>JASVER010000009.1:3382263-3483256 GCA_030449065.1 Oceanodroma leucorhoa | reverse complement strand
AGCTTTCTTGATTATTTTTTTTCCTTTTCTCCCCCCCACCCCTGTAAAATGGTTTCTGTGCTTCTTGGCTGGGTGGGGGGGGGGTCAAAGCCCACCGCAGCAAACAGCCCTGCCCTGGCCCGGGCACAGCCGCGGCCTCGGTTGGCAGCGCCAAGCGGTGGCACGGGAACAGRCAGAGAGAGAAATGGTGCAGAAAAGGAAAAACATTGGAATGGCCACAGAAGATTTTAATTTCTTTCCYATTTCTTTCCACTTTAACTTTTCGGATCGTTGACGCTAATGGGCTGTGGTGGAAATGAAGTCAATAATTACATACGCCAGAGACATAACATTGATTTTTAAGTCTCTTCTCGCTAATTAGTGACAACCTTTGTAGGGACTGATGTCAGGGCTGAACAAACCTGACAGTATTCACCTGCCGCCTTCTCAGGCTGCAAGAAAATCAAAGCAATGCAGGAGAAAAGGAAAAAAAAAGCCTTAACTTGCTTTTACTTTGGCTTTAGCAGAATTGTATTAGGCTAGTTTAAAAAATGACTGGGTTTTTTTGTCAACCTATGCGTGTATTGTAATTTTAAATAACTTTTTAAAAATAATTCCAGTTTACTGCTTATTCCAAATAAGCCATGTAAATGGTAGGTACCAGTCCGCATAAGGCCACTGCAGGGAAAAAAGTTGTTTCATGATTTGATCATTCTTGTAATTTTGTTACTTAATTGAACAAGACCTAATGCAAGTATTGAGGAGTTTTACTGAGGTGTCTATGGGCACAGGCACTGCTGTCTTCGTACAGCACCTGCACAGCTCACAAATACAGCAGAGAACATTCTTGAAGGTGAATGCTGGAAATTTCACTTGCATGGGCTTCTAAACTTTTGCTAAACTAGGTTTCCCTTTGCTGATACAACAATAATACAGCTGGTGGGTTGTTTTTTTCCCCTCTTAAAATCATAGATTTTAAAATACAGATATGCAATAAGTATGATTCTCAGCTCTCATGTGATTATGCCACTCTGTATTTATAAACTAATAAAATTGTTATAAGATACATGCCTATCTAA
This sequence comes from Oceanodroma leucorhoa, assembly GCA_030449065.1. Classification (NCBI taxonomy): domain Eukaryota; kingdom Metazoa; phylum Chordata; class Aves; order Procellariiformes; genus Oceanodroma; species Oceanodroma leucorhoa. The sequence goes on along the minus strand of JASVER010000009.1, from coordinate 3,482,198 downwards.
CAAACAAACAAAAAAAAAAAGAGAAAGATTTGGAAAAGTTAACAAAAGGGTGCACTGGCCAGCCAATAAATGTGATATTTATTTATAGTTGTTCAAAGGCCTTGAAGAATATTTTATATCAGAGACGGTGCAGGTCAGTACCGTCCTGGGATGAGTTCATGATACAGATGAAGAACTAATTCAGACAGAAAAAAMCAGAACAACTGCTAGTTCTGATCAGAAAATTTGGTTCTCTGGTAACAGGTCATGGGAGCTGTTTTCAGACTTCTTAATGAATGACTTAAAGGCCAGAAAATAGGTGAGAAGAGGAATTGTTCATATGCTTTTCTACTTGAAAGACTGATAGAAAACTATRAATGTCATTGTCTTTTCCTTATTCACTGAGCCTCATTCTTTTCCCTTACTACTTTCTCATGTCTCTGGTATCTGAAGAGTTCATCATAAAATGGATTACTTGTCTTGCTCGCTCCAGGTAGATGGGTATGGTTATTAAGTGGCAGTAATGACAAATGCCCATGTTTGGGGATYAACTCACACCCAGGAGGCCTCCTTCTCTCTCCTCCATTACACGTCCCACTTTTGCCCCAAAGTGGTACATAAAGAAGTAACAGGATAATAAGGGACACAAGARGAAGTATGATATTTCAGAGTAAGAGGAATGCCAGTATATAATACAGAAAGTGTATGAAATCAGGCTGTATAACTTGTTTACAGTGGGATCAACCAGGAACTGCTTGTAAAAGAAATAATAAGGTTAAAATTAATGTACASATGAACCAGCTCTATGTTGAAGCAAGCAACCAATAAAAAGAATGACCCTAATTAAAGTCAATAGCATAGAAGGGGAAAGATACTTAAAATAAAAATAAGATCAATATCTAGTCAAGCATTCAGCTCACTCTGTACAGTTTGTCTCTTTGTCTTCAGGTCTAARCCCCGGTATCCTTTAGCTGCACAGTTCTGAGAAACATGGGGTTAATTCCATGTTCCAGCTCAGGTGTTAAATYGCAGCCAAACCATACTGCTGTTTCCCATGAGCAAACAGGCTCTTTTTTGAAGTAAGGGTTATCTTTCTGTTTTCAGGTGCTGGATGTTATCCTAAGTACACAGGAAGCATTACATCTGGTAGAGCTTATACTCTTATGTGATCACATCCTACTCGTTTCCAACAGCTCCACTAAAACCAGAGGGAACACAGTCATGGATCTTTTTTCCCCTCTTTCCTTATAGTTTGTCAGTAGAGACGTTTCTGGGAAAAGGCTTCCTTATAGCGCAGGTTTGCATGGTTGTCGCACAGAAGTGCTGTTCTTCCCCGTGGTGGCACGTCCCCGCTGGGAAGGGGATGCCAGTCCCTGAGCGCTTCTACGTTGGACCTGCACACTTACTGCCTGCCAGCTTCCGGCCACGCGATTTTCAGCCACCTCCTTCCCCAGCTTTCCCACACTCAGGACAGAGATGGATGCTGAGGGCTGCCCGCTTCATCTGACAGGGTACGCCCTGTCACTGTTCTCTCCAAGAAATGCCACGCTCGGCAGACAGGCAGCTGTGCAGTATGACCTGAACAGGGCTCAGGATGGCCAGAGATGCACTTCTAGGCTGTAGCAAATGGCAAAGAGTAACAAGAAGCACCAATCAGAATCTTCTCCAAATCTTTTCTGATGATAGTAYTAAAAAGTATTTGGGGAGGATGTAGCTGGATCCTTGTGCGCCATATGAATGAGTGCTGTATTGCCAAATAGTCACATTTTCCCTGTGATTTTCCCACCACTGATAACTCAACAGTGGCCAATTTAGTCAGGTTTGTGATGACCTCCTGTCTTCCGTTTGGTTGCTATTGTCTCTTTCGTTCTTTGCTATCCCTGTAATRCCTAACATGCACCCGATTCAGTCTACGGATCATTCTTTTCCAGAGAATCTCGGAAGAGGTGACAACGGCTGCAAGGACAGTACTGCTTACAGGTCACCTCCCACCTCTGGGAAAGGCTGCAAGGAACACTAAGTAGAAGACAAACTGGGGAATGGAAAAGGGCTCAAGACGTGCACTATGAGACAGAGAACAAATGGGAATGCAGCTGTGTCAACACAACCCACAGAACTGGGACCTTGCATCATCCTGATACAAGGGATTAAGCTCCACAAAAACTGCATGCAAAAGCTCCTCCTTGAAAATTCAGCGATCAGAAAATAGACTATGTTATTAACAAAGCACAGTTTTAATAAAAAGATTTAAGGCTTACATCTCAAAATGACACATAAATAAACATAATCACAATACATATATTCTATTTTTTTTGAAAAAGTATTCATTATAAGAATATATATATTTTCTGAGTTATAAAATCCCATATAAATAGCCAACTATTCTCAGTATGCAGATTACAGGAATACATAAAAACTAGGGTGCATATCTGAAAGGAATCCTGAGTACACACTCAACAAATGGCAGAAAATAGAACAATGATACAGTTGGACACAATAAATGCTGTTGTCCTAGTATGTAATTTCTCCAAAACTGTAAGAACAGAACCGAGAACTTTTTGGTTGCTCAACCTTGTTCAGCTCCATAGACTCAGGAATGGCTCTGGATACTCCACTCCTTGAGATTTCAGGAGCACCCTATAGATTCTTTTGGTATCAAAAAAAGAAAATGGTATCTGTCCTGATGGACAGAAATGAGGCACTTAGAGCAGGTCAGCGCAGGCTGCAAGAAGCAGCTTGGACTTATAGCCAGAGAGCAGCAAAAGGCACCTCTTGAATGAAGATGTGTGGCAACAAATTCTGGTAGTTATATGCAGGAGGTAGCCAATTCTTACACTCCTCAAGGTTTCCCTGCTTACCCCAAAATAACAATATAAATTAAAACAAGAATAAGTGGAAACTTCGCACATTAGAAATATCAAAGTGAAAGTTCCCTTTTTTTTTAAGATTGAGATAAGCAAACCAGCAAGTTGGACTAAGAACTAGCAGTCTGGCTACAGCAGCATGCTGCTTTCTTTGTGGTACAAGTTGTAGCAGCATTCAGATCAGAGCTTTCACCCTGTATTTTCTCTTGGCTTTTCAAAGTGAGCTGTACGACAGATGTATGTGAATGGTAATGTTCATAACGATGTGACTACATCTCCTAGAACAAGGCAGACTGCAGTACTGCAAGAGGACATCAACTTGCAGAAGCCTGTCGGTGTATTTAAATTCTGAATTCTGAGCTATTTTATTATTGGAGCACAGCTTTTTTTTTCTGATCATAACAAAAAATGTCAATTATTCATGGAAGAGATAAAGACTATTCTGCCTGTTGTTTTCAAGGAGGAATATAGTCATTATATGTTCCTTTGAACACTGCTATTATATAAAATATAATGTTTTCTTTCATACACTCGGGGTCATGAGCTCTGACTTATTACTAAAACATGAATCATCAGAGCAAACTCATACATGCAAACTGCAATAAACACACAGAGGCTTACATTTTGCTTCGTATTACAGCGTCAACTCAGTAGAGATAATGTAAATAAGAGCCATTTATAGTCTCCTGGCTTATTCCCAATTTAACTGGGAGCAAAAACCGGATGAACAATGTTATACTGAAGTTGAGCCATAGTTGCTGAGAGCAGAACTTCACAAGTAAACAACAGATACATGAGAACACTTTAGAGTCAGAAATTCTCAACAGTTTTCTGTCCTTTCAAATATTAGAAATAACTTATCCTTCTTTTTTCTTGGTAGCCTATGAATACCAACTGCCTCTCTCATGGCAATTTTCTTCCTGGTTTTCAGTTAAAAACCTCAGCAACAAGAAGCTGTAAATATTGCACAGTAAGTTAGGATGGAAGACTAGAAAAGAGAACGACACTTGTAGGGTGACTTTTCAGTCCAAAGAAAAGCTCTTCATTTTTTCTGCTAATTCCTGTCTCATTTCTATATGTTTTTTCAGGTTTTGCACTTCATGGGGCAGGTTAATGTCCCACACTGACACGCAGGATTGTAATTCTGGAAAAAAAAAAAATAAAAAATTGAAAACTGCAACAGAGAAGAATTATCACATAACTAGAAGTGGTTTTGCTTATCTGCTTATTTTTTAATTACTTGTAAATTGCCTCAGTGAAGCATGATGCTTAGGACCTGGAAGACAAATTATATGACGCTTTATGTGTGAGGTAATGCAGTTATGGGTTACAAGCTGTTTGTATTTGCACAATGATTTGGATTCCAGTTCCTAAACTTAAGAGTATACCATTTAAAACACTTGAAAAACCATTTCTGGTGCCTGTGGGCCATAAGGTATCGACCTGTGCTACAGCTAATGCTAGTACTGAGCTGCCTGCATAAAATTTCATCTCTATTTTCCTGAGGAGATATACCCTAAATGCTTACAAGACTCAAAACCCATTCACTGTAAACTAAAAATGAAAGCTGATTTCATAAGGTAGTGAGCACACTGCGAAAAGGTCACTTCTTCAATCTCCCTTCATGCAGACAACTCTTTATTCACGGAGAATTCACATTGCTTTTAGTGGAATAAGGATAATTGAGAACACTTGCATGAGTAGGGGATCATGAACTAAGGCCCCAAGGTTTCTGGGGGTCTCTGATTCCTCTCTGTGTAATTAATGGCACTCTTAAATACGATAAAAAGGCTATAAAGACAATAGGTGTTCTTATGGTAATAATCAGGAAATACCACATATAAAAACCACTGCCGTAAGTTTGATTCTTATTTTACTCCAAACAGTCAGCTCATCTACACTTGCCACCCTTAACTTTATACTGCCATTGCTACATTTTTAGGAGTCACTGAAACTGGGATGAGATAAAGGTGAAGAAGGGCATCAATCAGAGCATCAACTATAACTGTTCTTGGAAAAACCCAAAGATGGAGATTTTCTATCTTCCTATTCCAGCACTTTGCTACCCTAATTGTCAGGAAGCTTTTCCTGATGTCTGACCTAAATCTCCCTTGCTGCAAGAGAAACTGGTTAGTCCTTATCCTACCCACAGGGAATACGTAGAAGTCTTTATTCCCTTCCTCTTTATTTACATATTTACATATTTGAAGCCTATTATCATGTCCTCTCTAAGCTTTATTTATATTAACCAACTTAACTTCCTGCAACATTCCCCACAGGTTGCATTTCTCTCCTCTGGACTATTCCTAATAGTCCAGATCACTCAGCAATGTCCCAAATGGATACGCTCCTCCAGCAGAGGCCGTATCAGCACCCACCAGAGCGTAAGAATTAGCTCATGTCTTACAGACACCACTTTTCGATTGGTGTGAGAAGGGTGTTTGCCTCTTCCGCAGCGATGTGACACGCTTGACTCATGTTCAGCCTGCSATCAATTATAACCCCTTTTTCTGCAGCACTGCTGTTTAAGCTGATCATTTCCTCATGTTGGTACAATGGATCATTCCTAATTAAGTAAAAGGTCCTGCATTTGTCCTTACTGAATTGTATCCTATTTTCTTACAGACCATTTGTTCTATTTGTCAAGGTCATTTTGAATTCTAATCCTGCCCTCCAGTGTGCTTGTAGCTTTGTCTTAGCTGAGAATTGTCTGCAAATCTGAAAAGCACATTCACTATTCCTTCATCCACATCATTCATGGAAACATTGAGGATTCCTGGCCTAGCACAGACCCCTCTGGAAATCCATTTGATACATTCTCCAATTAGACAATGACATTTACTCTCCAAATACAGTTTTCCAGCAAATTATATTATATACTTCAAATAGTGGCTTCCTCTGATCCATTTTTGGAAGTTACTGTTAGTTTATATGGAGCCCAGAAATGCAAAAGACAACAAAAACTAATAATGATGTTTCAATAAAATTATATCAAATGATGATCGTCAACTCTCCACTCTCAGTGGGTAGTCAAGCATAAAAGTGTCTACTCCACTAATGATACAAATTAATAAAACACAGTTCAGATACCTTTGTGATATTTGTCGTCTTCGGTGTCACTTTTATAGCAATATCCCAAAACCAGGACTGCATTCTTGAGACTCCCTTTTTCAAAGAAATAAGATGTCAAATTTTAATTTTAATGGGAACTTTGTAATTTAAGGACAGAAGGAGTAGATGACACCATGCCACTAAGAGGACAGAAAGCAGAGTTCAGTCACCCRGACCCTTTATTCAAAATCAGTAACCATGAAAAACCCAGACATGAAAACAATATAGTTCATGTCTCCATTTAATGTAGGGGTTTATCAGGGTTCAAAGGCATAAGCGCCGGATCAGCTGGCCAGCCTGTTGGACAAGCCCAAGAACAAAGCACCCTATTATATGCCACAAGCAGAGGTAGCAGAGTCAGAGGAAAGAGACGTCACCGCGAAGGGATAGGYTGCAAATGAAGTCCCAGTGCACGGCAGAATGCCAGTAATCAGGTTGGTTATGAAAAATACCAAAACAACCAAATATGATACAAACTAATTAAAAGTGTTCTGAACTAATAATGGCACGTAGGTAGGAGAGTTAGCAGGGAAGTGAAAATAGGGGATGGATCATAGGATGGTGCTTACTGAATAGGGCAAAAAAAGACTAGGAAGACAGGAGTGGTTGGATCACAGAGGGGTAAGTTGAATGCGCCAGTGTTTCAATATCAACTTCCCGCTTATTCCCAACACGACATGTTTGTGTCTTGCAACATAGATGGAAGGTGTTACGTGTTCTCCTGCCACAGCAGCTCCCTGTCCTACTGGCAGCACCACGAGGGCAGTGAGCCCTCGGCTGTATGCTAGCAGAGGAACACAGGACCCAGCCGACGTACCTGGGTCATGGATCAGGCCAGGAAGGAACAGCCCTCCCTGCGCAGACACCCCAGCCGCAGCACTGCACCCCACACCTCCCCACACYCCTTCATACAGGAAGTCTTACACTCTCCCCCAGGGAAAAGATGAGGAGGGGCTCAGTTTCTGGGGTATAAATAGACTGGAGTATGGCTTACTGTGAAAGCCACACTCTTGGAAGCTTTGTGTGACCTGTGCGGTGTCCCCTGCGCGATACGTTCCATCTGAATCAACAAACGTTTCTAGTGGGTCCCCCAGGACCTCTGCAAGGTAGAGAGAGATTCTTCCTGCCCTGTGGAGATCTGCAGTATATTCTCCTTTGATATTGATGTAAATCTGCTTATGGTAGATAAGGGCTGGTGGGAACCATACACATCTTCCATGCTCAGATTTTTCATCACTTTAATTTTTTCTGCAACCAGTCCTATCCATACTCCGTAAAAAAGTGATTGGAACTTAAGTATAATGTTTCTTATTCAGACTAGAGTCCTTTCTTACTATAAAGAAGTCTAAATTTTCAATTGCAAAATGAACTACAGATTTACATATAAATCATTCTCTATGATAAGTCTCATGTCTATTATACATCAATGTGTTAGGTGAGAGAATTAGAAAAAGACATTCTATTTCCATATTCATAGATGAACTACAGATAAAATTGATGTCTCAAAGTCTGGCAATCTCTTTTCCCTGAAATATTTACATCTGATCGACATTATATATTTTAATCTTCAATGAAACTATTTAATGCAAAAATATTTCCTTCTATCTTCTCTCATTTCACATAAGCAATGTGTTACTATTGAAGAATTGCTCAGCAGCCTCAGTGCCGTTTTCACTGATTCTGTGAAAATCCCAGTAAAAACGAAGTCTTTGAATTGAGGAAAAACCCCAACCCTTATAAATAATTGCTGGGAAAAAATGATCAAAAGAAAAAAGTACACATCAAACTGCACGTATCAATCTCACTTGCATTCTTGAGATTTGTGCAAATGCAGCTAAATTCTTTCTTCTGAAGTATTAATTTTTCTATACATAAAATTTTGATTAAAAAAGTTGAGGTGACTAGAAACAAATAATATGAGACTCAGGGCTTTTTAAATCACAGCGTATTATTCTATACAATATACTTTCCCTATCAATGGCAGTAATAAGTGAGGCAGAAATTTTGTTTTCATAGTAAGTATTCTTTACAAAATGCTAAAAATAAAACGTCCCTTATAGTACTAACACTGTAGCTATCAGGACTAGAAGGACTGAAAATGCTGTGCTAGTGAATCTGGACTCCATAGCTGGCACTCTTAACAACTGAGGACTGAACAGATTCTACAAACTTGCTGTCTCAGAYAAAGGCAAGTCAGAGGAAGATGGAGGGGTTTTGACTCATACAACACTGTCAGCACTATGGAAACTTCTGGTGCCAGAAAAGAAAAAACAGCCCCCAGATTAAGTTCATGATGGTAATGAGAAAACATCCACAGTCTGCAACTATGAAGTTTGCTAGCAGGATTACAGTGTGTTTCCGAGTCCACAACAACAGCCACAGAGTCCTTTTTTGACAGCAAACACACTTTAAATCATACTGACAAGGGAACTCCAGTTTTTTCAAAACACAGTGGAAGGCGATGGGAATCCACATGTTGTACCACAGAGTACTTTTTGAAGTAATGTGTATTTTAAGCATACCCACCACTGCAGTACAATGAGCTCTTGAGTTGGTATGGCCTTTATTACTTTTGGGAGAGATGCAGGAAAGCATACGGGTGAAGGAAGCTACAACAGCCAAGAAGTGCCCCACACTCACCTACACTCCTCTGGCTGTTTGCAATGACCACTGAAAACCCACAACTGCTGTCTGCCTACAGCACCTAGAAACAGCTGGCCCCGGTGACAGGAACAGCACATACGTACAAGTCTGCACCCGGAGTCCAAGTGTGTAGCACTTTCCCAGCTTTGCTGTGATCTGCCTGTGACCCAAATCTAAAAGAACCATTCCTGAACAAGGATGGGAGAAGAAAACTAGGCAATAAGCAAGTAAGGAAAAATTATTAAAACCTAACAAGCTCCATAGAGAGAGAAGCCAGAAGCGTAAAACTTAAGATGGAGGAAGAACACAGGGAGACACAGATGAAGACAAAGACTGTTGGACAGAAGACGGTGAGAGCTGTGCTGAGGCACGGCACAAGGACGCAGTGAAGGTGGGGTGTGTTCATGTGCTGCTCCGTGACGAGCCAGGGAAGAGCTGTTGTTTTATGCGGGCACGGGTACGACAGCCTGCTGGTATTCAGCTAACACCAGAACGTCTGACATATTGACTGAAGATGACAGCAGTGGAATAGAATGAATGAACAAAACACGGAAAATGCTAATCTGTTCCTGGAACACCATGCCAAACAGGAGACAGCAATCCTAAACTTGGCACTGATTTCAAAGTACTTGTCATTTGATGGTTTGACTTACCTAGCTGAGCTGTTATCATGACTCTAACAGAATCACAAAAGTTGTCTATAACTCGTACAGGACGACGTGTTGATAAATCAAGCAGCAAGATATGTCCTCCTCCTGTCCCTATCCAAAGTGCAGTATTTTTCTGCAGGCAAATTGTCTTCACTCTTCCAGAATAAGCCAGTTTATGTTTTGATTCCTTGTTTAGTTTTTCCACTTTGTCCCTATGAGTATGGAGAGAATTTGTATTAAAATCTCATGGCACACTATTCCACAACTGCTAAAATGACTCTCTCAATACCAGCCTTTTAAATAATCATTCATCAAGACAAGCCGCAAAAATCTCATGCTAATCAGTTGATTGACTTGAAACAAACTGGGATGAAAACTACTGGGCTTCTGAGACTCAGCTGATCTGCTTCAAAAGACCTTTAAATAGGAGGCAGGTATACTTCTCTGTTCTSTCCCAGTCTGCAGGAGAATAATGTCCCTGCAAAGTGGGAGGAGCACACCTAGAGCTGCTCCTAACCTCACCATGAAAATGAAACGGATGTGGCATATTAAGGGGGAAGAACAATTTAAATGGAAATGAAAATTACTGTCACTGTTAAGAAAACTCTGATCTCCTACKGAATCTGTGCATTGGAGAGAGAAGACATTCTTAGTCAGGGAATGCAGGAAGTAACTGTATGCAAGAGCATTAGCACCTGAAGGACTTTCTCCTTTCTTGAGCAGAGTTAAATGAATCTTCTTGAAATCATAGACAAATCGTGAAATATAATAAGGGTCTTAAAAAATTGAGRTTCTGTATGGGATATTCTGAAGTTCTGGACCAAAGAGAGGATTTTTTTGCCCAAAGAACCAGGCAAATCCCTTACCTCCAGCAGGTTAAGGTACTATGCTAGAGAAGGCAATCTGATATTCAGCTTTCTATGCATCAGGCCAACAATCTGAAATAAAACACTTACTTAAGAAAATGTGCACAGTCAATTAGTTCAGAAAGTTTTTCTGTCTTCTTGTCCCAGATTTCCACAAAATGGCTGTTCTTCTTTGCCAAGTAGATGGATTTGTCTATTGCTATTGAAATAATGTTTGCATCACTGTAAGCGTTATGACAGAACCTAGAAGAGAGAACTCCAGTTAGATACACAGAAAATATCTAGTAGAAAAACTTGACTATTATGAGTGGGGTTAGCTTCCCTCTAACTTTTACAGAATCATTCAGCCTTAAAACCAAATTGGGCTAGGATACAACTGAAAGGGTTTGCTATAATCTTCCTACGGTTCAACATAAATTCTCACAGTAATGGAGTTATGCGGATGATACCCCTGGAGGCGCATTAATGCCCAAAACCTATTAAAAAATCTTGCCCATCTATCTGCTCAAATCACATATGCTCACATCCCAGCAGGGCAAACGCCACCTTTCGCCTGCCACTCTTTCAATGTTTGGAGACACTCGATAGTTCTCACAGGGCCCACAAGACCATAAAGGGTCACTCAACACCATAAAGGGTCACTCAACACAAAGATGACTAAGCCTAAAAAGCAGCAGTGAGATTTAGTTCACCTTGCTCTGCTCTTGTTTCACTTCAGCTGACAGCCTTTTTGACTATTTTCCTCTACACACGAATTTGTCTCTCATGCCAGATCTGTGCCTGCACATATCAAAATATTATTGGCCCTGCAATTTAACGGCATTAGCTTATTTCATTGACTCTTCAATTCATCTTGAAGAACAGCTCAATATCACAGGTCCCTGATAGCAGACACTCAGCAGTAACAYTGCTACTTTCCCTAATGTTACTTGTTTTTGACAACTTTATTTTCAAAACGGTATATAGTTTTGCCTCCACAAAGCTCAAATTATTCCCGTGACATATTTTGCATCTTGCATTGAACTGCATTTTACTGAAGCTTTAGGTTCTTGCTTTATATTAACACATTATTTTCCAAAGCAAATTAATTTCCCAGAATAATGACCTGTACTAGCATAAAATCAAACACTGCTTTCCCTGCTCAGGAAAAATTCCCCTTAACTTCAGAGCAGGATTTGCCCATGTGAGAATTATACCAAACACTCCAAAAACTTCAGTCTCTAATTTCTAAATAATGAGAAGTCAGCAATCATGCATGATTTAACTATATAGGGCAAAGATATGCATGCATATCATACTGACAAACATGTAAGAACAAATACTATGCTAAGTATGTGTGTATAATTCTAAATAAAGCAACAGGGCCCAGACAAATGCAATTTGGGGAGAAAAATGCATCAGTTGCATTTATACATTTTCTGAATAGATACTGACTTCATAAATCCTTTATACAGTAAAAATGCAYATCCCTTGTTTAAAAGCAGCAATGAATACTTTAAACACTACTCACTGATGTCATTTTAATGCACATTGTATTCCACCAGTATTATGGAAGGAAAAGAATGGAAACAAGAGAACTCAAAGAACGAGCTCTAGAACAAGACWTTACATCAAAGTACTGCCAGAAATGTTCAGTGACAACAACAAAAGAGCCAAGTAATATAATTTATAAAAAAAACTTACAGTTGACTTGTCTTTGTTTCAATGAGCTTTTGAACAGAGAAATCACTAGTTAAGGCAATGATCTTTGTTCCACAGCCTCCCCAGATAATATTTTTTTCAGATAAGTATGAGGATTCATTTAAGCACATCAGTGGTGTGCTAACATTTCCTATAGTTAGTATCTTCAAAGGTGTAGCACCCTTACACTGCAAGAAAAAACATACTCTCCATTAGAGACAAGGAGTATACAGACACTCAGAAACTGTTAAAACAAGGCCACGCAGCCTGCTGAATTAAATTTACACAGCCAGATTTTCTGAAACATTATGGTATCTTACCAGAACRTTAGAGACTGAAAAGCACTAGAATCTCATGATAGATGTCCCATAGAAAACAGCCTGTGTGAGCTGAAATGGGATAGAGCTGGGACTGACACTTTCTGCAACCCCTGGTGCAGTTCAAGAACTGGATGGAAAGTCACATCCGTATCTTGGAGACATCCCACACTGGACCATATTCTACTTCTGCGATGCACTGCAAATCCGTAACTGCTCTAAATTGCATATGGTCAGGAGCTAACCCTCAGGAACCAGCTGATATAAACAGCTCCCAGCATTTCTTTATCTGTTCTGTGAGCAGAACTCTGACCTACAGAAAATCTAAACAATATTTTCTTTTTGAAGATATCTATTCTACAAAAATTTGTGTGAACAAAAAGAAAAAGGAGCTATAACAGCAATAAATAAAGGAGATTAAAACTGTTAGAATATTCTTAATAACAACCATTAATGTCACTCGTTAGTCAGTTTGCCAGGCCTTTCAAAGTCCTATAATGAGAAAGAATTTCCCCCTCTTAAATCTATTGGTTAAAACAGATGTTGTAAAACATGTGAAGTTCCTCTAAGACTGCAGTAGAAAATTATTTTTAATTTCAGAGAAGCAATTAAAAAAWAAGCTACATGAAATAAAGCAACTATTGGTAGTTGCTTTACATATTACTTATAGTATTTTGTAGAACAGACAGCAAAGAACAAATCTACCTTTACTGCTCTGTCTTCAAAAACTGCCAGTCTGCCATCAGCTGTGCCTACCAAGAAGAAATTCTTCTGTTTGCTGAAATAAAATAAAATAATGAATTCTAGAAATGCCTTAAACAGGTAAGAAAAATTTAAATTAGTAGCCCCTGGTATTTCAAGAGTTTCACTGAACACTAAAAGCAAATACAACCACTTGTGGTCAGGAATGTAGTCTCCAGTTACASTGGGTGCAAAATTAACTGAAAGTACAGGCAAAACAAGCAGTTGTCTGAACAAAACTGCATGAGTGTACAGATGTMATTTTCTGAACATCTCTGTTTAGTCATGTTTTCAAAATGTAACCCAAAATATTTAAAATTCATTTATACCTTTGCTTTGAAAGAGAATTACAGTATAAACAAGTGATGGAATCTGACATTTTCTGCAGACGATGCCTTCTTGTTTCATCTTCTGTGTTAACTGCCCACAGAGAACCAGACTGGGTTCCTGCTACAATCCAGTTTTCTTTCTCAGTAGGAAGGGTTACTAAGGCCAAACTTAAAATTTTACTATCTGTGATATCCTGAGTCAGAAAAAAACAGAAAAACAACCTGGTTATGATTTCAGTAAGGGTAAGTGCTAGTAAATTGCTGGTAATAAAAATAAAGTACAATCCTTTCTGACCCTGGACAGACCCAAGGCCTAACCTCCCCATTAAGAAATCTAATTCCCTATTAGCAGAATACATCTTCAACTGTACCATCTATCTTCAAAGTGCTGGGAAGGACCCTTCAAACAGTACACAGGAAAATCTCTAAGCTGAATGCTGAAAAAAATATTCTCTCTCTCTATTCTAATGAAGGTCTCAAAGCCGTCAGAGAATGAAGCAAATGGAACTATACTGCAATATATGTTCAGTTTAATTGCTAACAATAAAAGTACTGGTCTAATACTTCTTTTTCTCACTTTAGTTTTAGAAAAATAAGCCATATAATTTATACCAAAGCTACCAATTCAAATGTATCATGGTCAACAGATGGCAGATGGAAATATAACTTGAACAACTTTGACGATGAGTCACACTCAGTTCTGGCACACACGTTCATCACAGCACATCAAGCCTGTGTAAAACCTTTTCCCTTTTCTGATGGCATAGGACTGAGATGTACAAAAAGCAAATGAAAAGAGCTGGAGGGTATCACCCGAAGTGGCACAAGGAGGTGGCATCCATGGGAAGAGGGGAATTCTTAAGAGACTAGCTGGATTGTTAGGGGAGGTAGAGATACGAAGGGTTGTATAACTATTACTCCTTGTTCTAGCTAGAAATAGCTTCCATCTGAAGGGAAGAAAGGAACCCAGTAGTGGAAAGACATGATTATGAGAAAGTTCAGGCTGGACGGCAGGAAGAGAGGAAAAAGCAACTGCGCTTCCGCTTCATTTAATGGATACAGTGATGACTCACTTATTGAGCAACCTTTGTTCTCTCAAACCTTAGCTTTMCAGAAGTAATATCCTACTGTTAAAATGCAATTAATTCTTCTGAAATACATCTGGGTGCCAAAAAATTAGAATAAATGGCAACTTTCCCACGTACCTCACAAGTATGTCCGTCTGTATTTAGGTTAACAAATGAAAGTTGTGCTTTTTCTGTGTTCCCATTGCCTATCCAGACTCCTGCCTTCTTGCAGCTTTGACTGGCAGCTACCATGCACTCTGCTGTGGACGTGCTGGGTATTGAAACATACCTCATCAAACAGATAAGCTCTGCAGAATTCAGGATCTCATAAACCTACAAAGAAAGCCACAGCATGCACATGATAGTAATGATGGCTTGTACAATGATAAATAAATAACAACCAATGGATAACAATGTTTTATGGAATATGGACATGGTATCTCAGCAGGTCTGCTCATTTGTATTACCACTATTTATGAGCAGCCTTTGTACACTGAGCACCTTTACGTTGACTCTTATTTTTCTGCTAAAATTTCAGGAAGTCAATGGGGTTACCGCATGTTTRAAAATTTCACCCATTTCAAAGGGCAACGCGATGTGTGATAACAGACAGTTGGTTTCAGATCCACATCGCTGTTCCTCCCCTCACATGCATGGAACAGTGTAGGCTAACTGCACTGATACTATATAACCAAGGCCTTTTTGCATAGCTCTAGTAAAGACCATGAAGTAATCTGAATCCTGTTTTGCTACAATCACTATAGAGCAACACAGGGAAAAACAGCAGGCCAGAATAAATGGTTGGTAGATTTCAATGGATGGTTTATCCTGGATGGCAAGAGCAGGCAATATTCCATGGTTGTTTCAGTTCCAGAAGAGAAGAACTGAAAAAAACCTGTGCCTCTTACTAACTTAAATGTCCCATTCCTTTTTAGAAAGCAGAACAACTTCATAGTATCATCCATCACAAAAATACAAATAAATACACAAAGTGATACCTGGGAAGATGTTGGTCGTTCCTGAGGGTTTTCCTTCAAACACTTTTTAATTAAATTTTCAACTTTAGGCCAGGGGGCACATCCATACTCTTTGACAGGATCTAAAATGCAAAATTAGATAACTTCTTAACCGGCCCTTACCATTGCGCTGGTTCCAGCTGGGACAGAGTTAACTCTCTTCCCAGTAGCTGGAGGGGGTGCTGTGTTTCGGGTTTGGCAATGAAAGGAAGGTTGATGGCCCGTTGATGCTTTGGTTGTTGCTGGGTGGTGCTTGCACCAGCGACTTTTCAGCCTCCCATGCTCTGCCAGGTGCAGGGRGAGCTGGGGGGGAGCATAGCCAGGGCGGTTGGCCCAGCTGGCCAATGGGGTGTTCTATACCRTGTGACATCATGCCCAGCATAAAAACCAGGGGGCTCGGAGGGTTCGTTTTCATGCCGTTCRTTCAGACACGTGGTGGGTGAGCAGTTGCATTGTGCAGCGCCTGTTTTGTATATTCTGTTAYTGTTGTTGTTATCATTGTTGTTATCACTGTTCTACTTTGTTTTATTTCCATTATTAAACTGTTTTTATCTCAACCCGTGGGTTTTCCTACTTGTACCCTCCTGATCCTCTCCCCCATCCTACCGGAGTGGGGTGGTGAGCGAGTGGCTGCGTGGTGTTTAGTTGCTGGCTGGGGTTAAACCACGACAACCATAGTTCAGAAATGAGAGTTCTGAATAACGTTCTTATTTTATGAATTCATCTAACTTCTTACAAAGCTGCTCTAAGAAATGTCATACTCTCAGGTAAAATGTCAGCATGAACAGCTTGGAATTGCTCATCTGCCATTAAATGCTAGAGCATGAAATGCTAGAGCTAGAGTCCTTTTCATTAAAAGCAATTAAAGCAAATGGATTTTGCTTTAACTTTTTTTTWAATGTCCCTATACCTGGGACTGAATCACAGATATGTGTGAGTTGGGTTTTGATTAATGCTGACTATTCAAGGGCATGTCATTTCAGTCTGTAGTCTTTTCAATTCCTGTGAACGTTTTTCTCCACATTTATTCTTCYGTGTTTGGGCAGAGTGTATGGAATACAGGTGAACTTCCAATAAAATGTATAGCAATTTAGATAAACAATTCCATATAGTAKTTATGAGATATGGAAGTTTAAATTCCCACTCAGTGCTTTGAATATGTATCTTATGACTATAGGTGCTGACCTCTCTAAGAACAAATCACTCATGAATAATGGTGCCTGTATTGCTTTTCCTTTTAGTTCATCGTAATCCACAGCAGATATCCCAGTCCTACATTAGACAGAGGTAACATTAATGATAAATACCTGCAAATGAACATATCCTGTTCAGCAAATGATAGGCACTGTTTACTTGTGAGCTCAGCCAGCCCCTTTTTGGGTGGAAATATATAAATGATGAGCATGTGCACAGATGGAATTGTACTATCTCCAGAAACTAATACTTGTGATTACTTCATAGGGCTTACAATACAGAAAACAGTCAAATGGACAGCTGCACGCAAGAGATACTTAGTCATCAGTTCTTGGGATGGCCTCTTTAGAGAGGGGGGTTAAATTGTCTGAGCTATGAGTTGGACTATTCTCCTTAAGGAGTAGAAAATGCGTGAACTATCTGTCTCTTCTAATGGAGAAGCCGTGCCAGATTAACTGGTACAGTTACTGCCCTTTCCTAGATAGAGTGACTTTTCAGTCTTAAAGAATGTTTCATGAGTATATCCACTATTGCAGGGCTATAAATAAGAACGCCACGCATTAAGCTTGTAATACTATMAACTTCAACAGCTCTTTACACAGAAGTTGCCAAATACTGAGTTACACTGTCCAGCTGAGTACCTCACGTCCAGCCTGGTAGCYTGTTTAATCTCCCTTCCAGCAGCCAACGACTACACATTGTAATGCAGATGGAATATGAAGAACGTTATGTAGCTGGGCAGGGACTTCACATTCTTGACAAGTTAAAAGGGAATTCCTATTTAAAATCTKTAGGGGTGGCTGCTCTTTTAAGGTAGTGGCACTATTTTTTAATAAAATTTCAAGGGATTTTTTTAAAGATTTTAAGATACGCAGCTTCTCAATAATGGATTTTTCAACATACTGTATTGCGATCAAAGAACAGAAGTGCAATTGTGTTTATCTTAGTGTATAATATGCATTATCACAGGAATATGTAAGGGTCAAGTCCAGACATAGTATTAGAAGGTACCTTCAGCAACATCCATTTTAGCTAGGTCTGGATAAAGTCCCAAGTATACAAAACCTCTATTTCTTTATAAAGTGAACCAGCTAGATCCCTTGAAATTGCAATGAAATTATAACCAACGTG
The DNA here is from genome assembly GCA_030449065.1 of Oceanodroma leucorhoa. Classification (NCBI taxonomy): domain Eukaryota; kingdom Metazoa; phylum Chordata; class Aves; order Procellariiformes; genus Oceanodroma; species Oceanodroma leucorhoa. The sequence continues at coordinate 3,464,610 of JASVER010000009.1, read as the reverse complement.
ATGTTGAATAGATGCCTATTTCTTACTATTTCAAGACCGTGTGAAATTAGGAGAAGCTTCTAAAAATTGCTATTATTTAGCCTCCTCCTCTGATCCCTGTCAGATACAACATAAAATATGAGAGGTTTTATTTCCAGAGAAGGCAGGACAAATAGTCTGCTTTCATGTTAAAAATTTAACAAGGCGTACCTGGTAACTTTCCTTGTATTGCTAATTCATCAAATTCATTTGGAAACTTCAAGCCTTCCATTATTCTACCTCCTCCTGTTAAAATGTCATAAAGCAGCAAGCCAAATGAATAAACATCAGCTTGCTGATTGTAAATAACATTTCCTCTGGCAACCTCCGGTGCTCGAAATCCTGCAAATAAATAATTCATTAATAGTTATGATTCATACCAAGCTGAAGCCATCTTTATCCTTTTAAGAGCAAACACTTACTGATGAAAATATCACAGGAAGTAAACCAAAAATGGCACACTATTTCTGGGCTGGCAATAGTTTGCATGTGGCAGACTTCCAATAATATCAGCAATCAGTATAAAGGAATGGGACAGTACATCAGTTACAGAGCTCCTGCACCATTACATATAAAATAATTCCTTTAGCAATGAATACTGAAAATGAAGGGCAAGTCTGCAGTCTTTACTGAAGGCCTAACATTTAACACTTGAAGTCACAGTCTCATGCACAATTTCCAAAACTTAAAGGCACTTTTCAAAGTTGTTGAATTGTTCAGTGCTTTAAAATGGATGCTAATATGTTTTCTCTAAAGTCAGGGAACAGTGCAGGTATTTATTGCCTTTAAAAAAAATTAAGACCTACCTATGCATTACTGAAAATTAAAACAACAAATAATTTTAGCAGTATAATTTCAATATCACAATAACCATACTAAAACAAGACAGCAAAAAATCATAATGAATGCATGTAATTTAATTTGTTCTGTTTTTAAACCTTTAGTATATTCCTTGATTCTTCTAAAAGGAGTTTAAACATGAATAGGAAGAAAGGCCAAGAGGTATAAATATGGCATCACAACTTGTAATACAGGACTACATTTTGTGATTTTGACTAGAGTAAATTTGAGTTACTTCTTACAGACTAAATAAAAAACTTATTAGCTATTTTTGGACATAATGCACAGTAAAACAAAGCATTTTTCCATACCTGGTGTGCCTTCGGAGGTTTTTATTCCCATTCGGCAACAATACTGGGCAATGCCATAGTCAGCTATTTTTGCAATAACAGCTGAATTGGGATATAGGGTAAAAAGCAACACATTGTGGGGCTTTAAATCACGGTAGATGATCATTGCTGAATGTAGGTAYCTGTTAAACAAAAAATTACTATTTCTTGAAAGCATTCATAATTCAGGGATGCATCTATACACACACACTGAATGCATTATTCCCACAACAATAAATTGTGCTTTCACATGTTACATATGGTGTTGAAAAATGTCAAACATCACCAACATGACACTGCCTTAGTGGATATTGACTTTAGAATTGTTCGAAATTCTATTTACTGGCACATACACATTGCAGTATTTCAGTACCAAGTCTCACCTGAAGTGTCACTGGCAGTTTGAAAACGGAATCTTAGAAGTTTAAGCTTCGTTGGTCCCTGACCTCCTTTGCAGATTTCGTAATTTTACAGTCACACTTCAATAGCTCCTGAGGACATTCATGGACTTTCAGAACTTTAAAAATGCACTAAATTATATTTCTTTGACATTTTAATAAGAAATCAACAGCCACATAGAGATTCCACCCAGAGGTCTCGCTATTTCTCTACTTATATGAGTGCCACTTGTTAGCAGAAAAAAAACAGGTAACAAAAGTTTGTGTTATACCTCAGCTAATCAATCATAAAAATACAAGCATTTGTCTGACCCAAGGAATATTCTGCTTGAGAGATAAGAAAATATAAGCTTTTCATTTGCAGTATATCCTACTTGCAGCTGTACTCTGTTTTTATAGCAATGTAGAAGTCACATTTACCTTAAGCCATCAGCTACGTGTAGAGCTATCCTGTGCTGAAGTGTTCTAGTTAAACTTGCATTGTCTTGTTGAAGCAAACGATCAAGAGATCCTTTAAGGGCTAATTCCATCACCAGCATCCGGGGACGGATTGCAGCAGCCAGCAAAGACACTAAACTGGGGTGATGGAGGTGACAAAGCACTGCAAGCTCCTGTAAATTGTAAAATCAGATTAAATACTTCAAACAGCATAACCTCTGTAGCTCTGAAGTAAACTCAGAGATGTTTTGGAGTGAAGTCTTGCACTTTACTTAAGCTTTTTAAGCTCTTCACTAGGGTTGGTATTCCAAGAGCAGCACTACAGAAAAAAAAGGCAATATTTCTTACTTGTCTTAGGAGCCTGAGGGACGTATGTTTATTGAAAATCTTTACGGCAACCTCTTCTCCACCATAGGATGCACGGTACACAGATCCAAACCCACCATCACCTTTTCAAGATAAAATTGAAAAGAATATTAAAAACAAAGGGATATCAACCATTTCTCAAAAAAATAGCTGAAAGGGTCCAATTTTAAAATGTGTGGATCATCTACTGCATTAAGTTTCATGATCAGTCATCTTAAACACATAAAAAAAGTGTCCTAGCATACAAGTTAATGGAAAATTCAAAACTCAATAACCTGAAATTCAGAATACCTTAAAAAATACATTTCCACAGAAAAGAAATTTCTAAAATGTTTTCCTTATGTTACAGAACTGACTTCAATAGATTTGTTTACATAAGCTCTGTAAAAAAACCCTACAAAATGATGCTTACCCAAGAGAAATTCAGGAGCTTCGTCAAATTCCAGGTCATCGTTGTTCAACATAATATTTCTAGGCAAATCAGCTAATATCAGATCAGGAGCAATCTGAGCTATTGGAATGGTATGTCTTGGTTGATCTGGATTTACCAAAAGGTCACCTAAGAAAAATAAATGAAACAATTGAAAAAAACAAAGGGTAGTCATCATTCAAAAGGCACTGAAAGTTACTTGGATCTCTGTGAGTGCATATGATCAATGTACCCAAATTTAAATTAATATAAGCATACATACACACATACATATATATATATGGAACAGAACACTAATTAAGTTTGCCATTCAACTTAATATATATTACATGTTTAAGTACTTTCAAGTATTGTGATAGCAACTGTTGCTAGGTAACAACACCAAACTAACCAAGAGATTATTTTTCTGTCTATAAAAAGAAAGAATTCTGTTAGTATGTAGAATGTCACCATGAATATTGCCTTTTAAATTACTCTTCTATGTGGTCCAACTGAAAGATCTAGTATCAGTTTTACTATGTGCTGGATTCAATTCCACGAATGAAGTTGCATTACCGGTATCATGACAAAACGATTCTTTTCATTATTGCCATTTATACATGACTATACAGAGTAGCTGCAACATGTCCCATATTCTMTACTTACATAGACAGCACTTACATAAAAAAAGAACAAGTTGCTTTTGACTTACACCGTAATTATTTCTTACAGAAATAAAACATTTTTAAATAACATGAACTACSCAAATGTTATAAAGGGGCTATTGTATAACATTTATCTACATACAGGTATACCTCTATATACCTCACATGCCATAAATATATACCTTCTTCAGCTTTTTTAAGTAAGTCATCAAGTAGTATTTTTTGGTATTCTTCACCATCCTGAAAGCTGTACAGAGCCCATTTCTTCAACAGTGTTTCCCCTTCACCACATACATCTATATCCAGCAAACCTGGAAACCATTCTTCCATAAGAGAATCTATGTGATCCACAACTTGCCCCAAAAGGATGCACCCTTCAAGAAACCAAAAGAGGGAAATTACAACCTCAATCTGCTGTACTTATAATTATAAAGCTAAACTCTACATTCCAAAGGCGAAAGCACAACAAACCAAAATGCCAAGCTGCAATCAAACTGGAGCAAAAATCAGGCTCACGAATAATTAACCTTTTCTGCAAGAAGGTGCCGTAATTTTCAAAAAACTGTCTGGGTTGTTGTCAAATACTGCTGATTCCACTAGACAATAAGCTTCAGGAGACCAATTCAAGTAGATGCCTTGTCTCCAATACATTCTATTAGGACGAAGAGCTCGCTCTAGAAAACACAAAATTAGATTAAAAATCTGATCTCCAATATGAATGTAATTTTTAAAATAATTGGAATAATTCATGGTACTTTAAATATTTAATCATGATTGTAGGTTTATGCCTACCCAAGTAACAAATAAAATAAAGGCTATAACTTTGCAGACAGAATAGCCCCACAAAAGCTGAATATATGTCAATTGGTGTTCAGTTCTATAAGGCGTATCCACAGACTAAATATTTAATCATATGGTAAGTCATGTAGCAGGTGATGCATRTAGGGATTACAGAGATGCTTATGTACATTCAGGTTTAAACACAGACTATCTTAGGCAACATTTGAATAAAAGGTCAGTTACTTACATTTTCCCTCTATCACACACTCATGAAATAGCAAGCATATTTTTCATACTTTACTTGTCACCAGTATTCATAAATCACACATTAAAAAACCACAGATGAATGAAATTGCGAAGTTCAGCAGATAGATCTCATGTCAAAGCACGGAATTATTGGAAAAAATTTAAAGACCCCCCTGCCCTTCCGATAGAAGCGAAGTTTTTAGACTTYTGTAAAGGGAAAATCAATGAGCCCAAAGAAAAGCGGTTTGTTTCTCTGTGCAGAAGACATATCCTTTCCTGTATTCTTTGTAGAAGCGAATGGCAATATTGCATAAATACAAGAATTTCCTCCATCTCTAGCATGCGAAGGAGAGAAATAGGCTGCTCACAACCTTCACTTTCTTTTGCACACCACCGTAAAGATCAGGCACTATCTGTTCCTGGATATTTCTAAGTTACAAAAATGACCACTGTTCTTTTTCTCACATTTGTGAAGTGGCCAGAAATTAGCTAATGCAAAACAATGTTGGGGATTAGAGCTTTAACATGCAGGTGTTGGCATTCAAAGCAAACATGCTCACTGTTGCTTTTGAAGATAAAGATTTGTACCTCTTCCTGACAGCATGTAAGGTGATATTTCAAGCAACCTGTTGATCAGCCGGGACCAAAATCCCATAGGAAAGTATGGCATCTCATAAAGCCTGACGATAATTTCTGAATTTTCACAGTGGGGAAGCTCTATAACAGGTCTGTGATCAGACAAACTGAAAGAATAAAAATATTAGCCAAACTGACTGATGACATACATTATTTATTATGTAAAATGTATTATTTATTAATGAATGAATGATTCAAATGATCAGGGAGCAGACAGATAGTGTATTTGCTTATTCTGCTTGCTTGTGCCAAAGTGAAGTTTTGCTGTAATTTAAACCCAACAGAACACCACTAACAAACATTAGATATCAAATGTAAATGTGAGAAAAACCTGAGACACATATAAGGAAGGTAAGACATTCAGATAAAATCTTCCTATCCCAGGACTTTGAAGAATGTAGAAACTCTAATCAATGCAATCATACAACACTCTCTCCATTAAGCAAAATAAGCATTATTAAACACATTAGGGAAGACTGTAACTGGGGCAGAGAAGCTGTGTTACTTACTTCAGATAAAGCAAAAAGACTGCATTCAAATTCATAACACTTTTTTGTCCCCACATTTAATAACTAGACTGTTTGGAGGAGATACTACCTCTGAGTAACTTGACGGTGATTCTCACTCCAAGCAAATAGTCTATAGAAATTTATGGTTATCTTTTATATTGCAATAAATATCTGTAAAGGTGGCACACCACGATGTAAAGCTAAATTATAATCGTCCTGCTGTAGTCTCAAAGCATGGTAACTGTAAAAGAAATATTATCCTCATAAAGCATTTTATCAATTCCATTTACCCACTACATTAATATGATGTAAGCTTTATCTGCTACAAGATCAGCTTAACACTGTGAAAGCATTTACTAAAATGTAGTGTACTAAGTATATATCATGCTTTCATATACCAAATTGCTTTGATGATCAGTTAAACTAATTAGCCTGATGGTTAGCCTGACGGGAGGTTTTTATTTTGATCGATCTCTATGGCTCTCATTTGTGGCTTTAGCTCAGCCCTGTGCTTACCTGCTTGGGATTAGTAGTTGATCTTCTCCTAATGGCAAAGCAATCTGAAACTTTTCCAGAAGCTTAAAGTATTGTGACATGTAGATCTTAGGAAACTTGCTCTTCTTTAAAAGGAATTTTTCCACATCTGAACGCTTTATAATTCCCTTAGGATATTTAGAAAAGCCTTCCACTTTCACTGTCAGAATCTTTCAAAAAAAGTAAAACAATTTCAGGTGTATAGTCATCATTAGATTGCATTTTCCTGACAAACTTTGTTCCCTGACATATTTGGTAGCCTATTATTTAGGAGGGAAAAAAATGGACTCCATTTCACAGTGAAACCAAACATTTCCATAATGGTAGCCAGCAAGAAGACAGCAGAGAAAAAATTTAACCTGTCCAAGCGTGCTACCTTTCTTCAGCAGCTTTCACTGTTCCATATTATATGGAAATTTATTCTACAAATTAATTTGTGAAAGTGTTCTCTGAAAGGAGCCTATGTACAATGCTTTTTCATATCAGGACTTCACACAAGCATATTGGTACTGACAACATGATCTTCTAGGTCTTTTCTCACCCCTAATCCCACCAGCTTTAAAGGCTCAAACTTCCATTTTTGCCATCCCATTTCCTGCACTGAATGAAAGGTAAAGTTTCAGAGGTTAGGAAATCTGAATATATATAAAAAATTTTGAGAGTGTTTCTAGATCAAATTATCAATGATGGTTTCACTTAAGCAGTCAGTCTGCTACTCTCCCATCCCAGCATGTGAATCCATACCACTCACTTTCCTCTGCCATCAGTACCAAGCATACAATGACCCTTCTTCYCCCATTCTTACTACTTTAATCCAAAGTTCCAGCTTTCACCTCAACCTATCACAACATATTGCAGGATTACTTTGCATCCCTGGGGTTTTTCTATTCTACACATATTTTGTGTCCGGTGTAATTTAAATGACATTGGACATTACAGCGTAAGAACATAGAACCACTRACAGACAGTTGTCTAGAAAGCAAAGGAAACAGAAAGAACCAGGTAAACCAATCTGGGCCTTSAGAAAATTCTAGATCATGAAACAGTAAAGAAATGGTGAAGAAGAATCACTGATAAGTTACAGTGGTTTGAGACAGGGGAAAAATTTCCATGATTGTATATACAAAAAGTAATCAGAGTCTAACCTGTGCCATGATTTTACATAGCCACTTAGGATCTACAAAATACAGATCTCTTAGCTGCAGTGCTGGGTCTTGAAAATGAAGGAGTACACCTGCGCAAAGAATATTGTAATTAGCAATGCATTGCTCAAGCTCCATATTAAGCAAAATAAACACCCCACTCTGGGCTGTTTTTCTTACATGACTTGACRTAAGCAATTTGAATAATAAATACAGCCATTGAATTTATGTCAATATCTCAAGAGARTAGAATGCAATCATGGTTTGTTCAGCTTTACCTTTATTTTCAGATGTTTTGTTAGATTTGTAATCTGACTTGTTTTTTTGCCAAGCAGCCATGCTTTGTGTGGTTTATTATTTAATCTTATGGAGTCTTTACGGCACTGAGATAAGCTGTTACGTATATTCACCTAACCGCTATTCTATTCAAGCTATTATAGCAATTGCATCTTTCTTCAGAAACTGTGCTGTCTAACCAGCAGGTATGAYGTTTTCAAGGAGGGGTAAGATATATAAATTGTTACGGTAGTGATCCTTTATATWATGGAATTCCTTTATGACATAACAACCTGGATTATCAAACTAATGTTACCCAAGCTTAAGCATTTCAGCTCAACACTTTGTGGCAACCTTGTGCGAGATTTAAAAATGTGTACAGGTCGGTCTGCTGCAAATTTGCAACAAAGTGCTTACAAGCATATATTGAAGATTGTATTTCACCTGATTCATTCAGAAAGTGAATCGCGTGAGGGAGTTCATTTTCATCCAATTGTAACTGGCTTTCTTGTACCAGTTCCAGTAAGCGTTTCTGATCAATCACAGGAAATTCAATTGGGACATTTCTACGTTCCAGCAAAATTCTCTTCTCCAGCTCCAGGTAGCTGTCAGGAATTAGCTGACCAACCACTGGTTGATCTCTGATCTGTATAATTAGGAATAATAGTCTTAAATATATTAATTTATTCATGTGAAAGGCAGACAATAAAACTAAGACGAAAGGTGGGTACATCCACTCAATAGTAGTAGCAAGAAGGAACAAGAACACAAGAACAAGTAATTTATTGACTAACATGTCTTCTGAAAGGTAGRTGTAACTAATTCTTCTTTCAGAATTAGAATATGAATGTCTTCCTATAAATGAATATTCAAAGAAGAAAACATTTCCATATTACATATACATAAAAAATAAAAAAATATGTATTCTGAGAAGTTCAAAGAGCAGCTTTGATTTGAAGTAAAAGGAAAATATTCACTATATGAACAGATGATGTCATACATCTCAGGTTAACACAACACAATAGGCAAATGAATAAAATAAATGATACCTCTTGTAATCTGTAATATCTCTAGATATCTCTTCAGATAAACTGGGGGGAAAAAGGTAGTAGCTCAATTAAAAGTCTCCACTGCTGATAGTCAGTGGACAAGAGGAGAGGAAGAAATTAATTTGGCCAGGTTAGTGACACTTAAGGGAAACAGTCTCGGGTGCTTTGCTGCTGTTTCCTGAGCCTGAGTTCCTTTCTGGAGACATCCTTTGACCTTTGGCATTAGCCAGCACCCAACCAGGTTTTTCATTCTCCATGGGTGCTGAGCTAGTAATTTTTTTTGACGAAATGGGGAACAATTTTCCCAACATTTCCAAATTGGCTTCTTAGTTTGCAATCATGCTCTCAAAGAAGTTAGACGCCAACGCACTGTAGCATTTTTATGTGTCAAAAATGTATTAGTAGCTTGTGAAAATGTAATTAGTACCTTGTGTAATTTCAAAGACTCGGAGCACTTGATGACAATGTTGAATACTTAACTCACTTTGTCTAACTTCTAAGCAGGTACCTTGTAACACTCCTTTCACAAAGTGCCTACATTATTTATGGAAACTATCTCCTTTCCTTCAGGCTACCTTACATATGTGTAGAARTTTAAACAACAGTTTAAGTCATAGTCGCAAGAGAGACAGATGTTACAGGAACAATTTTTAGGTACCTAAGAGTGAAATGTTTTCAAAAAAGGTTCTCCTGAGTGTTGAAGAAGTATGGTGAGATATAGGGCTACATATACCTTTACAAACACCAGCTCTATTCATGCCTACTGCATGTATGAGAAGTGGAATTAATCCATTCTACCTGAATAGGCCACCTCACTGCCACTTAGCAATRGTTGGCTATTCCTTGAACTGTGGAATGAAGTTAGGCAGATTATGGATGTGTCTAAGCTGGTAGCTTCCGAGAGAGAAACAAGAGGTGTGCGCACTCTTTCTCTCCTTTGTAACAACAYCAGTGTGAGGCTGGTCATAAATACAGCATTTACTCTATAAAATCTTCTGAGCAGTAATTCAGAAGAAATTTGGGCTCTGCTATAATTTATGAAGTTCTGCCATTCACTTCAGTAGCACAGGACATCACCTTTTCTCTTTAACATGGTATGACACTATACATGRTTGATATTGTATAAATAAAAAATAAAAATATGTGTGCCTTTTTGCTACAGATTGGATCCTAGCTTCCTATAAGCTCCATACTTGGCTAGTTTCTTCATACTTGTCATTCACACTTAGACAGAGCTTCATGCTGTGGCTGAGGAGACAGCAGGAAATGAGTGGTAGGGATGACTTTGGAGACAACAGAACTACGAGTGCAGATTCTCCAATTTAGGAGGATCATTCAGTCCAAGGGGTCTTCTTTTCCTGCTTTAATGCACTTTCCTCTTTCTAGGAATAGTTTCATGCTACGTAAAATGAAATCGGTAAATGGAGAATTAGTTGGCTTTCAGAAATCACAAAATCTTATTTCCTGGTCCCCTGAAATCTTGCAATACTTGTTATTGCAACTACATGTTCCCATCCGACAAAACCCAGTTTTTGATCAGATTTCTTCGTAAGAAGAAGATGGCCTCTTTTTAATTAAATATTCTATTTATGGCCCTAGTGTTTGAGAACAAAACTTAGCTGAGATTTTTACTACGTTGATTTTTTTTTGGCAGAAAATAAAATGAAAACAAAACTGGTGATTTTCCTTCATTATTTTCCTGTGTGTAACATTTTATAAAAGGCAAGATGAGTCCGCTATCACACTAAAAATGTATTTAATTATGTGTTTAATTAATGTTTAAAAATGTATTTACTTAATTAAAACTAGGATGTTTTCAACATTACGAACAGTATGTAGCTTACCTTGAAATGAAGACTCTCCTTTATTATGATTTTCCGAAGTCTGATAATGGAATCGGATTCTTCCGTAGCATTCACAAAGTGATAATCTTGTATTGCTGGGAAGCCTCGCTTATTCAACAGCTCTCTAGTAATTTTACTCATGCAGGTCTTACGTTGCATTTCGTCAGAAACATCTAAATGAGTGCCAACAAGAATGACGGGGGATGTTGAAGCTCGAGCCTGTTAGTAAGATCCATACAGTCRATTAACTCAATAGTGAATGTTGATGTTATTGTTTTATATCCACATAAAATGTGAGCAATTTAGTCAAAACAATCAATACAATGAAAAAAGCAACTGTTTCTCCTTCTTTAAATATACCTCTTTTAAATAAGTTTGAAATCTGAAATACTATTATTTCATGTCTTTATTCAGAGTAAGTTTAAACTGCTTATAAGGCAGTTTAAACTGGATAAGGCAGTAAAAATGCATCAGCCTATAAATACGGAACATGTTTTTTAACATACAGACAGCAGTCTATTTCAAATTAGAAATATTAAAAAATCATTTTTTTCTAAAAGGAAGCAGTGTAGATCTGGATTTCATACTTTCCAGATAATCATATAATCATTAAGGTTGGAAAAGACCTCTAAGATCATCGAGTCCATAATAACATTGTCAGTAAAATAGAGGGACAACTGTAATTAAACTAAAAGCACCCAACAAAATGGAAAAGCAAAGGGTTCTCTGCTAGTCATCATCAGAACAGTGCAGCAATAAAACACCAGCAAGTACTGCACAGCAAAGGAGAACACATCAGAAATGGTCTTCATCAACACTTAACTGACTGTAACCCTCTGTCCTGTATCACTGCTCAAGGTGAAGACAGTGAAAAAGACAAGTTTAACAAACAGGATCAGTATACAAACTCTTTATGTAATTGCATTGCCCAGCCATGGCTAACCATYATACAAAAGGAAAAGACAAGTAACACTCACCATGGGGTGATTCCATCAAATGAAAATAAAACCCTTAGAGCAAAAGAAAAATATATAGGCAGATTCTCAGACCAATTTCCCTACCATAGTCCTGGAATCATTCCTATTAACAATAGGATGCTAAGCATACACTTAACAGCATGATTTCAAACCCGCATCTAATCAGTTTTAAATTAGTCAAATTCTGATTTTCCCAGAATTTACAATGGCGTAAAAGAAAAAGCAGGTTTAACTCATCATTCCTTTAATACTACCCCTTTCTTATTTTTATCAGTCAATTCAAAATATTGCCAGAACATACAAACTATTCTTCTGCACATCACTCTGTACCATTTTAAGTACAAAATYATGCTGATCATGTCTTTGTATGTCTACAAATATTTTCAAATCCAGTATATGATGTATTTCAGCTCTTGTTTCATCTTACTAGTTTTATTTGCTGAAGAGTTTCTTTCTTCTTCCATTCTCTAAAAATACTTGTGGTTAATTTGCTGTTCATGAACAGCTCCCTGGGAAGTGGAATTCCATTCTGTACATGTCAATGGCTTACCTTGATGTTAAAAAGCCACGGCTTCATAGCATCCACCTCTGCTTGTCCTTTGCTGAGATCATAAACAGCAAGATATAAAGCTCTCTGGGTCATAAAATGAGGATGRGTACTGTAGAACTCTTCTTGTCCTAATGATAAAAAATTTCCACTGTTTAGTGGAATCTCTCATTGAACATCTTCAGATCACAAAAAGGCAGAAGAATACTTATTCTCAGATCACTAATCCACAAATTAAATTAGTGCTTACAGAAAATTATCTAARTTGACAGGAAACCTGTAATAACTATGAATTTTAGATAGGTACTCTGTGGTAGCTCATTGACTGAAGTGTAGTCTTGAAACATGTAAGCTAGTTTTAAATCAAGAAATGTAAGATTTAGCAAATGGATAAACATGGTTGCTGCAAAGACAACTTGAAAGGTCATGATTCTTTTAAAACTCCAATATTGAATTTCTCCCTCACTCCTTACTTCCCTTCCTTCCTTCTTMCCTCACTTTCTCCTATCCTTTCAGCAACTTCAAAATAAGACTCCTAAATTCACATAATTAAGCACTTAAAATCACAATTGAAGCTGGACAGTCAGCTTGAATGCTGCTCTTCTGTGCTTATCCATTGTGATATAGGCTGTATTTAAATGRTCACAGACCAATGTTTAAAAATAACTTTTCTATAGCCTAAAATACCCCTGAATTTTAGAAATGCTTCTCAAGTCCCTCAAACTTAGAAAGTTTTCCAAAACCCAAAGTTCAAAGACTCCCCCTAAGCGCTTTGTTTTCTGTGACCTTACTAAACAGTGATACTGTAGAGCCTAGARAGACCCAGACTGTAAAAGGGAGAAAGAGAGCTGAGTGGAAGATGATTCTTCTGGTCGCTACAAGCAGTTTCTTACTATTCTGAAATGACACTTGATGAGAAATTCCTGAGGCTTTATATTAAATTTGAGGGATTAGCTGCCAATTTACAGAATTCACTAATTTATAAGCAGTCACTTGACTTTTGGTGCAAGTTTGCATGATTCTACTGTCCACAATTTGAAATTTCACAGGTTGACTCTAAGAATAAGTAATGCATTAATGTGTTAGAAAAGACAATAGTAAAGGACAATAAGCTCTTGAAATACCTCCAAAATCCCACACATTTAATATAAGCTCTTTCTTCGTTTTGCCTCTTCCTTGAATGATCCAGTCTTTTACATCAATGCCTACTGTAGCTTTTGGACAGCCCAAGTCTGTTCGTTTGCATTTCATTAGTTGTTGTAGCAGGGTAGTTTTCCCACTGCCAGTGTTTCCAACAATCATGAGCTTCATTCTGTTATAAGGTACAGCCTTCTTCAGTCGTTGTTGAAGAAATCTGGCATAAAAAAGTTTGCAGAACTCACAGAAGTGTATAATAAAGAAAAATACCAACAAAACTCAAGACCAAGGAAAAATCTAAAACCATACCATTTTCTTCAAATTTTCAATATCTGTTTGATATTACTGGGATTTTAACAGTCTAATTTCTGATTTGAAAGTTAAACCTTAATTCAGAATGTGTCTTTTTTTTGTTTTGTAATTACCCAAAAATGTGCTCTGTGCAATGCACTTGGGAACACAAGAAACATATTAGAAATAACTGGTAAGTGCCATTTATTGCATGGTTTATAGAAGCATCAAATTCAAGACGTAATACCGTTATATTCTAAATGACTATAATCTCTTTTATGTGTGTGTGTGTTGATATGATATGATATGATATGACACCTTCCATAGAGTAGCATGCTGGATTTCACATGACAAACCAGCACGTCTTTTCAAAAGGCTATGTTGTTTTCTTAATGCTTACTGCATACCCCGAGAAAGCAAACCAAAAATATTCAAGAACAATAGGGCAACAAACCTGATAATGTCTCTAGCTTTGCATCCCACATGTTTGAAGTCTAAATTAAGATGGAGTCCTTCCAAAGGAAGATCCCAGATTTTGGACAGTCTTCCCATTTCATCTGGAAAGAATCTCAAATCGGGATTATGACTTACATCCAGAGAAGTCAAGTTCTCTAGGAAGCCAATCTGAGGAGGAATCTAAATAAAAGAACATTTAATGGGCAATTAAATGTTAAAAGAAATGTATGAGCATGAATACAGTAAATATTTAACAAAACTAGGTATTATTTTTACCGCTGTAGTTTAAGTWTTTTCATAAACATACCTAATATCCCACACTAACAGACAAAGGACCTCATAAAGAATTCATTATACAAACTGATTATATGACACATTCCAGACAGAAAAGCTTAATAGAATATGGTCATTTTCATTCACAGGAAGCACTATTTGCACTTACATACCATTTTACTAATAGAATTTACAATGATATGAGAGGTGACATGAAAAGYAAATGAACATTGAAAAACTGCATTCAATTGAAAAGTGATTTCATTTTCTTTAGGAAGAATCTTAKTTTACCTCCTTTAACTTGTTGTGGGACAGATGTAGCTTTTCTAGYCTAGACCATGCACATGCCTTTTCACTCAAGTCCAAGATGTGTATTTGATTATGATTAAATAACAGCTCCCTTAAGTTTAATGATTTCCAGTGCATTGGTCCAGGCAGGCTTACGATCTTGTTTTGGCTTAAATCTACTGATCGCAAACTAAAAACATGAAAATAAAAAAGAGAAAAGTTAGCAAATGAAAAAGTAAAACTGAGATTAACTGGAACTGTGTTAATTTTTAATAAATAAACAAAGGGATTAGATATCAGAACAGTTTTCTGACAGGATTGTAGACAGAAGAAGATAGAGAATTACTACTATGAGCAAAAGTAATTAAGATGATATTATAAGTAGGTCTTTATTACCTCAGAAAAAATTATAAATACATATGATTGATTCAGTATAATGTTCTTTCAGTGTATTTGTCTGTGAATGAAATTGCCTGGTCATGAAAATAAACATCCACACTGCGCTGTGTGTATATGTTTCAGATAGTAAATTAAACAGTCACTTGAAATAAGTGTACATATTGTGATAATGGTCCACTTCCTTCTTCGTTCTACAATTTGCAGACATGCATGGCTCTGTTCCGATTAGTAGAAGACACAGATAAATATGGTTGACACTCTTGTAGTGCAAATATTCAGCAATTCAGCTGTAAACAGTACAGTTAATATATATTGATACCCAGGTAACAGAACAGAGTTTAGCTCAGGATTCCAGTTACAGGTGAGTGCAGGACCATGGAGTACACTGTTATGTGTAATGTCTAACTTTCTAGAATAAATGTATTTWAAAAGTTAATTGCAATCTAACATAACACTAATATGTATTTTCATGTGCTTTTTTATAAATTTCAAATTAAAAAAAAAGCTATGGGGAACTTCCTGGTATTATCAACTTTCTAGAACTCAAGATTCCACTTATAAACCATGGAGTCTCACTAGGTGATCTGAACTGCTCTCTTTCTTGCTCCTAACTTAGGAGACTAACATCAGATGGTATGGATACCTCACTCTCTTATCAGAATGTTTCTATGAATTTATGTTTGTATATACATATGTACATAAATTATATAGTTCAACTACGCATGTATTTAACAACTACATAAAAATAACATTTCATTTCTGTAAGTCATCTGTTGGAAAAATACGCTGTTTATGTTACTGTGGAACATGAAGAATGCAAAAAATCCATGCAACTCCTTATTGATTTCTCTGGGCTGGGAGATGTATAAYCTGAAAGCTGCACTTTCTTCAACACATCCATTAAATTTGCTGCTGTCAATATAAACGTTAGCATGCTGAAACAGTGTAAGATCATGTTAATAATGACGTGTTCTATGTAAATTTGATTAATGTATCCACACAAATCTGTGTGGATCTGCCCTCCCCATGGTGTCAGCAGCACTCCCATCTACCCACATCTGTCAGATAACTGATCTGATCAGCCCTTCCAGGCACTCCTTCCACAATCTGATTCTAGTGACCTGTTAAGGTCAGTAACTTCTATAAAAAAAAGCAGAAGTCTGATTCTCACATGAGTAAAGCTTTGAAGGTATAGCAAAATAAATGTCACATGCATCTTTATCACAATTCCATCTAGAGGAAGTRTCATTCTTGGAGAATAAATATCTTRTGATATTTGGGAAGTGAAAAACTAATCTCAGTAGCCTTGTGCAAAAGTCTGCAGAACTTCTTCAAAAGTAAAAATTGCCAGTATCTTTTTACTGTTGGTAAAAGAAAATAATAAATTCATTCTGGTCTTCTCAGCAAGAATTGTCAGCTTCAGCAATCAAGCAATATATTTTCAGTAACGATGATTTGAATCTGAGGAACAGAATTTTACAAAATAATGAAGAAAATGTGACTGATTTGTCTTCAGTTAAAAGCTACTAAGTTTTGGATTTAACCTGTTAGAGAGGGTTTCGTGAAAATCAGTAAAACATGCAGAATTTTCTGCTTAACACAGGTCTTGCCATCATATTTTCTTCATCAAGAACTTGAAATTAACTTCAGTAAATAAAATAATAACTTACTGTGGTAGAAGAAGAATTGCTTCTGGAACATCAATAAAATGATTTTGGGATAACTTTAAGCTTGTTATGCTGGATGACAAGTCAGGTATTATTTCTAGAGCAAAAAAAGAGGTTAATCCTATTACTTTTCAGAACTGTTTAAACTATTTTTAAGACTGAAATTTTCTAAAATCAAAGACAGACTAAAAGGTCAGTCTTATCATCTTCTATACAGAGTCTGTCATCTTCTATACACCATCTTTGTACTAGCTACTAAAGGCAGAATCTGAATCTTTTTTTTAAAGCTTATTTAAAACTAAACTCCCAAAATGAAAGTTTAGAACTGAGTTAATATATTGGCTTTTATCACATCACATGCTATTATACTTCATCTCATATTGGCACTAAACACTGAAACAATCTTACTTACACTTCACTGTATTGTCAGTATACATAACATTCCCATAATTCACCCAGTCAGTGGTCTTATGCATATAAAAATTACTCTAATGGTTCAGCTGTATTTAATGTAGGTATAAGAGCTACCTTCTGAAATACTGTGACGATAATTTCAAAATGGAAGATTTTATGTCTTGAAGACAGAACTAAACTCTGACAGTAACTTATCAGTTACTAAACTCTGACAGTAACTCCTGCAGTATCATTAAAATCTCATTTATGTAATTTGTATTTTTCGTAGGTAAATTAATTTTGACACCTTTGCATAAAATACGCTAAGCCACTGAACACACTCTGGACTCAATTCAATTGCTTAAACATCGGGTTCTAGTGAAGGTGATCTGCCTTGTGGTACCTGAGCTATCTGGCACATGGCCTGGAGATACAGCATAGGAGCTATGGAAGACCTGCTTTTTCTGGACCAGAAGCTGTAAGCCAAGTGCGATACTTCATGGCATCTCAAATGACACCTGCATTCAGGCAAGTGAATGAAACACTCTATCTTATTCACAAGACAACGCCGGATATAGTGTGGTAATACTTAGAATCATAGAATCATTTAGGTTGGAAAAGACCTTTAAGATCATCGAGTCTAACCATAAACCTAATGCTGCCAAGTCCACCACCAAACCATGTCCCTGAACACCACATCTACAAGTCTTTTAAATACCTCCAGGGATAGTGACTCAACCACTTCCCTGGGCAGCCTGTTCCAATGCCTGACTACCCTTTCGGTTAAGAAATTTTTCCTAATGTCCAGTCTAARCCTCCCCTGGTGCAACTTGAGGTCATTTCYTCTCATCTTGTCACTTGTTTCTTGGGAGAAGAGACCAACACCCGCCTCTCTACAGCCTCCTTTCAGGTAGTTGTAGAGAGCAAGAAGGTCTCCCCTCAGCCTCCTCTTCTCCAGGCTAAACAACCCCAGTTCCCTCAGCCGCTCCTCATAAGACTTGTTCTCTAGACCCTTCACCAGCTTCGTTGCTCTTCTTTGGACACACTCCAGCACCTCAATGTCGTTCTTGTAGTGAGGGGCCCAAAACTGAACACAGTATTCGAGGTGCGGCCTCACCAGTGCCAAGTAYGGGGGACAATCACTTCCCTAATGCTGCTGGYCACACTACTTCTGATACAAGCCAGGATGCTTCTATGATATGTATTTCAGTGCAGTATTAAACCTGTATTAGTACTAGATTTGCAAGCTAACTTTGAACGATTTCCTCTGTTTTGAACCTTCCCCAACAGCATGTACAATCTCAAGTACATTCAACCATTTTTATAGCATCCACTACAAATATAAAAACAAGTTGAGATACACCGAGTCAGATCAAACGTCCACCAAGCCCCATTGGAAGTATACTGCTTCCAACAGTGATCAAAAGTTGATGCTTAGGGAACTGTRTAAACAAGGAAAAGCATATGTGGTATTCTCCTTTTCTGTTCTCCCAAGACTCCAAATGCTGGTGGCTGAGGAATTTTGTGACTTGGAATGGTTTCTAGAAGGTGGATCCTATTCTCAYAGATACTTACCAAGAGCATTCATCCTGGCGTTGAACTGCTCCAGTTTTGTACAGCCCATGAAGACATTTTCCGCAAGGGATGAAATATTGTTCTTACTAATATTTAAAATTTTCAGTTCTTTCAAGCATATGGGTGAACGTAAGCATAAAATTTTGTTTCTATGATAACAAAAAGCAAAAAATAATCCATGCTTTATTCAGAAACTATTAGCTAAAAAGTGAAAGTAAAGAGTATTGATCTGACAATGTTATCCTTACACTGGTAAACCAAAACCAAGACTTGTATCTATATAAAGACTGACCGGTCAGCAAAAATACTGGTACATGTGGCTACAAGGAATAACATGACTGATATCAAGATTGTTTTAATTAATTTGGAGAGCGAATGTCAGAACGTACTACAAGGTGACATTTCTTGATTACATACTGCAGCTCAATCCAACACAAAGAGGACTGTTGTATTTGTGAGTAGGTCTGTTTACTATAGATATGTGTTTGCAGGATTATAATCACAGAATGACTATCAATCTAAAAAAAAAAAGAATGGAATTCCATATAGGGGATACATTTCAGGATGAGTATATAACATTACAAACAATGTATTCTGGGAAGAAGAACACCAGAAAGAGAAAGAGACAAAGATCCTGAAAATACAGAGATAAAAGAACCATGCAGCACTGTTTTGCAAGGGTAATATTGCTCATAAAGTTCAAAATAAAGCTAATGAAGAAATGCAACAGGGTTTTGAATTTAAAATATTTCTTTTGCAAACTTGATTCAGATATTTAATACTGCTTGCTTTAGTTACATATGTTGCTATCTTTATTCTGTGTGAATTTCTGTGTAAAAAATATCACCACCTTATTTAAAATAAATTATGGCAGATGAATGAGACAGTTTCTGCAGTTTACACATTTGGAAGATAACGTCAGTGTTTCACTGCTGACTAAACAATCCTTTCCATGCTAGAACAGTCATAATTCTGGATGACAAATACATTATTTTCTGTTATGTTTGTTATGCTACTGTCCATTTACTAATGCCACTCACCCTTCCAGCAATAGCTGTTCCAGATTTTCAGCAACATTTGTGAGAAATTCAGGAATGCACACCAACTGATTGTATGAAAGATTAAGTTGCTTTAGAGTTGGACATCTGAGGTATGGATCCAAGGCAAAGGAAGGTCCAATGTCATTTCGAGAGATATCAAGATTTGCAATACAATTCATTTTCAGTAAATAAGTCGGAAAAGAAGTAAATCGGTTACTGTGCAAATCCAAGTAAGTCAAGCATTTCAAGTTCTAAAAGAAAAGGATAATTTGTTTTTAAAAAGCTAAATGAAAATATGAATTTGTAGGTTTTAAATTGAGTTATATTTTATACAATTTATTAATTGACTTATATTTCTCTCACTAGGAAAAATAGCAGAAAATAGCAATCATACCAATGTAACCCATAATATTTCTATTATAGAATAAAATATAAAGCATTCTTCAATATTAATTAGCTCCATTTCATAAAATTTAACAGATATGAATTGCCTGCAGTTCTCAGTTCCATTTACGTTATTATGTTACTTAATATAACACGTCCTAAAGCAGTTCTCTGCAGTAAATGACTTAAAATAGTTCCATGAAAATACTTTTATTTCTAGCTGGACATAAATCCACTAAATGAAAATTAAGTGAATGTATGAAGCATGCAAAAATACACAGCCATATTCATGAGTAGTATTGTTATGGGTATATTGTTAGAAACAAACAATTTATTGTAACTAATCTCAACTTGTATTACATAAAATTATGCAGAATTACTTCACACAGTTGTTCTGGAATGTTTGTAAGAGCATTTTGGTGGAGCTCCAGTTTCTCAAGATGTTCCAGATGACTAGTTAAGCAGCTATTCTGGCTGATGGCATCAATGTTCTCCAGCTCATTTGATGAAAGATCTAGTGATTTAATATATTCTTTCTCTGAGATCAATGAAGAAAGACTGTCTGATGGTCTTATATGTGGTGAATATTTTGAGATGCCTTCTATTAAAACAAAAACATGGGAAAAATAGCATGATTTCATTTATCATGTAATTAAAATTAAGATAAATCAACTTGGGATCGAAAGATGCAGAAGACAGTGAATGTTTGGATATTGGTTAAGATCCAAATCCATGAAGACTTCTATTATGAGAGAAATTTATAAGATTGTAGGGAAGAGATGGACGCTTATGCACTGCACAACAGGAGTAGCTTTTGAAACGTAATAAGGGCACTCATGAAATTTCATTGCCTGTTTAATTCTACATAAATTATTTGTGAAGCCCAGGAAAAAAATTGCCCTATATATGCATTATTTGTACTCTACTGATACATTTCCAAAATGTATCCTCCTCTTTGTAAACAAATATATAATCTGACTAAAATCTTTGCATGCTATGCTTGTGAAAGCATTAAGGATGAAAAATCTGTTATATATGTTAAATTTACTTATACAGTTTACTTACTGGTGGCTTCATCTGAAGGCAAGAATTTTCTTCTTTGTTTCATTAATGGTTCATAATCTGAGCCAGGTCCCTGAAAATCCCAGAAGAGAACAAAAAACAGTTATGGACTTACGCAGACAACTGAAATGATCTGAATTCAGTAAATTTATTTTTATTGTGGTTTCTTTTTATCAGAACTTACAGGGGAACACAAAGAAACTGTACATTTCAACTGAAAATAACAACAGGTCACATCTTTATAAAASTTACTGATCCATGCAATATGAAAGAACAGTAGATTTAAAGTGCAATGGAACTAGTGCATTTTTTGGCAACCTAAAATGACTTTCACTAGGGTGGGATGATAGGATGGAGCAGGATATTACAAAAAAATAACTTTATCTAGGGAAGCCAGTCTCTCCAGTTTCCCTTTACAGTCAATGGAAAGAGACAAGCTCCTTTCAAAGGAACCTGACTTTGATTCCACCAATTTGTCCTCTTATGTCTTCTTATGGAATCGGTCTCTCTTCGTTGATCACAGTAACACTCTGAAGATTAGCTTCACCAAGGGGTAGTTAAGTCTTTGTGAATAGGCCCACAGTTTCTGTATCTGCATTCGAACATCAGACCGGAAATTTGAGCAATTCACAAGTACTTTTTATTGATCATAAATTTTTGCTGAAATAAACTCTCATCTGTACAGTGACCTGGAGCACAGTAATTGCACAGCAATAGAAGGAAATATTAAATGGCAACAGTGAGACAAGAGCCCATATGGTTACATGACCTTTCATAACACTTGATTATTAACAGCTTTGCAGTAGGCAACACAGATGGACTTATAAGAAGCCTGGAATGAATAAGGATCTGACTTACCACAGAGTAGGAATGTCGCGGCAAAGTAGGAGAACCTCTTTGAAATGCCATTTCCCTACAATATAAGTCAGCAACTGCAATGGAATTGGACTTCTTTTTTGTAAAAAGTGAACCTTCACTTCCTAAGTACAAAACAATAACACAGGAAGACAAATAAGTACGAAAATGTATTTAAAGATTAGGCTCAGAATTCAACTGTAATATAGACTCTGACATACAAAGGAGAGATACATCTCAAAAGCATCAATATTGGCAGGATCTCACTGGTTAATTGTGTGTGTAATAGGCTAAGAATGTTGTCAACATGTTTTAAAGTACATGGGCCATACTAACCTGATGTGCTCCAAATACGACCTGCAACTCGTTACATTGATGCTTTCTCATTTAAAATTTCCAGCAGGTTGGGATTATTATACATGTTTCGTAACATATCTTTGTGCTACTGCAGTGTAAATAACTTTTTAAAATAGAAAAAGTTTGTATTTTAATACATAAATTTGCACTCCCACATTTATTGAGAATGAAACATCAATCTGGCTTTGGTGATATAGGGTCATCTGGACCCATTTAATGTTCCTCTTCTCCAAGCTACTTTTAAAACTTTTAAAATCATTATCTCAAATACAAATAAACAACTGATTTATGGCTATGGTCTACCCTGGTACACTAGATTGGGATTATAAGAAGAGGAAAAGAAAAGAAAAACAATTACCTTCACTATCAATATCATCACTCAAAGGAAAAACACTGTCCACTAATGGGTCAGAAATGAAATTCCAATCATAGTTTTTATCCACTCCATCTTCAGAGAAGTTTAGATCAGAGGAGGCTTTTGAYCTATTCTCTGAAATATTCTTCATCTGGAATTTAAGCACCATTCTTGCCAGTGCAGAACCTGCATCTGTATGTATAAGAAACCAAAAAGATGGCATATTCTCCAAGAAATCCAAATAGCTTTAAAAAAATAACAGAAATAACTCGATTTATTTTCAAGGTTTGGCAGTCTTTCTATAACCAGCTTAATGCTATGAAGAGATCCTCAACTGAAGGTCTTGATCTAAAACACTTACATAGTACCATCAAGGGATATTAACACATTTCGTATAGCAAATTCTATATATACTCACTTTGTTTTCTTAATGGAGTAAGTTTATCTGGGAACARAGGAATGAGCCAGGAAGGTTCTAGTCTCCCAATACCAAATCCTCCAAGACATATACTGCTGTTGGCAACATCAAGGCTAAGCTTCTTTAAGAGCAAGCTGATGATTTGGCTATCTCCTCTCTTTATACTGATGGTTAAGGCACTCCGAACATCCTGCTCTCGAGCACCATTGGCTAATAGCAATTCCACCAATTTAGGATTATTTCCTTTCTCACAAACCTAACAGAGAAAAGCAATTAAAAAACTTTATGCGAGGCACTCAAACTACAGCTCAGACTGCATCAAGAGACTTGTCTCAAATTCAGATTCATTGTATTTTTAGGATCATGTCTCTTTTTCAATTACACAATTCTCTACCCCTCAGAGCATATGCCTGCCTAAGGCATCTGAGTACCAACTCCCATTTTCCTCAAGTGTTTGCCCAAAATATAACAAATACCTGAGTTCTGTAACTGTAATTTCTGCCATGAGTGCACACAATTTCCAGGCAAAGATGAATGGTAATTTATGTAGTTTGGTTATTGCATGCGGCCTATGGCAACTTCATTTATTTATCTGTTCAGTGGAAAAAAGACACTAAGGGGATATTTTGCCAGGTCATCTGGATATCAGATGAACAGGCAACATTGGTGAGACTCAYCAAGCCTTGCCTAGTGCTAGGGAGCTCAGGTCCACTGGCTTCAGTCAGCTTTACTCCTTCCACTCTCTCAGCCTGCATTGCTACACAAAGCAGTGCTGATTGTGAATATTACAAATATTTTTTAGAAATACTTCCAGTTACTTCAATACTTCCACTGTGGTTCGCTAACACTGATTTGCCTACCTCAGACTCCATGGATGGATGGTCGGTTCCAAGCTGAGCTGTGCTTTATCACCCAGCCAGCTCTACSAGCAGAAGTGAATACTTCCTATTTTGCTTCAGGCAGTACTAGTGGGGTTATCTCAAACCATTTAAAACTTTGACACTGAAGCAAAATTAAGAAGTGCTCATACACACCATTTCTCAAAAAAAATTTTGAAGGCAATCACATTTAGCAAGGAGCACTTATAAGCAGGTGGGAACAGCCTCTCTGCTGGCATGGCTGAATCCAGATGGGATGTTTGCCTATGGCCTTATTTAAGACACCAACATATTTCAAATAGTTGATGCTCTGGATGTGGCCACTGTCTGGATAAAGCTCTTTGCAGCCAGTGTGACTACAGGCATTCCAAGATGTTATATTACTTTAGCTGTGTTGATAAAAAGTCAGAACTCTAACCAGAACAGTTAAATCAGCACAAAAACTGATGACTATATTCATCTTTAAGTACAACACAAAGTAAAAAAAAAATTCACCATTCCAGGGCAGGCATTTTGGGCAAAGTCTTCTTTGCAGGTCTAGAACAGAGTGGGACTAAGCACACTGAAACGTACCTATGCACAGTGCTGCCTACTAGTCCATCTGTACTTCAGCCTCACAGAGCTTGGAAAGAGTGGAATTTGGAGTATCAATTCATGGACTGGGCTCTAATGGGCTTGAGCTTAAGTCTTCTTCCTCAAAAATACTCCAAAGCTAAGACTAAGTCAGTACTTGATTGAACCCAGGTTTGCATGTGAACAGGGTAAACAATCAGAAAGCATGGATTTAAGTTAAAGTGAACTTGCATCAGAACTGAACTGGCAGTGTGGGCACATTCTAGGTGACAGTGACCCTATGAGCTTCAATAAAGTGAAGGGTGTTTCAATGAACATCAGACTGAGCCTRAAGTCACCGTGAGTAGCAATGGTTAACACCACTCAGGTCATAGTTAGATTGCACTGGCTATTGCTGCTGTGTTCTGCCAAAAATACATTCACATGAAAAGGGAAAGGAACCCAAAAGCACAAATTTTAAAGCAATAAAACTATATATTTCCACATATTACCTGATAGATTAAAGAGTTTGTCTTTGTCTTCTTATTAATATCAGCTCCCAGTAGAAGTAAACATTCAGCCATAACACTATTGTACTCAATACATGCTTTTTCCAGCATCATATTTTTTAAATCATCATTTTCAGCTATTTTAGCAAAACATTTACAACACAGGCTTTGAAACTGAATGGGAAGACAAACAATCAAAGTTAGGACAAAAAAGCACCAAAATTTTTCAGCTGTGGAGCTATCAAAAGAGAGAAGATACCTGTCGATCTCGCTGGTCAGTGAAACACACAGACATCTGGTAGAAAATGACYGTGTCAAATGATTCCTGTACAAGCAGCTTTGCAAAACAAGGTGACAAACCAAGAATTGACAAGATTGCATGAAATCCCTAAGAACACAATGAGAACATTGAAATAAGTACAGTGTTAAAAAGTGTCATTTTAAAACTGGTTGTGCAACAAAATCAAATTTCAACCAAAAGATATGTGCTGTAATTTTTTTTGTCTTGCTTTTAAACATGCAATAATTCACAAATTGGAGAAGACCAGGAGAGAAGGCAGAAACAACTGGTATCTCTGTGTTTATATAGCTGTAGTTTCATGCTTGTTTAGCTGACCCACTTAAACAGATATTAACTGACAGTTTGAAAAGCCAAATTATGCACCATAATATCTGACAACATCCTGCCTGGTAGTGACAAATGTACTCGTGATTTCCTGAAAATGGAGGAAACAATCTCCTTCTAAGGATACGGGACAAAGATGCATCCCCTGTCCCAATTTGTTACTCTGTAATCCTTGAATTTGAAAAAAATAGACAGGCTAAATGAAAAACTTAACAGGTGAATCTAAAAATTAAAAGGAAATAAAAGATTATSCTGTGATTCTGCAAGTAAAGTTCACCTAGAAGGGTGAACTGGGTAAATTACGGACTCTTTGTCCAAACCTAATTGAGACTAAATYGCTTTAAGTAACTTCCTTATTCCACCACATTATTTTGATATCTCTCTACATTGGTTGCTAAGCTAAACTTGGAAGGGTTGGGGGAAAAACAGTAGTAAAGAAGGGAGGCTGTACTTGTGATATTTGCATATTGATCTGAAACAGAAGTACAGAGACTCTCACAGGAAACTGATCTCACAGACAAGCTCCATTCTGCTAGAAAAATGAAACTGGCAACAAACAGGGAAAGCTTCTGAAGCAGAGGAAACAGAACTTTCACACAAGRACTGAACATGTGTTTGCAGACAGAATAAGAACTCTCCTTCCATATTCAGAAGTAGATCCAAAGTCTGACACAGTATTCCAGTAATATCCTTCTTAAATACAGCATTCCTACACTAAGCTTATTGCTGGTGACAGGGCTGGGAACTAAGTTATTTTCTATTAATTTTCAAAGAAGGGCAATCAATACTATAATGATGGTTACTCCATTAAATGGTTATAGATTGACTGAATGATGGACCATGACTGAGAAATTTGTTCTAGTTTGCAGATCTCAGAAGTCTTAGATAAACACCTAAACCTACGCTTACCTATTCCGGATTGAATATATGCCTCCAAGAAAACCATCTCTACGGCAAACATATTGGTTTAATTATAAAGGCTTATACTAATCTAGTAATTGCAACAAAATCAAAATGAAGTAATTAAAATAAGGAATTATACTTCAAATATAACTACATTAAAATAATTTTCTAAAGTTTTGCCTTTCACTTTCATCTTTGTACATAGAAATAACACATACATGCATCTGGATTTCGGTGACCTCTTTAAATCGTCGCAAAGTAGAAACTAGAACTGTTGACAGGACATGCATAGTTGCAATACACAAACTCTTTCTTGTAATCAAAGAGCATAGAAGACTCAAACCCAAACACTGTATGTCTAGAAGAAAAAAAGAAAGATTAATAATGTTGATTATTCAGACATTCTGAGTGGAATAAACCCATGACTTAAGTAGTGTTATATTACTAATATCCCACAAATTCATTTGCACAAGCTATTACAGGGCCAGGCATAACTACAAAGTGGATGAACCCGAGGTCTATGCAGTACTGCAGCCTTTTCTTGCCACGTAACCTACATCACATCCAGTACTAAAGAGTGTAACAGATAGGTTACAGTTTCTATGGTTAATCAGACCCTCCTACTACATCATTCACTAACAAAATACCTTCCCTACCTTGTTCATCTGGATACATCTGTAGGGTGTGAAGCACAGTGTCAGTAGCTCCTTGCTGGGTTAAAATTTCTARTGCACCAGTACACTCAGCTACAGAAGCAAGTAGCTTTAATCCACACTTCTGAATGCTAGGATTTCCAATAAACTAATGGAGAAATGAATATAAAATCAGATCAAGCTTGTTCTGCTTAAAATAGCAACAGTAGAGTTGCTTGTTCTTAAAGTTGTTCTTCARGAACAAGCGATCATTCTTAAAGTATGTGAAATTACAGCTGATATGACAATAAATAACAATATTAACAATTTCAGAAAGGTTTCCTTTTCAACCATCTGTTTCAGCCACTCATAACCTCCCCAGATTTTCACCTTTGATTTTGAAAATATTCCCTAGCTAGTTTTCTAATGGAGAGTGGGATTTTTTTTCCTCAAAGTTTCAGTACAACCATTCTCAAGTTCACACCATTTTGCTAGGACAAGGAGAGTGAGAAAATGTACTTCTTTTGTGGTTAAAAAGGAACAAAAATGGGGTTCTTTGAGAGCTGGCACAAGTGATAAACATGGTGGCAATAGAAAAAAATATGAAAAGAAAAAGATACGAAGCAACATACCTATTACCACACCCCATCAAGGTTTTAAAAGCTTTGGGTTTAGTTATATAGCAATTCAATAGGTTAATTGTGATTACTTTTCCCAATTTTCCCCCACTTCTAGATGGAGGAAACCTAGATGAGGCCTAGATCTGAAAATGTGCATAGCTGTCACAGTGACTTGCAAATCTGCAAAATTATTTCAGTGGGGTCATGCCCATCTTCCTCCTTATACCTTCTCTAGTTTTTCTTTAGAATATGTTAATTTCTAGCCCTTCTGGCTGATATTGTAGTACCCCAAAACACAAACCAGCTGGGTCAGAAAAAGCAATCAGGATGGTCACAGCACTGGAGACTGTAATACATTCTGAAGTAAAAATTATTTTGCCTCCCTTGTTAACTCCTATATCCTCTATCTTCAGGTCAAGAAATGTCCTTTAGACACTCTAGCACTATTTTGCTGATACATTATTTGCTCTGACTTTTATAATAAATGTAAGAGACACAAATTTCCTTGACTGAAGATGTTTGGCAAGCCTAAAATTGTTGAGAGATTTCTAAAAAATTGTGAATTGCTACATCCATTTTGATTGTAGTCATGTGAACCTTGTAAACCTTGTAGAGGTGTGATTCTTCTGAAGGCCATGAAGTTAAACCTTTCCTATCACTAGGATTTAAGGTTAATTTGCTGTGCAAAGTGCCCAGTGTGGTCTGCTTCAGCCTTTCACTTTTCCTTCAAGGCACTGTGACCATTCTGTTTTCCAGTGGCTGGAAAAAGTTATAGAATTGAACAGTGAAAAGAATGGAGATAACTGAGAAACACTGTTCTGTTGAAAGCAAAGGAGTATGTATCGGTAGAGCATGGGACTCCTAATCCCAGGCTTGTGGGTTCCAGCCTCACGTTGGGCATGGAGAATGTACTGGTTTTGGCTAGGGTAGAGTTAACTTTCTTCATAGTAGCTAGTATGGGGTAATGTTTTGGATTTGTGCTGAAAACAGTGCTGATAACACAGGGATGTTTTAGTACTGCTGAGCAGTGCTTACACAGAGTCAAGGCCTTTTCTGCACCTCACCCCACCCCACCAGCGAGTAGGCTGGGGGTGCACAAGGAGTTGGGAGGGGACACGGCTGGRACAGCTGACCCCAACTGACCMAAGGGATATCCCACACCATATGGCGTCATGCTCAGCATATAAAGCTGGGGGAAGAAGGAAGGGGGGGATGTTCGGAGKGATGGCGTTTGTCTTCCCAAGTAACCGTTACACGTGATGGAGCCCTGCTTTCCTGGAGATGGCCGAACACCTGCCTGCTGATGGGAAGCAGGGAATGAATTCCTTGTTTTGCTTTGCTTGTGTGCATGGCTTTTGCTTTACTTATTAAACTGTTTTTACCTCAATCCACGAGTTTTTTCACTTTTACTCTTCTGATTCTCTCCCTCATCCCACCGGGGCGGGAGTGAGCGAGCAGCTGTGCGGTGCTTAGTTGCCGGCTGGGGTTAAACCATGACACTATATTAAAGAACCACTCAGTTCTATGTGTAGTTGAGGTGTAGGTATGAGGACACTTTCCATGTATAAACTAGTCCATTAAAAAAATCACAAATAAACTGTATGCTTGAAAAMAAATTAGCCTTGTTTCTAGAAATATCCTTTAGAGCTACTGTATAAAGGATCATCTAATACATTCCAGAACAGAAAGTAAGAAGAAACCCCAAACAATAAATGAAACTCAGGAGTTAAGATTAATTCTATCAAATCAATAGGAAAATCAATGTGGAACTAAAACTTACAAATGATTCACCATTGCAAGTGTAAAATAGTGACAAAATTCATTAGAATAAAGCTTKAACTATACCCTGTTCAAAGCATTAAGCACCAACGAATGCGTTCCCTCCAACAGACACTGGCTTTTAATGACTTTTCCTGTAAGTGCAAAAGCAGCATCTCCCACATCTCTGGAAGAACCATTCTGGTGTTCATTCTTTGTATCTGCAACAATGGAAAACAGCCCTCCTCAGAAGAACAGATTTAATATTCTCCCCAGAATTAACCCAATATTRAAATCAAATTGAACACACAGGTTTTAACAACTGACTCGAGGGCGCATTTCAGATCTTACAACACTTTCAGAATGCTGTAGTTACAGAGACTGGAGTCCCTCCAGATTTACATTGTAGCGTGAGTGCATTGTGTTTTAAATGACGATTTCACCATATGTTTGCTCACTGCTTACTCTGACAACGTAAAATCATGCCAAAGGATTTTGCCTAAGGAACATYGCAACGTATTACTTTTTTGAGCTACAGGGTTTCTTGGTGTTCCTGATACCTACTTCAGAATGCCTCTTCCTTCTGGAAAGGAGACRCTAGAGACACTATAAACTAGTTGCCCTTCCTCACTTGGCAGCACATCATAGGCCAAATTTTACCCACAAATGACGTAAGTGGAAGGTGAGTACAAATAAAAAAACAGAGAAAAGTCTTTCAGATTTACATTTCTTGTAGCTATTGGCACTTGCAGTCAAGTGGCACTACAGAAAGTACCCAGAAATCCTTTAAAAGTCACTTCACCATTCATATTTGTTCCGATTACTATTTTCCCCATGAATTACTTTTTATTCAGTAATTAACCTGCAAGTTCCAACATCCAGTTGGCGTGCTCTTTGTTTGATTACACTTTAGAAGGGCCTCACTTCCAGGATACTGGCAAAAAAAGCGCCTTGCCTACATGCTAGAATACATATGTCAAGTCTTAATCCTGCTGTTTATTGAAAAAAAAGGAAAGTATTAGGATTATAATTCAAAGAATAGAAGGAAACTGAAAACCTGAAATCAGTCTGCATATTAGCCAAGTTATTAGATTCAGAGTTATTGGTTTTGTAAATGTTCAACTAAAACTGCTGAGAGATACTTGCAAAAAGTTGTTCTGAAAAAAAATCAGTACTGCGTGTCTGTACTCTCACACTTAGTATCAGAGGAAAAAAMCAGGATATATAGCAGTAAACTGATAAGAAGAGTTAAAACTTTCCCCAAATGCTATTAAAGGTATAGAACTAACACCGAACATACTTTTCCCACTGTAGATTGCCTTTAAAGAGTTTTTTTTTTGGGAAGCAATTTCTAAGCTAGTCAGTTTGGCTTCTCCTYTTCTGTAGAAAATAGTATATAACAGTATATTTCATATCTTTAAATCACTGGKTTTGGTTTTTTGGTGTCAGAGGTCCAATTTTTATGTTCCTTCCAAGAGAGACTATTAAAACAATTGCATTTTGTGGTACAACAATGTTGATGTCATTATCACTGTTTGCTCTCAGTTAAAAGGTAAGTGATGGTGAAAATACACAATCACAGAGATAGCTCCACACTCATTCCCTGAATTAATAGAGCTAACTCTTCACTGATGAAATCAAGGGGAAATCAGCAGTGATAATTTTGGTCTGTTACCTTCAATACCTCAGAAGTTTTCTTCCATCTTGTATGTTCTTAAAGAGTTACAGCTGCTCTCGGCTATGTACAGAACTCCAGTAAATTTTTTAAAAACCCATTAAAGGCTGTCTCATTAGATAAGACTAAAACCTAGCTATCTAATTCGATTTGGTGTATGATGCTGCACCAGTTGTATTTTTGGATGACTTACCGGGCATCATAAAGTGTAAAAGGACTCGAAGTGCTTCCAGTTGTACAGAGAGTGATTTTCCATGTTTCCTCATGGCTTTTACAACTTCTGATGCAGCTACTGTCATTATATCCAGATGAAGGAAACTGAAAATATTGTTTATAAAATAAACAAAAAGAATGCATTTCTAAATTTCACATGTATTTGGTTCCTTAATCAACACTGTGTGATATCCCTTTAGAACACTGTAAATCTGGTTTGAGCTATGAAATATAAATTAAACTATGGTACTTTTCCTCATCATAGCAAATATATTATTTTCATGCCATTCCATGAATTCAGTCTATGTMATTAATTCCACTCTAGACTACTGAGAGGTAATTTTCAATCCAGTCCAGAACAGTGATACACAGAAAGTAAAGTATTTCATTSAGGGTGAGTGGTGGGTTCATATGTTTCACTTTGATTCCAGTCCAGATATGTGAAATATATGAAAGATCTTCCTTAATCCAGTGCTCTGCAATTGTCATAAAGTACTGATGAACTGTCAGATACTTGTAGAATAAACAGAAAAATATCAATCATGTTAGGTTTTAATCTTGAAGAAAAAAAAAGAATCTCAATGTCATTAGCATTCCTAGAAATGGCAGTAGCCAAAGGCCACCAACTCACTTTTAAGGTTATTTTCTTCTTTCATTTTATAATACTTTTTATTCCTGTGAACATGTTTATGGAAGTTTTGAGATTTTCTTCTTTATAAAATGAAATTATTCATAAGAAATTCTGTGACTATATCTTGAGTCTGTCATTTTTTCACAGACAGCTTAGCATATATAAAGGTTTCAGGGAAGGCTGGAAAAACTTGGCAAGACACTTGGAATCACGTTCCCACCCTGTACGTCATAATTTATGAGTCACAAGTTTGTTTTCCAGTCATGTTCTATAGCATTTGCAAAAGCCAACACAAAAGCAGTATTRACACAGTGTTATTTTAATAATCAGAGTTAATATTGTGGGAAATGTCTTAGCTCTCAATGGAATTCAGTGTGGCTAACAGGAGGGGAGACCACGTAGCGATAGTCTATTCAAACCTCACTGCTCAAGAACCACGAAGGGAAGAACATGCAGCTCCCTACACATATCCACCTGGGCGTTTGACTACAGGGCTTACAAAATTCAACGTCTTGAAGATGGCTGTCAGCCTGTGGTCAATTTTAATAYCAGTGAAACAGTCAATAATTTAAATGTAATCAATTACAGCACCGATCCTCACAAACTTTCATTCTGGAAGTTGCCACTTATTTCTAAGTATATTACCTTCCTTCAAAAACACGATTCAGAATTCTGCAGGCACTTTCAGCCACTTCAGGAGAATGTGGATGTTTCCTCATTATATCCAAAACATTCATGTGTATTCCTTTAGCCAAAAATGTCTTCCTAATATTTACTGCAACACAAAAAGCAGGCATCCTGTAAGTAAATCTCTATGTATAGTTCTCAAAAACAACAGAACTGCTAACTTTTTTCCCCCTTTTTTTTGATTTCTTCCTCATCAAACACACATATTATAGAAGTATAAATTAGAATGGGAAACAATTAGAGCCGAAGCTGACTTTTGTTTGCATAGCTTAATCAAATGCATTATAATTCCTGAATGTCTAATAAGTTTAAATACATCTGCTATTTTTACTTACAGAAAGTTAACTTAAGGGAAGGAGAATGTACAGCTTTACTTTTATTTCCAAAAATGTTTATTCTTAAACAATCTTTCCTCTTAATTGGACTCTGTGATCATGTAGGAAAGCTAGAATTTAAAACTTTTAAAAAACCTTCTAGCTTCCAAAATAAGGCTTAAAAAATGAAATTATATTTATTCACTCTATTTACTTTGTTAATTCATTTTTTTTAGAAATTCAAATACCCAAGCACATGTTGTAGCTATAACTGTAATCAATACAGCTCAGAACACTTTAAAAATATTCTACATTATCATGATAACTACCACCAATTCTTTTMATTCCCAGTTCAGTACATCCATTTTAAATGGTTAATTCAAGCAATATTGCATTGTGCCAGAGGGTTTTACTAAGCTTCTTTACGTTTATAATTTCTGGTGTAAGCACATTCATTTAGGGGGGGRAAAAAAAAGAAAAAAAGACAAAATAAAAATTTGCTTTAGATTCCAATGGGAATCAGAGACCCACTTGTCAGTAACATGCTATGAAAGTACCTCGTATAATATATGATAACAGTATGCATACATTTATGAGATCTATTTCTTGATATAGATACATATTTATCTCATAAATAACTATAAAACCTTTTCGTTGTTAGGTTTTATGTACTTGGATGGCTCAGTATCCTAGTGATAAAATGCTTTCTCACCCAGAGAATGGTAATTAACTGATAGTCTTTATCTTCCTATCTAGCCAGTGGTTTTCAATGTGCAGTCTACAAAGCACTTGAGATCCATAACCATTTCAAAGATTCTGGGAAAAGTATCTAATAAAAGCAGGCCAACTGTCAGTAGGCTTAAATACTCTACCCAGGGGTCCACATCTCCACTGAAAAATTTTGAGGGGTCTGCAAATTGAAAAAAGTTAGGAAACCATGTTAGGGATACAATCAGGACTAAAGCAATCTTGAAAGCTCATGCTTAACTTTCTACACATGATTTGATTCACTGAAGTCAACAGGACTGCTCAAATCCCCTGTGTTAAGCAAGAAAATGGTATTTGTCGGGCTGTAATCCTTAYTCGTGAGTTTCAACAAATGCTGCTCTTGACGAAATTCAAACATGTGATAAATATTTAAACAAGCATACAMAGAGAACACACTCTTTTTCACGTCTCCTGCTCCAAAAAATAGCAATTGCGACACAYAAACTGGCAAAGGGCTCTTTACTTCCACATACTCTCTTTGATACTAGCCAACAATAGCTTTTTCAAAGCAAGGAATAAAATTCCTACTAAACACAAYCGCATAATATTCTAATCACAGGGAATATTGTATTCATATAACAGCACACTAAATATTCTTTAATATTACAGCAATAACTTTCTGCTGAATTAGAAAGTAGAGATAATTAAATTCCCTTACCATTTTGTTGTGACAAAATTGCCAAGGTACTAGCAGCYGCCTGAAACACTTCTTTTGAAGAGGAGTGCATCAGCATGGAGAGCATCACTGCTCTGTCTATCGGGAACCTTTCACAGAGAGAAACGAATCACTGCACATTGACATATTACAGTAGTTACTTCATTACTGTAGTTCAGTTTCCTAAAAAGGTATTAAGCGACATAATTAAATTTTCAGATGATTATACTTGGCTTCTAATATTTTTCCAGAGCAACAGCTGACAGAAAGTCCTTTGCAAACTATGCATATTAGCCTACTCTGAATCTCCCTGGATTCATTTGGAACCATGCTTTCCAAGTGACTTGAGGTCCAGAAAGGGGTATAAAACAGGCTTACTAAAATTTGAATGATTAAAATTTTAAGCAACTCTCAGAAATAGTTTAAGTAAAATGAAAGTCTGTGTCTTACCCATGCCTAGATTCTCCCTGGTGAGGCAGCACCCCCTCTACTATGCATCTTCATCTGATTTGTGGGAAAATGAGCACTGCTTTTCCATACTCYTTACATACTAGATATCTTAATCTTCTCTATTTTCCCTACTCTTACATTCTTTAATCCTCCCTATCCTTGCTGCAACTGAAGAAGAAATTCCTTGTRAACTGTAAAAATTAGCTCTATTAGACTGTTCTGACCCTTTATTAAAACACTAGCAATTTTGCCTGAGTCAAGGTTAGCACACTTTTCAAGAAAGAAACTTTCCGACATGTTATCGATCACCATGCATTTCATCATATATTAGAAATCAAGAAAGAAAAATAAAAATAACTGAAACATGAGACCGCAAATRGCCTAATAGTAGGCTTTCATTTTTTTCATTTCCAAAAATACAGTTCAAGATATTAACACTGACTGATTATCTCCGTCTCCAATCTTCTCATGAAGGTTGTGTTGATACAGAAACAGATTTTTCAAAGCCCAGCATGCAGCCTCCTAAATATAAACCAAGAGGAGACAAAAGGATCAAGAAAATGCRCCTTTAGAATATCAGAAATATATGAAAAAAAATAAATAGTTTGAATGTTTTTCAGTCCATGACAAAGGTACATGGTGCTTTATGTAGAAATACAACAAGGTGTGGACGGTCACAGTCCTTATAGCTGGGATAGGCCTGAGTTACAAACAKGTGCCACAATCTCATTATTTGATTTGCATTTTGATGCTTATTTTAGGCCGAGATTGATTCTTCTGTTGATGGGCCTGTGTTTTGCTGCTGTATAGAGAGGAGCTATGCAAACAACAACCTTTGGATGGCCAAGGTTTCAGGTAACAAGTCYCATCTTAACTACTTACATTTGATCCAAAGGAGTAACTGAAACCAGTTGAGGTGAACAAAGATAAGAAAATCAAGAAAGTAAGATTTATTCTAAATCTAATCCAGTCTTTAAGACCTTGTTTGCCCAAAGATCTATGGGAGAAAATGATGTTGCTAAACATTTTATGTAATGTATAATGCAGTCTTTCCATACCCCCATCATCCAGAAATTCTCACCAGCACATCTGTGTTTTTTCGGTG
This sequence comes from Oceanodroma leucorhoa, assembly GCA_030449065.1. NCBI lineage: Eukaryota > Metazoa > Chordata > Aves > Procellariiformes > Oceanodroma > Oceanodroma leucorhoa. The sequence goes on along the minus strand of JASVER010000009.1, from coordinate 3,428,682 downwards.
TAGTTCTAATGCTCTGTAACATGCTTCCAACCAGCATAATTTTTCTTCCTCCTCCTCTTCTTTTCTTTCCTCTAAGTCTCGGTTTAAGAATATWGTTTCAGCTTGAAATATAAAATATTTACAGTAAATTCTTATTGTGAAAACAGAAAACTTAAGTCTTAACCTTCCTGTAGTCATGGAGGTGCTCACACTGCCTATGGGCGAAAATCAATGGGAGGATTAGCCTGTTCTTGGAAGGGAGAAGTCTTTTGACATAAACTCTATGACAGATTTGAAAAATGTCTTTAAGGTTATAAAAGGATTAAAAAACTTCATTATAGTGTAGTAAATTAGGTACATAGTTACAGATCAGTCAATGCTCAGGCTCTGAAAAGACCTGCAGGTACTTTTTTTTGTTGTGTATTTACATACAGAATACCACAGACACAAAAGTGATTCATTTGCATGTAACCACTTATCAAAGAGYCATCTACACTCTGAAGCAGTGCCATTGAAAAATGAAATGCAAATTGCAGTTGCTAAGAGAGAAATATCTGGTCCCAGAAAGTGCAATAGAATTTAAAAGAAATCATTTCACGTGATTTTTCAGCATCTAAGGAAAAAAAAATGTGTATCAACMCTGACCATAATATCTGAGACTTACTTGGAGTGTATACTGATTTCTGTTCTTTGCTATTCTGGGGACTCTTAAACAGCATTTGTCCTAACTTTTGTATGGAACAATTACTCAAAGAYTAAGAGGATCAGATCCTTAGCTTTTTTGTGACTAGCTAACTAACTTCTRTTTCAAAATAATACCTATGGTGTACTCAAGGAAAAGTTCAAATCTTTTAATTGATTTCAGAACTCAAGCACAAGCATTGATTTGGTGTTGCTATCAACTGCCACAATATAATGAGTACTGTCATACATGGCAAACACAGCACCAAATTAGTGTTGTTATCTCTAGAGATTTTATTTTAAGTAGGGATTATCCARTATTTGCCTATGAACAAACAGGTTGCTTTGTTAAGATCTGTCAACATAACTTACCAGCTCTGAACACTGTCAAGGTGTTGGGCATATGATATGAACACAGCCATGTTATAGTAAAACAACAAACTGTAGGCATGTAGGAAATCTAGCTCTGTCAAACGTATCCTGCCTGAGGCTTTCATGTTAAAGAAATGGAGTTCGAAATGATTACAGGAAATTACCAGTATAAAAAAAATAACAAGTAGACAGATAAATGAAGTAATTTATTTATGTATTGAGGAACAGATTTACTCACTTAGAAGAGCTAAGCAACTGAGAGCTGCAGCTTGTAACTTTGCATTTTCAGGATATGTTTTAACAGCCTTCACAATGACTTCTGGAACCTTATGTAATACAAGGATATTGAAAAAATTTCCTGAAAATACACAAGATAAATTAATATAAACACGTATCTACAGCTTTACATGCATTTARCATAAATCTTTCAGCACACAAACTTTGTCTGTAGCAAACGCTGGATTTCTGATTACAGAGCTTGACACAACAATGTTTTATTTGTGGAAAGAAGAGGTCAAGGATAAAAAAAATTGGGACCTAGGTTCTTTGTTTTTTTACAAAAGCCTGAGGTTTAATGCAAAATGAAGTGCACATTGTCATCAAAACAAGAAAAATACAGTCAGTATATCACTTGCAGACTTCCTGCCAGGAAGCAAATGCAGTCCTGGTCTTGAATTCCTGCAATGCTTTGATTTATCCTATCAAGCAAGTGATTTAACTCTGTTTTGTCCTCTGTTTTTGCCCTCCTCATTAAATAGATCAAGGTCAGCATTATAAATCCAGAATACATACATTCTGGAATAATAGAAAGAACTACCTTTTGATGATAAATATATTTAAAGCATAAYTTTTATTGTAGGCTGTACAGTATTTTATATTATAGGTTAAATATAAGGAATTCTGCAAAAAGCAAGCAAATGAAAAGAACTTCCCTGTTTGTTGCATAAAATAATACAGCAACACTCACTTTATAAAATATGGTTTGATAGTGATGGTTTCTATTTTGATATTCAACTTTGTTTAATTCTTGATTAGTAAAAATGAGAATCACACTAGCAACATGAAAAGTCAGATTAAAATCTGTATCAATGTTTCTCAAACCCTTCAGATGAGGCACAAAATTTCTCCCATATTTGAGCATCAAAAATGTMATTACATACAGAAGAAAAGCTAACCTAATTTCTTTCCCTCAGTTCTGGTCCTGAGTCCTTATAGGTGCTGACTACCTTCAATGTCTAGATTTTTCACCAGAAGATAAGTACCTCTCCCAATGTTTTATGATTCAGTTCAACTAGACCAATTTAACAGAATGCTTAGGAACAGACTTRAAGGCAAGTCCTTTCCAGATTCATCATTCTAAAACCTTGGCCTTAACACCTATTACAAGCGCAACTGGAAACAGTATTTTTCTTCTTACCCCGTAGTAGTGTGGTCATGTTACATCAGCATTGCTGTTTCTTGCTGTATTTTAATGGAAATGGTATGTTTGTGTAAATATGTTACTTACCTCATGWAATTAACAATCTTAGGCTATGTGGTGAGTAATTATGTTGGACTTGTGCCTGGTCAAACAGGTATCAGTCAGTTAAAATTCTGATGACAGTCAAATCTAGGATAGTCATTACCAGATTAGCAAAAATACATGATGGTGATTTTGGAAGCTAGTARATGCTGATTTTACCATTTCACTGCCAGTTAACGTGGGTTTAGGAAGACAGTGTCCATCAGAATAATTTGGGAGGCCACACCGGCTGTATGGAAATCTTCCAGACTATTTCCAGGAGCACCTAGCAATTTCACGTGTTTCCCTAATTGTGCTGTGAACACCTCTTCCTATAACTCTCCTGAAGTGGCTACTTATTAAGATGAAGGGCATCTGTTATGCTGAAAGAAGAAATGGATCTTGTGGTTGTTTTACTGCCACTATTACTTGTTGGTCAGCACRCACATGACAAATGTATGACTGAAACCAGGCTGGTTGTGCTGTAGGGCAAGATCAAGTCATGTCATCAGAGTTGCTGTGTCCCCACAAGTGCTTGGTTTCCCTGCCTATCTTCAGTTAGCCTCGCACAGGAAACCATTCAAGGGTAACACCACCTCTTGCCAAAAAACTGCAAATATCACCTCAGCGGCCACCACATTTTCTTGAAATTTTTATTTGGCTTTCTGAAGGGGAACTGGAAGTTGCCCTGGGTTGCACYCAAATTTGATCTGTATTTTCTACAATATCTGCATGAAGAAGCGGAAACAGATGGTGAAAGGATGGCACTGACTTGATTAAGGGGAGTCATGCACCAGTACCAGCATCTGCAGTGGCTTCAGTCCACCACCTGCAAGAATTGGGAAGTCTAACTCATGAGAAAGACCTTGGCTGAGTCCTTGATGAAGAAGAACCTGCCAYGGCGTGCTCGGGCAGTTACTTACAGTGTTTTTGTATGCAGCAGGGGGAAAAMCACATTTATTTTCATTTGAACTTCCCATTACGTGGTCCTTAGCAACTGCTCAGATCAGCTYATTATAGTGGCAAGAGAGAGTACACAGCTGCTAAGAGGCACAACAAATCCCTTTTTGACATTTCCATCGTTTCCTTTGATACGACACTAGCCCATGTAAGCCCAGACAACCAAAGYACTTTTGCCCTAGTCAAGGGAAGTCCAGGAATCAGTAGTTCTTTCACTGCTGCAGCATAGGGGGGCCCATAGACAGGTAAAATCAGCATTCCTGCACCATGGGCAGGAATGCAGCGTAGGTCTCTGAAGGGAAATGCACTGCAAGGAGGAAAAACACGGTTTTGGAGAGCACCTCCTAGGTAATTCAATAGCACCAGTTGTTTCTCACACATTCAGCATTGCCACTTCAAAAAAGAAATCTAGAAGGAATTTTCTTCCTTTCTATAGTAACTTTATACAGAATGGGATCTATTGATCTCCCATTCTCATCTTGTGCTTCTCCCACTCTTTTGTCTTGTTTTTTCCCCACTCTAGTCTTTTATGGCAGCTTCTGTCATTGTTACTAATGTTTAACACAAAAGGATACCATATTGACTGTGGCCCGTACTACATCAGTATGTTTACATCATTAGAGACATGCAGCTATAACTGGAATAGTAGTTCTCTTGTTGCCTGTAACACTTGCTGTCAGTTAATGCCAACTCTTACACAGTCGGAGTAAGTATAAACAACTTTAGGAACTTACCCAATGTAAGCTTATGCAACAAACAGCAACTCACTTCCTGAACTGTTTCACTATTGGGGAAACTTTTCATCATTTCCACTATAACATTGTAGCAGCGAACATTTCCAGACATGAGCACTTCAACATTGCTGGCTAAAGAAAGAAACAGAAACAAAAATTGCTTCTTAAGAAAAAAAACCATGTTGATTGGGTTCTAATTCAGACTTCATTTAAATAGATTTATTTAGAAAACTGGGCCTATGTTTCAGTTTTTGCCTTGCAACTTGAGAGAAAGGTGGCATCTTTTTTAATTGGTATTGCCATAGAAGACATTAATGACTACCAACACTTGGAAATAATTCACTAAGTTCAGAGTCCATATGAACATTCATGGATCTGTTCCATTCTGTATCAGGCCATGTAACAGAAACCTCCTCACAAACTATTCTTATGCAACTTTTTTCTTAAAGCTGAGCAAATTGTTTTATAAATATTAATTCAATCTYATAAATGGTGTTTATAACATGATTATGACCAGCTAAACATTTTACAGTATTTCAGTAATAGTCCCAGGGGCATACAACTAAGAAACAATTTAGATTTTTTTTTTTCTAATAAATGTCATTTATTTGATTTAATCATGTTTTTCTAAGTTTTCCTTCTTTTTCAGGGGTCAAGTTAGCAAGTTATTCTTTTCATTTAAACTAGTTCTACCATATGCCCATTGTGTGCTGAGGGTACAGAAATATTCATCTAATGCTCCTGCAATATTTTGAAATTCATTGCAAATTCTGTATTTCACAGAATCACAGAAGGGTCGAGGTTGGCAGGGACCTCTGGAGGTCATCTTGTCCAACCCCCCTGCTCAAGCAGGGCCACCTAGACAGATTGCTTAGGATCACRGCCAGATGGCTTCTGAGTATCTCCGAGGATGGAGATTCCACAGCCCCTCTGGGCAACCTGTGCTCGGTCACCCTCACCCTATACACCGCTTATTACGCAGGCCAGGTACAGAAACCAAYAGGACATTCACAGTAAAAAGACAGAATGCATCTTTTCCTACTGAGGACAGAGCGATCCCACATACAATAATTTAAGGCAAAACAGCATCATGGTAGTTAAAACACAGTRTATGAAAGCATCCTTGTAGTATGTCTATCCAGGCTATGAGACAGAATATAAATCCAAAAAATCCTGGGACAAAATCCTGGCCCCAACGAATGAAAGGGAGTCCTGTCACTGACTCCAAGGGAGTTAGCATTACTCTGCTGAGGTCTATAAACTTTCTTAATCGTTCTTTCAACAGCTTGGCTTTCCTGTATACCACATAAAAGGAATATTCACGACTGTATTATTAAAGATAATTAGTCTTTTTAAAGCAGCAGGAGATCTTCAAAATAATACACCTCTGAATATTAAATAATGATACTCTGTAAGTTGAAAAAGCAAGCTCTGAGTGGGAAGCATTTCTGAAGCATTCTATTTGATAGTGAAGGAAGGTACCTTTCACAGTGCTTTAGGATGACAGTGATTTATTCATGTCATTCTCAACTGAAAACAYCTTTTTAAAGGTATGTTCCACAAAATAGTATTGCATCACTTCACAGTAAGTTATCATGTCACTGGTGACAATTATAAACATATTAAAATATTCAGAAGATTCTAAAATTGTATACTACAGAGAGAGCATAATTAACTGCATTTAAATGCTGCAAGAACCAAGCAATGGTACTTTTGCAAGGAGCCACCACTTCCCAGAACAAGCTAGAAAAAAGGAGCTGGAATGGATCTCATTTAATCTTAACCACCAAAACTTGGTCATCTAGGTTCTCACAACAATTGATGAAGAGATCTGAGCACTCCATATGGGGRTTCGTCCCACCTGTAACAGATACCTCTCTTAGGGTTAGGTAAATTTTCTTTTGAGGTGCCTGTTTCTCCCCATTAAACAGGGGAGAAGCCTGGATGGCTGCCTACGACCATCATTTAGATGGGTAACATTCTGTGACCCGTCACCCCCCTATGGACTTTGGAAGACAGTCGGCCGCAAAGCATTTTCTCATTCCATCGAAACTACTGAGATTTAAAAGACTTCTTGTACTGCATTGGAATAAACTCTTACCCTTCAGTTTCTCATGACATATGAGCTGGAACGAAGTCAACATATGTATTAGAGAAAGAAGGCATAGTGAGGTCCAAATCCTTGATGTAACTCATTTGGAATAGAGACTTGAACTTCAGGGTATGGGGACACAAACATTTTACTACTGTATAAGCTAGAGTGTGTACTTACAGTGAATGATTTTCTCCAGGGTGGCCTTAAAGGAATACATTTTCTCGCAGGTGTTGTGGGATGTCACAGACCAAGAGTATGAATGCTGGCAAAAGTAACCTAGCTTTGCACATTGATGACTATTTTCAATCTTTCRTATCAGAAACCAGAGTGCTAATCCCAAAATAAATACCTACTTTATAGCAGGTCTTTGTCATGCCCTTCTCTTGTTACACTTTGTGTATTTACTATTTTAAAAAGCACTTAAAATCTGGCATCYTCTTCCTTAGAAAATGGCAATAACTTCTGGGCTAGGGTAAAATTATTTCTGGCTCAAGGAATACTTAACTTTTTAAACTCTGGAACAGCAAGAAGTTTGAGAAACAGAAACTAAATAGCTTSGAGTCTGATGAAATGTGGGACACTGCAGTCTAGTTCTTGTTTTGTGGCATACACGGGGCCAGCATGGTTCCTATGGAGCCAGACAGRATGTAGGAGCGAGGCTTTGTGAGGAATCACGTCTGCAAGAGTACATTATGTACCTCATGGAAGAGATGGAGAGCAGGACCCTGCTCTATGCTTRCCAAAATTATGACTACCAGCAGGAAGCTGACAAGAGCTGCTTCTGTGTCAACAAGATCATATTGCTGTCAACAAATTGACACAAATCATCAAGCACATTTCTCAAGACCTGATTTTGTCCACAACAGGGACTGCTGTTATCAGAAGGCAAGACATAATGAAGACATTTTCTTCCAGTCTTATTGCACAATGCCTGAGGACACCGTAAGACTCTATAATGTGCACAGTACTACCAGTGCTCCTCATTGCAGCCACCACYGATGTCTGAGCCCAGATACCTTTGTGGCACTGGCCACTAGATTTGCGTGGGTGATTTTCCCCTTGTGGAGCAGCCTCTGCCAACAGTGTTCTTTACCTGCTACCCAAACTAACTGAAGACTTATTTAGTCTATAAAGAGATCTTATTTTTCAAGTATTAAAAAAAGACAGGGCAGGGTCTTGAACTTTGACCTCTCCAACCATGATGAGCATCTTTGTTATCACTTACTCCAAGCAGAAGAAAGTCTCTTTCTGTTCTTTATGAGAGATTTCAGCTTTATCAGAATGGTTGAATATGAAAATTTCCCATGAAAAATTACAAATCAGTATTTCCTAAAGAAAACAGAAAAGTGATTTGTCTGGCAACTCCCAACCAGTTCTCACTGATTTTTTACAATCAGTGAAAGATTATTGCAAACTGAGGTGAGCTGATGCACGCTATGGGTGGTAAGGACTTGAAAATAACTTCCAATAATGCACTTACATGGACCAGCTAAGGAATGTAATGAATAAAGTGCAGGAAGAATCACCTCTTCTTYCTCTGGAAACTCTTTAAATACTTTCAGTATGATCATATGATCTTTGCTTTCAACAAATTCGGTCAGCTGCTCTTCTGGAACTAAATTGAAAAGCAAGAGAGATACAGTGTGTTTTGAGGAAACAATTCATATCCTGGTACAAAACCAATTGTCTTTTCTCATGTTAGCAAGTTTCCTTGTATTTACTTTCTATGTTTCACAGAAATTAAGGTATTCTCCATACACATCATCTTTCACAGTTATGACTCCTTTTACTAAAAACTGAGCCTGTCCTTCACTTATATACTGTCTTGGTGAGGAATATYTGAAGTTTGTTCCCTGAAAAAGGCTAAGGATAGAGTGAAAACAATTTGATGGAATGCCATTTTGCATRCTCCATGATTTTATTTCACTTCTCAACTTTTTTTGATAATGGAGTTCTTTCCATAAAGACTATAGCCGTGCTTTAATAATATCTTACCTTCATTGTAATAATGGCTTACGGTTTTTCCATCCCTGCCCCGTCATTTGTACTGACATAGCTGCGTGGCCATGCAATGAACTAGGTAAGGGAACTGATCCAGGTTGAGAAAGAATAACACATTTTAAATTTCGTAAGCAGAATCATTTTCTGAATCTGTTCAAGCTAAGGCTAGGCAAACATTCACATTACAATAACTGACAAGGTGGGTCAGAGGCAGGAAAAAGTAGCCATGGGCAGCCTAGGAACTTGTTACATTAGCACTGCCATCAAGGATAAGGTATGCAGGTCTGTACCCAGAGCAGTATGTAGATCCGTAAAAATCAGGCACTTATAAAAAACATGCATAGAAAACCTAAGAAGCTCAGACCTTTGTGGATACTGAAGAGAAAATACAGCAGGACAGAAGTATAATTCCAGGCACACACATGTGGGAGGAAGACGTAGAGAAAGCAATATAAAATGGTGCCAGAAAGAACAAATCTGAARAATTGGAGACTATGTTTGAAGCAAAGGAGTACAGCAGACTTGGTAGGAGTGCTAGTATTTCTCAATATTTACTTTGAAGCAAGAAGCTCAATRCAAAGCAAGGCTGCTACAACAATGGGACTTCTGGTCATTACACACRCAGTTCCTGAAAATTTTGCAGAAATTCAATACATGGTGACTTCATTTCTCAGAAGAAACACAGGAGTATCATTCAGATACATACTCATSTTTTAGAATTGTCAGGATCAAAAGCTGAATCATGTATTTTTCTAAAGTGCAAACATTTTGCTTGATTTTAGAATTGTTTACACGTTACTAAAATTTGCCAGTCTTTAAATAAACAATCCTGTTTTCTGAGAATTAAAATCAAATGTCACTACTCTTTGTTCCAGTGTTACTAACATTGAATCCCACCTTTTCAGTTAACTCTAGAGTCAGAAATGAAGAGACATTTTGATTTTTTGAAAATTTCATATTCATTGCTCTAATTTAGAAAATTTGTGATATTGCTTGGAAAACCTGTTTTGTACTAACTCATTCAAAGAACAGATATAATACACAAAACGGAATTTGGAATGCAAGAATTTCTTTATTACAGTTAAATAAATATCTGCAGTCCCCTCCCAACCTACACATTTTTCTAACTTAATAAACTACAAGATATAAATACCTTTCTCAAAAAGTTTGTGTAGTGCTTTACATCCATGTTGCTGAATCTCTTCATTTTTAGGGAAGGTGTGCATGGCATTAAATACCAAGGAAAACACATCCACCTCTTCCTCCAAGAGCAGGAAAGCAATTACATCTGAATAGCAGAAGAGATTACATGTTGCACTGATTAGTTCTCAACATTTTTATTGAAGCAGTGTACTTAACCATTAAAATCCAAAATTCTTTAATACTGTCCTTAAAATTTACTCTGATGGCTCAAATCCARGTTTTTGTGTAACACCTGAGGATGTTATCTCTTAAGGTATTATTTTACAATACAACTGAGATGTTCTAAAACATTACTGAAAACAAGACAGTTTTCCCTCTCCACTTTTGCTCCCAGCTTGCACTGCTTTGGTATTTGTCTGATCTCTCAATGAGCCAGTTCAACTCACTAAACTGGTAGAAAATTAACTCATCAAAAAAAACCCCTTTTTGCAGTCACAGCAAGCTRAAAAGTTTCACTAAAAAGTAAGGTTGGTAGAAGAAAGAGGGCAGGACTACAATGCCTGAGGAATGCAAGAGAGATGTGAAATGTACCTGTCAGCTACAGTGAACCATGAAATCAGTTCATCTGTACCATGAAATCCTATTCTCACTYTCTCAGCCATTTGTTCAGCCTGAAACTGAACTGAAATGCCAATCTCACTGTTGCTCTCATGACATTAAAAAAATTCTGAAAAAAAAATTACTCTCTCTCTAGCATCTGTAGGCAAAAAGATTAATATTCATGATAATTTTTCAAGCTTACAGCAACAATAGAATTCATAATGCCTGTTCCAGTGTTTCAGCTGCAGCTGTTTTTTATGTTTTTGGGTTTTTTTAAGAGATGATCTTTCTCTATGGCATTCACACTGGCCTACCAGCTCCAGCTATAGCGCAATTCAAGTTTATAGACACATAGAAATAAAGAATACTAAGAGATTTTTCTGACAAGGTACAATTTCAAATATTTTTCTAAAGTAAGGTAGYTGAAATGAGAGTTTAAGTTTGGTTAATCAACTGCTGAGAAGAGTAGCAGTCAGGAATAAACTGTTATGGAATATCCAGTCAACAGTTTAGGAYCCTTTACGATACCTCACAATTAAAAGAAAGAAGCTGCTGTTACAGTTACTCACTAATAGCCAGACTTTGCTATTATTATTATTAATCACACAGTGTAATGCCTTATAACGAGACCTGTATTACCCAACTTCAGCAGATAAAAAGTTAGGCATCCAGTCTAAGCTAGTCCTCCAGACCTCTCTACAACCAAAAGTGAGAGGAAAACAGGTTCAGGAGGTAACTGATCTTCAAAAACAGACAAATGAATACCATGAACCATCCTCTGAAAGTGCCTGTCTCACTCTAGTGCCTACAGCAGAAGCTTGGACAATTGGATTAGCTTTAACTACCTAAAGTCAAGTCTAATCCTTAGTTTGTAAGTAAGGCTCATTCCAAAGCCTGTTAAAATCAATGGAAACATTCCTATTCTAACAATAATTTGTGCTAATACTATATGCTAGCTCAAATAAAACTAGCAGAATCTTTCCCCTTAGGGTCTCTCTTTAATTTCAACAGAAGATCAAGAATCTCAGCGCCATGAGAAAAGTTCTCAGTACCTGGTAAAATTAGGTCTCTGCAGAGCAGAGTAACAGAAATGTCGGAGATGATTTACTGTTTTCAAAAGTAATAAAGAGTACTAAAGGAAGCATGTCAGAATGTCACCAAATTTATACTTTGGTAAGAAAAAATAAGCTCTTACTTATTTTACTTAACTACTTAACAGCAAGTATTTGTGTCTATTCTAATAACAAATYGGCAAAATTAATCAGTCATGTTCTTCACAGCCTTGCAATTTGGAGAATCATTTCTACCTGGGTAAAAATGGTGCAAAACAGCACTCATTATTTTGTATATAAGTACAAATGACAAGTGACTTTCCGGAGYAAAATAGAGAGAAAAATCAGGTCTGACATGTACAGTCACACACTTTATATCACAGTTCTGTGTTTTAAAGGCTTAGACAAAGTAGGAAAGTAAAACACACAATACCTGACATCAGAAGTAGATTTAATGCTTTCAGTCCTACTACTGAGAGGTTTATATTTCCTTTGTGGACTGTAAGCATTTTAAGAATCTGCCTAAAAATTAAAAAAAAAAAAAAAAAAAGAAGGAAAAAAGAGTTATGGCTAAAGAAATATTAACATACACAAAATTTTATCAAACGTTTACTTTAAAAACAAAAATAGTTACAGAAATTAGCAAAAACTTAAAAAGCTCCTGATTCATTTTCTTTTAAACTTTTATTTTAGTTTATGTTTTTTTCAAGTTAGCAATGAAATAATGTTGGTATTTTAACTATTATAATACTTCATTAAAATAATGATGTATAATTTCTCAATTTTACTTTAATTTTTAATTAATTATATATATTAATTCTACAGGGGACAAGTCTCATTCAGGATGGGGTTACYCTACGGAAAGCAGGGTTGCGGAGCGCAGCAGACTGTGGACAATATGGCACTGTTCTGTTTGGTGCAAGAGTTAAGTTACAGTGAAYGATCAAGGGTTTGCTGGAAGAGAAGCAGCAGTTTCCCAGCTAAAGAACTTGAACAGCTTCTTGAAGAACTCTACCCTATCTAACTTTCCACCATACAGCACTTGCTTAGTGATGCTGGACAAATCACTAAAAAGAAACATTTCATAGACTGCCAATTGTACACTCCTTACTTTCTAGGTGGCCCAACTTGAGACCCACAGATAATAACCTCYGAAATGCTGCATCAGAGTCAACCAAAGCTGACTTTTTAAACAGAGAGCACCAAACAATGCTAAATACTCTGAAAAATCCAGTGCATGTATCAAACTGGGCACCCAAAAATCAGTTGATACTTCTAACATATTTTGCTCAAACTACCATTTGTAAAGCAGTGACCACAAATCCGTAACACTTTCTCAATAAACAAAATTTTAAAAGGTCTAGACAATACTGATGAACACTAAGAAAAGCTAAGAAGAAAATGAATAGGCCAGTTTTCACRTAAGGTATCACTAATGTCCCGTAAATGAGGCAGTGGGCCAAATAYTGAATGATGCTGATGACAGAAAATAAATAAGCATTGATTTTGCACAGAATTAAGCATATCTCAAACGGGGGAAAAAAAAACAGACTGTGTAATAAAAAATTAAATACAAATGGATAGGGTCACACAAAAAAACCTAAAGAAACCTTCATTTTTTTATTTTCATGATTTTGAAGAGCTTCACTCTGCAATCTCAATAATCTTCAAATGTGAGTCTTTGTATATATAATATCTAATAAAAATGGATTGTGCAGCAGTTTGCGATACTTTAGTAGGTATTCTTGACCTGTCTTGAAAAACAAATAGCAGCACTTGAAGTTTCATCCAAATTTCATTCCCCAGCTCTAGCAACGATGTTTGCCTTGCTGAAGTCTAACTTTTTAAGCTAGAATGTATGTATCACTGTTTTATTTCTCTTCCCTTCATACTATGATGTTGCTAGTTTCTCTCTCCTCTGTTGTAGCACTAGTGTCGTAGCTATGATGATCAAAGTACACATAAGAGGCAATGTCTGATGGGAGATATAATATTCTTTACCTTCTGCAAGGTAGGAAATTATAACAGTATCAGATATATTATCTGTTCATATAAACCATGCCTTGCTTACATACTTAGACTCTCATGAACACAAAACCGCTACTGAAATATAAGGTTAGTCAGAATGCTGTGTGGGATGATCATAAGAATGGAAAATAAAATCCAGTTAAATGCACGGGTTTTTTTTCTTAAACTGAGATTAGATACCTCACTGAAACTTCTGTATGCACACTTTGGACTTTCAAGTCTACAGACAAGGACAGATGGTGGCATTTGGGTTTTTCAGTCCTGAGGCATATTCTTGTCCCAGCATACAGCCCATATGTACGGACTAAGTAGTAGGGTGATGAATCAAGGAAACCAAAGAGTCACCCTAACCAAGCTGGTAGAATAGCTAAACAGATACCCTTAAATCTGCTTTAACCTCCTGATTGAAGTCTTAAGCATTCCTAATGCATTTTATTGTGTGGTTGCAGGTGTGTGTGCACATGCATACATGTGTAGAAACCGTACAAGATTCCTTCAGCTCTTTGCTCCATAATTAGCTCCATAAGTAGTTGTGGCTTAGACTTCCTTACTCCTTACACTCTGCATGAATGGAAAACCCCACTGAGTTATCAAMTGTTCTGAAGCCATTAAACATCTCTCCCTTGTCTACCAATGACTCATGATTTCTGCTGTGGGGAAGGAACTCTGCTTTGGGAAGAGGGCATTTCATAGAGGGTGATCTGTTTCAGGCAAAGATGTGCACTCGCTCAGTATACTGCAGGGTAATATAATCATACACTAAAGCATGTCTAATACAAGGAGAAAATYCCCTGCATATACCCTCCCATTTCAAGTATAATCAAGAGTAAGGATGTAAAATTTTCTAAACCTCATCTACTGTATGAGAGTTTAACATAAGAGATTACAAAACATCTCGCGGAAGTCTCTTTGAGCTTGTAGAAAGGATGCAAATACATTGAAGGAATTTCCTTCCTTTCTCCTCACAGTGACAGTGACTATTTAATTATTTACCACACTGTCTGTCAAGAACACCTAAATCAATACCAAAATACYGTTTGTAAACACGACTGTAATGTGGTCAAGTTGGTTCATGGTTTAGAGACAAGAAACAAATGCTTTTTCTAGCTTAAAATTTCTGTTCTCCTAAAATAGTTACACACACAAAAGTGAAAATCTCTTGCAAAAAAAATGACCTCTTCTTCTCTACCATAACCGTTTCCTGCCTTGCTGCAAACAGCACGTATTCATTATGGTGTTGATGCACTGCAGTACTAGTCCAATCCACCTACAAAGAAACTGAGATATAATTTAGCTGGCTTGCTCTGCCTTTGGCACTGACAGAAATGTCTGAGCCCACTCCCCCACTAAGAACAAGTTTCTCCACAGCAAGGAAAACTGTCAACATGTCAGACAGGGATACACAGTTGGCTAAAATATTGGTAGWGGGAAGGAATCGTGTACAGTAATGTTATCATCAGATCTTTAGTGAAGTTTGAGTTGAAAAGCATGCTTTGTTCAACTGCACACACTGCGTGGGCTCTGAGGAGGCTATGGGAAAAATCAGCTCCAAAAGAGTAATTTTTCTGGGACCCAAGAATGAACAGCRATATCTCTAGCTCTCAGAATAAGTCTCAGTCAATTAACAAGCCTTTAAGCTGCCAAAGAAATCGTAACTAGCTTGTACAGCTTCAGCTCAGTTATTCCTTGCTCATGAAAAGCAACCAAAATCACTTTCGCTTTCTAACAAAAATTGCCAATGCTTCTTTCAAGGGAGTTTATTCCCCTACTGACCATGTACTCTAACCACTGTAAAACAAACAAACCAACCCCCACAAAACCAAGCTGCATCCTCATGCAAATGATCTTACAATAGCAAACCTTCTAAGGAAGGGTATGGTGAAGACTATAAAGGCAGAGGCAGGTTCACTAGGGGAGTTACAAGGCTGTAGCTTCTTGCTGTCATTATCAGCCCTAATGAGGCAATCTGTCCAAGTGAGAGAACACCAAACCAAGCCCTTCTCCCTTATATGTATTATACCTACATCTACAGCTAGCATTTATGCTATGGAACAACTATGGAGCTATGTGGGTTTTCATTCCATCTAACCACAGCCATCCAGAAACCAGTTGCTTGGGCTCCCTTAATGGTTAATGGACAGAGACAAGCAAGTCCAAACCACAATTTTCTCCAGGATAACTTACTAAAAAGATGGAATGAACCATGCTCTCTGAGGGTAATTGTGTCCACTGAYTTCATGGGTAGTTGAGGTGACCAGTTTAAATACTTAATTTTTAGACAATAAGATTAGGTTTGACAAAATCCCCTCTTCTCGATTTACACTACTTTAGGCTTGTGGATATAATTCCTCACATTTGGAAAAAACACACAGACACAACCATCCAGGTAATACTGCATCTGCCTATTAAAATGGAACACCTTGATAACCACAGAATCCCAGCATCGCTGAGATCAGCAGGGACCTCTGGACATCTATTTCAACTCCCCTGCTCAAAGCAGGGTCAACCACAGCTGATTGCTCAGGGCCATGTCCAGTCAGGTTCTGAATATCACTAAGGCTTGAGACTTCACAACCTCTCTGAGCAACTTGTTCCAGTGTTTGATCAACCTCACAACAAAAATAAATAAATAAATAGTTTGCTTGCTWTTTTTTTTAATGTTTACGTGGAATTTCTTATATTTCAGTTTGTGCCCATTGCTTCTCATCCTGTCACWGGGCGCCTGGCTCAGTCTCCTTTACTTTTCCATCAGGTATTTATACACACAGATAAGATCCCTGCTTGCATGAGTCTCCCATTCTGAAGGCTGAAGAAACCCACAAAAATATTCAACCATTTAGAAGYTGATGTAATAACTTTATATAAATATATTTCATTGCATATATATATGCTGCCATGATAACCAAGCATTCCAGAAGACTCTCTGCATACGAAATACTTACTGGTGAACACCCAGAACTTCCCAGTCCTTCCCAACATCCTTAGGAGCTATGTTCTGTAGAGTACTTGGACAAATTTCTATTAATTTACAAAGAAGCGACCAACCCATCTGTAAAACAAAAATGCAGCTATTTTAGAACAGATATTTTGCTTGGAACTTCAATGTTATCTTCTAATATTCCGGGCTTTTGGAAGAYGGATGTTCTGAAAAGTTATCTAGCTAAATAAAATAAGGGAAAATTAATTAACACAAGACAAACAACATAAAAAGTTAAAAGATGGAGGTAAAAAGGATATGCTAATGATTCTGAATGCATTGCTTGTAGGAACACATCACTCTTAATGTGCTTCAGCACTGCTTGAGGATAAAGGACACACAGTTAAAAGAGATGCTGACAGAGAGRAAAATATGATGTGATCCATAGTATGTCATCATGGGCCAGGGAAGACCACTGCACTATTACAAATAGTCCAGCTTTATTGAAGAACAGCTGTTTCCGTAAGAGTTTGCCATTTAATTGCAAAGTATAAGGAGTAAGGATAGGTTTTTAAAGGTGTCCAGTGTTTTAAATGGGGATGAAATACCTAAACTATACTGTATATATCATATTCTCGCCATCAATCCTCAATACTGTGTGCTTTCAAAACGTAATGAAGGCAGTGGAAGTTTTGAGATCATAAGGAATGAAAGATGAACTAAAAACAATGCATTTGTTCTTAATAACTACCTGCTCTACCCTATGCAAATTCTTTGACTTTCAAACATCTCTAAATAATGCCAAAACTGAAAAATGTTCCTCTTTGGTCTTCCATATTGGAGAAATCTGCTCTCTTATGAATGCCTGCAGGCTGATATGATTGAATGGGCTTTAGTGAGGATGCAGTAAGCAAAATCTGTACAAAGAACTAACTGATGAGCAAGAAAACCCCATTGTATTGAAAGAGAAGAAGTAAACTGARAAATGTCAAAAGTCAAGATGAAGCAGATTTTACAAAAAGGAATTAAAAGAAGGCATAAAAAGGCCATATAAATAAAAAGAAAAAAAATGTGGAAGTAGGCCTGTGTGCTTTAAGAATAGGGTCAAGAGAAAAGATAATCTAAGTATGGCTCAAAAACTATATGCATAACTGTATCATTTTCAGCAGAAGAGTTATGTAAAGCAAAGGGGTCAAGACAGCACAGCCAACAACAGGAATGTAAATAGCTACCTCCAAAGAGTTTAACTGCAAAGTTGATGAAATGTGCATGATCTCTAACCCTGCAGTCCGCAAGACTAGAGACATGAAATTGCAAGTCTGGTAGTGTAGAGACACCCAAAGGGACAGCATAGGCTTGAATCTAGACAGCTTTCATGACAGCTTTGGCGAGTATGAAAAAGGTGATGTAGCTCCCTGGGAACTGGAAGTCTGCTTTTACCTTCCACATAACTTGGTTACATGGGCTACGTTCACACTATCTGCAGTAGTTTTCTGTTTCAGTTTAGATTTGCAGACCCAAACGTTTAAGGYAATTACAACCTTAATGTCTGCAGACTGAGCTTGACCACGAGCCAATTTCCATACTCTTCTCTTGCTTGGACAGCAAGCTGGCTTGCTCTATATGAGATTGCAAACCAATTACTATGGACATTCAGGAAGATCCGGCTGGTCTGTGTAACTGAGTCCTGACTAAACATAYGTGCACAGAACAGTCTTAGCAATCATCAGTCCTCCCCAAGATGAGGATATGTAATTACATAATTTTTCATATTCCAAACAAAACAGAGTTKATCAGTGACAGTCAATCAGGTACAAATTTCAAATCTGCATGGCAAATACATTGTAGAGGTGACCATTAATTCATACACTGTGCATTGCTTAGAAAAGATTTTATTTTAAAAGTCCCACTTCATGACATCCTAACTGTTCTTGTAAAACGTAGAACCTGATAAAAATTAGCTCAATGACTTTAGAAAATTCCTTTTTGTATTAAAACTGTTTCTGATGAAATTTATGTTTCCATTAAACATTTTTATTTGGATTGTTGTGACTCCAAGTATTGACAAACATTTATAAGAACTGTGGATCCAGAAAAGACCAAAGGAAACATCTGACCTGCTGACACGTGGTCTATTTTACAATATTAAAATCACAACCTGAGATAACAGAGAGCTTATTCTCTGTTTAATAATTCCRTAAGAAAGTAAGGGTCTTTTAAATAACAGAAATCCTAAAAGTTACAGGGAAAGAAAAAAAAATAATAAATGAAAATGTTCTTATAAACACTTAAATGGGTCCCCGTACACAGAAACAGTTGGTGGCAGCACTGAAACTCTGTTATTTTTAAATCAGACCCTTTTCATTTCTAGCATGCAATGAATTTATATTACATTAGCTCACACCTTCTACGTGAGACAATAAAGCTCTGCTGACTGCTCTTCACTCAAGTGTAACATGTTWTGCTCTAGAGTTTCTAAGCTGCTCCAATCATTGCCAGCCAGTAACTGCAGAAAGAAACTACCATATTTATTTAAAGACATCTATTTTACTTTAAGGCACTATTGACTTTCCAGCCCAGTACCTTCCTACTTCTAAAGCAGCTTGCAGAGTTTATGCCTGTAGTCCGACTTGCACTGGTACTTGCAATATTGATCTATTAAGCAAATTGACTCCGCACAAGCCAGTGGAACAGCAGCACAACATGACGCTTTGTAACCTGTTAAGGAGGGGAGGGAAAGAAAATACTCACTTCAGACATGTCTCTTACTGTGTTTATTCTCTTATTTATTACAATGCCAAAAGCAAAAGAGGTTGATTAATCCATTTATTCAATGAAAATTCATTAGTAGTGTAAAGAGACTGCACTGAAATCAGGACTACATTACTTCACCACTGCCATAAAGTGAGAAYTATGTATTCACAAAGACTGTAAATGAATTGCAGTGAATGAAGCAAGAAGACAGAGCCCTAATAACATATTGTGGATGTTTGTAAATATCATAACAATGTGAAGGAAGAGCTGCCTATGACATTTTATGAGGAACAGGATTTGAGCTTTGCACTGGCTACAAATCTCACACTTCAATACAATGTAGTAATGCAAAGGAGCTCCAAAACTTCTAAACTGAAACACTGTACGACTGCAAACRTAGGCAGAGAGAAGATTAAAACTCATTTTAAAATTCTACATTAAATCAGTGAGGCATTTTAACATGGTTAAAATGAAAATTAAACAATCACTATCTTCCTTATGCACTTCTGAGAGTCTTGTGCTGTCATTTCAGACCTACTTCTGGTTGTGGTTTCTTTTACTTCCTAGTCTAAACTTCTGGGCAGTGGTTTTGTAAATTGTTATAGACACAATATGCTTTATCCTGAAAATAACTGCTGACTCATCCTTCTGTAYTTCTTAATGACCTGACAATTGAATAGCAAAATAAATTAAAACTTCAGACTCCGCACAAGTATTTAGCCTTCAAAGGAAACCTGAGATCATTGCTACTCCAGATTAATCACTACACAAGTACAATTTCATATTTTAATCTCAGTTTTATGCTTTTGACCTCTAGCTAAGGTCTACTAGACAAAAAAAAAAAAACTTAAAATATACTATTATTTAAGAGGCATTTGTGATATAATTTGTTTTGCCTTCTAGTTGAATTGAAAGAAGTAAAAGATGCCTAAAATATTGTAACCATACAAATGGGCTTAATAAAAAAACAAACAAACAAGTGAGTTGCACAGAAATCTGGAGCTTATAAACATCCTTTAAGCATAACATAGTCAGAAATTTAATATGTGCCTGCCAGGAAGGAGCTGTTTCATATGACAAGTCTGGCAGCTGTACCATAAGTACAACATCAAATTGTGCAAGTGCCACACCTAATCTAAATGGGCCAATGTTAAGTTACAGGAGCAGCCAAGCAGAACCTTAAATTGCAGAACCTACTCTTAGCTAAAAGATCCCCCCCCCCTTAAAAAACTGGGCTAGTACAACTCTCCTTCCAGGATAAGGCTACATATGTATGAAGTCATATTATACAATTCTGCTTTTCAGAAGTTTGTCTAACCGTGGCAAAATTTAATATTGACATATCAAAAATATATTAGATATCATTATTTGTAATTCAGAAGCCTATACCATACTGTGTTCACACCGCTTAATTTATATTTTCTTTTGCCATCTAAAGATGCAACGAGTGGTATCTGCAAAAAGCCGGAGCACTTATCCCTTTAAAYGCAAACAGCGCCCTTTTACAGATCCACAGTACTTCGTAAAGTGRCCCAGAAGAGAGCAACGTAAAAAGAAATAAGCCGAGCGGTAACTTTTATTCCGGGAACGGGCTGTGGTGCTCGCCTCGTCCTAAGGAGCGAAGCCGGAGCGGCTGCCCTCACCGGCCCCTCAGCGCCGCGCCGCCCGTACCTGCTGCACGCCCGCCGCTCCCGGGTACAGGTCCACCACCAGCAGCAAGGGCACATGGACGTTTCTGCCGCCGAAAAGCCGGGGAGCTGCGGGGGGACAGAGACAGGCCGCGTTAGCGACCGGCGGCGGGYGGGGCAGGGCAGGGCTGGGCAGGGCGGCCGGGCCTCCCGCGCCTTACCGTTCTGCTGGGCCGCCAGCTCCAGCAGGTCGCTCAGGGTCTGCACCAGCGTCTCCGGACGCTTCCTCTCCTGGACGTTTTGGAGCCGGACGACCAGCTTCCTCAGGGCTTGTTCATCCCTCGCCGCCGCCTCCCCCTCCTCAGGGCCGGTGCTGGCCATGGCCGATCCGCTGCGCTCCGCGACGGGCGCCTCACCCCATCCGCCGGCCACCGCGGCCCG
The DNA here is from genome assembly GCA_030449065.1 of Oceanodroma leucorhoa. Taxonomy (NCBI): domain Eukaryota; kingdom Metazoa; phylum Chordata; class Aves; order Procellariiformes; genus Oceanodroma; species Oceanodroma leucorhoa. Next base: position 3,407,796 of record JASVER010000009.1, on the reverse strand, counting down.
CGRGGACGAGGACTGGGCGGCGCGGGCACGGGCCCGTCCCGCTGCCGCTGCCGTCGCCGCCGCCCTGCCCTGCGCTGCTACAASCGCCCGCCGCGCTCGCCGTCAGTGCCGCCCGTCCGGCCGCCGTCACCCGGCTGTTTCGAGCCGCCCTTCCCGCTGCCTCCCGCCCCTCCCGCCGCGCCGGAGACACGACCGCGGCGACGGACCAGCCCGGGCGGGCGGGCGCGCCCCCCATTGCCCCTAGGGGGCGCCCACGTCACCCTCGCAAGGGCACGGCGGAGRGGCCAGGCACGCTGGCAGCTCGCCCGTTGCCGGTGATTGACAACAAAACTGTCCAATAGAGTCGCAGATATGGAGCCTAGTTTCCGCCCCATCATGCCGTCTACGCTAGAAAAAGGTCCGGAGGCTAAGCTGTGACTGAGGCGAGGCTGGTGGGGTGTGGGGGCGAGGCTGGGCAATGAGGGTGTTGTTGAGGCAGAAAACAGAGCTATATTGTGCCCTGCTGGGTAGGGAAGGAGAGGGGAAGCAACTGTAGCCAATGTATGCACCCATTGTGCAGTTCCTGAGCMGGTGAGGTGCCTCCTTGCCGCATGTGGTGGTTGAGGTCGTCAGCCTTTCCCCGTGTGGTGGGTCTGCGAGGGGCCAGGGAAGGTGGAGGGGGAGCTGTGCTCTTAAGGCTGCTGCTGCGTGGCAGCTGAGGTGAAGCTGTAGCTTGCCTTGCCTGAGGGAGGCACTCTGTGCTCCTGAGTGCTTTGGCCTTGTGGGCTCAGGTCTGTGGGTTTGTTTAAAAAAACCCCTTTGTTGTACTTGGAAGTCAAATTTCCCTCCAAGCCTTTCAGTGAGAGATTGCTATTTGAAGATAAGAAGGTTCTCTTCCTGTGGGCATGCATTGCTTCATTTGTGGTTGATGCAATCATCCTGAGGTCTGGCAGTATTTCTGGTACCTCTGCTGCCCCTCCAAGATAGTGATGTGTGGGTAGAAGACTAGTAATCACTTTTCTAAATAGATTAGAAAGGTAGTATCAGTGGAATATGTTACATAAAGAACTTTCATATACCTCTTAAGTATAGGAGTATTAATTAAGGGAGTAAACTCTTCAGTTGAATTGGACTTTTGTTAGACAAATATGTTTTGGAGGATCATGGTGGGACCATGAATTTACTTGAAGCTTTTGCTTAGATTGCAATGTTTCATTGATAGAGATGCATAATGTTTATTAAATAGTTGACTAACAAGTCACTAATTTATTTATCAAAATAAACTATAAGAAACAGTGTTTAGTAATACCTCTGAAGCCACATGGTCCTGGATAAACTGTCTCTGATCTGTTGGTGTATGGGTCCTAAAGCTTGTACGTTGCTTTTGTCATCATTCAGTGTTTTCTAGGTTTTTCTGGACAAAGAAACCATTGTCTTGGCATCAMAATTATAGTCTGTTAACTAGGATTGCATTTGTTAAATGGTGAGCTAGTTTCCCCCTCTCTGAAGCACTGGAAAATAAATACAAATGTGAGATAGCTTTATGAGATAGTGACTCATAGTTTGAGATGTGTAGAATGCATTACATCTGGACTAAAACAAACATTAGTTGAATTAAATGGATTAGTTTCACTTGAAAAATATTTTTCCTTTCTGCAGAAGCAGTAATTCAAGCGCAAAGAAAAACTTAAAAATTTATTTTCTAGATTTAAAGTCTCATTGCTGGCTTCCTGCAGCTTTGACAAGATTCTTTTATCTTGCAGATGGTATGAATTCAAATACAGTCTTTCAGGTTATACCAGTAATCAGCTTTCTCCAGTACCTCCAAAGCTGTAGCCATTACCAGCAAAAGATTTTTAAAGGTCAGTCTTCATAGTTTATACAGATAGGAAATGCTAGTTGTAAGTTACAACTAGTGATATTGATAGTCATATTAATATAACTTTCAAATCCTCATCTTAAACTGAATTTGTGGCTGTTTTGTGCATTAGCAGAGCAGCTGTATTGCTGCTCTGGACTTGCTTGCATTGTGGTTTATATAAAAATGCACAAGTACAAGTTATGTATTAGAGTTTCACTAAATATAAGTGGAAAAAAATTGTGGATTCCTTTAACGAAAATTAGGGACCAGGCCTTTCTCCTGAAATATATTGGGTTCTCCRTGTGCTAGATGCAGACCATTTGAGATTATGTGTATATGATAATTTGTTTTGCTGCTTTTAGAGCCTGTTCTGTGTTAGTTCTTTTCTGGTCAACTCTGTCCCAAACAACCGTCAGCTGCTTAGCAAACTTAAGGCCAGGGTATTAGATAGATAAGTGGAAAGAGAAAGCAAAGATTAGAGCTCAAATGTAACCTTGATTTATACTTTAAAAGATTTCTTTTCAGTCTCTTAAGAGATCTCAACTGCAACTTCTTCAGCATGTTAGGCATTGAGGTTTGTTGTCACTCCACCTCCCTTGTTGCTCCTTAAATTCCAGATGACTTTCATTTCTAAGCACTTGTGTTCCCTTGAGGTTTTCTTTTCATGTTTCTTATAAAATCTGCCAGCTTTATGTAGCAGCTGTCTCATTCTCGAGGCTGGGTGCTTTAGTTGTAAAAGAGTTATTTCCCCTTTTTGTTTTTAATGAAATGGGTAGCTAAGTAGCCAGTTTGGACTGTTCTGTATTTATCCTCTTAGACTCAGATGGGACTACTAATACTCATTAAGTAATATATAGTCTCTGGTGTGTGACCATCTAGACAGATATAAAGACATGACATGCTAACATAGAAGAGATTAATGAATTGTTCTGTATGGTAATATAAATAAAAATTGAGCAGTCAAATCTGTTTTTACTCATTCAAGGTTCCTCAGTTGTTGAATCTTTTTTGGGCTGGTGGTCAGTACCAAGATGGTATCTTATCTTTTGTTTTTCACATGGATGACAGGTGTCCCTGTGGAAGGCACAAGAGATGGGGAAAACAAATTATACTAATGGATGATCTTAGACAGTACTGTAGACAAAAAAACATGATCGGTTGTATTGGGTTTGCATGGCAAGGTTCTGGTAGTGGGGGGGCTACAGGGGTGGCTTCTGTAAGAAGCTGCTAGAAGCTTCCCCCATGTCTGATAGAGCCAATGCCAGCCGGCTCCAAGATGGACCTGCCGCTGGCCAAGGCTGAGCCCATCAGCGATGGCGGTAGCAGAAAAAGTTGCTGCACAACAGCAGCTGCAGCSGAAGAGAGGAGTGAGAATATGTGAGAGAAACAACTCTGCAGCCACCAAGGTCAGTGAAGAAGGAGGGGGAGGAGGTGCTCCAGACGCTGGTGCAGAGATTCCCCTGCAGCCTGTGGTGAAGACCATGGTGAGGCAGGCTGTCCCCCTGCAGCCTATGAAGGTTAACGGTGGAGCAGACATCCACCTGCAGCCCACGGAGGACCCGATGCTGGAGCAGGGGGATGTGCCCGAAGGAGGCTGTGACCCCATGGAGAGCCTATGCTGGAGCAGGCTCCTGGCAGGACCTGTGGATGTGTGGAGAGAGGAGCCCACACTGGAGCAGGTTTGCTGGCAGGACTTGTGACCCCGTGGGGGACCCATGCTGGAGAACTCTGTTCCTGAAGGACTGCACCCCATGGAAGGGACCCACGCTGGAGCAGTTCATGAAGAACTGGAGCCCAAGGGAAGGACTCACATTGGAGAAGTTCATGGAGAACTGTCTCCCATGGGAGGCACCCCATGCTGGAGCAGGGGAAGAGTGTGAGGAGTCCTCCCCTGAGGAGGAAGGAGCAGCAGAGACAATGTGTGATGAACTGACCACAACCCCCATTCCTTGTCCCTGGGAGGAGGTAGAGAATTCAGGAGTAAAATTAAGCCCAAGAAGAAGGGAAGGGGTGGGGGGAAGGTGTTTTAAGATTTGGTTTTTTATTTTCTCATTACTCTTACCCTACTCTAGCTTGATTGGTAATAAATTAAGTTAATTTCCCCAAGTCGAGTCTGTTTTGCCTGTGATGGTAATTGGTGAGTGATCTCTCCCTGTCCTTATCTCCTGACCCATGAGCCTGTTTTTACATTTTCTCTCCCCTGTCAGCTGAGGAGGGAGAGTGACAGAGCAGCTTGGTGGGCTCCTGGTGTCCAGCCAGGGTCAACCCACCACAGTCCTTTTTGGTACCCACCACATTAGTCTTGCCTGAAACCACAGATGTCTGAAATCTTCAGTGTGTATCTTCTACCCACCTTTATAGTACATGTTGGGTAGTTGCAGTCTCTCTGCCTGTTCCATCCGGTTCGGTACAGCTGGCACGCTGTCCTGGATCATTTGTAGCTCGAGTAAATAATTTGTAGCAATTGTAGATTCCTGAGTTAGACAGCTTGGAGCCTGTGTTAATGTTTCCTACTCTTTCCACTTGTGTTGGTAAAGAAGAAAAAACTATGCTAGTGTTTCTGAGGCAGCTGAACAAATAAAGGAACCAGCTTCTTGAGATTCAGGCATCTCAAGCCCAAAACTTGCAACATGGCTCCCAAGCTTCATTCCTTTGCAGGTGGTAGTTCCCTGCAAGACTGTTTGGAGGGAATGCCAACTTCTGCTAAGTCTCCATGAGAGTTTATCAAAAGTCTTCTGTACTGTGTTAATTAGACCAGAGGAGGATGGAAGGAACAMGATGGTCCCGGTAAGTGTCTATATTGTACAGTTTTCCTAGATTTTCCTAGGAAAATCTGGTGAAGATATCAATACCTGTAGGAAGTGATTAGGGGTTGTAGACTTGTAGACTGAGCAGTTTTGTCTTGATGACTGGCAGAGAGGTTGAGCTCTGATAGTAAAGTGCAGGTGTCTGGATGGCTTTCTTATCAGAGCATGGGAAAAGTGGCAAAGGACTTTACCTCTAGAGCACCTCTTTAATATTTTTCTGTTTTGGAAGTTTCTTATATTTCTGCACTGTTTCTAATGCTGTATCAGTGAGTGTGGATGGCTTGTCCTGCCATGAAGGCCACAACAAAGGGCCACCTCATCTTTAACCGGTTTAAACAACTTGTTCTCTTTCTCTCAGTTGGGGCTCAGTGTGTTTCTTCCAATTCTGCCCTCTATCAGCCAGGGCTTGTTGTGTTGTTTTATGCTCATGGTTTGAAAAGAGCRTGTCCCCACAACACATGCCCATGTGTTTCTTGGCTGGGCGGTGTTTTCAGTTCTTAGTGTTGTATCTTCCTCTCCCTGGAAATCCTCTGACTGAGTAACTATTTGCCCTAAGCTGAATAGCTGTTAACAGGCATCTCTGACAGACATTGATGGTTCTTTAGCCAGTTGTTAGTGGTAGGGTTGTCTTAAAGTGCTTTATTCTACAACCCTAGCTTTCAAACTGGTCCATCTCTTAAACTCTTCTTTCGTGAAATTTGGAAATACAACTTGGCTGGAGGTCTTATATTACATTGTTCACTTGATCCCATTAGTGCCTATGGTAGCTAGCACTTTTAGGGTTGTTTTGGTAATGTTTGTCTCTTCAGTAACTCCAGTGACTATCCATAATCTGTCAGTCTGTTTCTCTGCATCCCTCCACAGCTATTTTTCAGGATGGTGGTATCCTGTGTGTATGAAATTCTGTGTAATCTGTGTACTTGTAGATTCACAGTGAGTTTATGAGCTGGGTAGCTCCTGAATTGTAGCCCTTTGTACTGCTGTAAAGTAAGCTGTTTTCTGTATAGGCTGGGAAGTATAACCATCCTTTAACAGTAGGTTTGATGTTAATATTCAGACTTTGAAGGTATGGACCTTCCATCTGCAAGTTATACAAGCCTTGGGATTGTGAAGATGTATAAAATTGTGAGCTTTTGGAGAGGTTTTAACAGAGCTTTTCTGATATTATAAAGTTGAGATTCCAGTTTTGTAAGTAGTTCTGGTTTAGCAGTTGCTACTCAGATCAATTTTTAGTTAGACATATTTTTTAAAGTTGCCTGGATGCTCATACTGAGGATGTTGGGCACCATCCAAGGACTGTAGTTATTGACTGTGTAGGCATTATGGCTGGGTTTGGTGGAAGACTTCATGACACTTCTCCCTCTGGGTTTGTGAACCAGTGTTTTCACAGGACACTTCTGTGAGAGAGGTGTTCCTCATATCTGTTCCCATGAGTTCTCAGGACTAGACTGCCAGCAAAGGCTAGGGTCGTGGATCTGTTTTGWCCATGGTGGAATCCACTGCTGAATGCCTAACTGGCAGAATAATGAGTGGTGATATTGGATGATCTTTATTTAAACTCCAGTCTTAATAGTAATTGACTCAATGAGTTCCTTCAGTTCCAGGTGAGGAGTAACAGTTTTGTCTGCATGCAGGATTAGTTCAATTATGTTGGCAACCAACCTCTTTTGTCTAAGAACCCAGAGGATATGAAACAGAGTTGATGGCTTCACCAAACTGATGAACACTACCCCCAGGGCGTTATGCTGCTTTTTGACATGCTGGATTATGAACGGATGTGCTTTTCAATTTTTGGAGTGGTCAGCTGCAGTTATGTAGCCTCTTCGACTTTTAATAGAGTTCTTAMCCAATGTAGTAATCAGTCAGGTACAATCTACGTTCAGTTGAGCTGATTGATGTAGAAAGGGAAAAAGATATAGCATTCAGGGGGAAGACAGTCAGGTATGCATGTACATATGTGGTCCCTCTTATACCAGCCTGAGGAGCTTCGTTGCCTGGGCTAAAGGATCCTTGGTGAGTTGGGTTTTTCTGAAGCTGGTGGATGTCCTGGAGTTTTGACTTAATGTGCAGCAAGACAAATTCTGCTGGCCTCTGCCCTTTTATAGCTTCTGGGGTTGCCAGGCTGAGTCCCTCCTGGAAGCTGACAGGGTTGTCAGGCCAAGTTCTTAGGGACAGCCATGCTTATCCACAGCCATGCTCAGCAAATCTGTCTCAGGCTGTGAGACTGCATTTCCCAACTAGTGTGTTTGAATCCCACTCTTTCTACTGTGATTCACCCCAGCTTTTGTTGTAGCTGGTGATATCCTCTGCCTTTTTGGAGTGATTGCATCTGGTTCTGGGAGTCTGGGACTCTTCAGGGATGGGGATGGGAGTAATCACATTGGTAGTGCATCTGGTGAGAGCTTGTTCATGTGGTATCCAGGCATTTGACAGGCAGATTTCCCTCTTTTTGGCAATGCATGGATGTACTTGAAAGGCTAATCCAGAATTTGAATCATGCCTGAGGTGCAGCTGGCCAGTTGCTGAAAAGAGCTTAACCACTGCAGATGTAAATCCTAAATAACAGAAGTAACCAAGAAATATTTATTGTCTCTTCTTTGTTGGATTGGTAATTTCCTGTAAGAAGCAAGTAGTCATTTCCCTATTTTTTTTTGTAGATGAAGCCAGAACTGAAACAGGGAAGACTAGATTGGTGGAGATATTTTTTTTTTTTTTTTTTTGCATGTGAGCTTGAATTTCATTTTTCTTGTAAAATGGGCTGTCATGGACCAAACTGTAACTGTTCATGTTGAGGCCATACTCCTGGACTGCTTAAGTCTAAGATGCTACATGTATAACATGGGGAAGTGCTACTCTGGTTTCTGTTTCTTCCTCATTCTGTGTGTTTGTGTGACAGGAAAGATTTGGCTCTGAGTGCTCAGCCACTAAGATGGGCTCAAGAAGTGTCAGCCCACTTCTGGTAAGTCTTGTCCCTCTGCAGGGCCTGTCCTRTGTTCCTCTGGTCCTGCTCTTTGGCCATGACTTCAACCTGCATGCCATGCCAGGTGTTATCTATACCTTCTGAGAGTCTGCTGGTGCACTTCCTCCTCAGCCAGTGCAGCTTGTAACACTTAGCAGTGGAGCATTTCTGTCCCATGTTGAACAGAGAGGCTCCTTATACACGTGTAAAGTAGCTGATTTTAGCCATCCTTTTTATGTATTTGGTTTGATGGCSTCTCTCCTTGTTACTAGCCTCCTCACTAGAGAGAGGACTGTGGGGACTGGGAGTACCAAGAAATATTATTTGTACTTGGTGTAACTTTTCTGCCATTGTGTGTGTGGTGGTGGTTGCAACTTCTTGACTTTGTCATGTGGCTTCCCAGAAGCTATGGGCCTGTGTAGGGAGAGCATCGTGTAACCTGTACACTGTGTACTGGTTTTCATGGTAGCTTGACTAGCCAATACACCTCATTGCAACTGCTCAGAGACCTTGTGATTTCCTGGATCTTATATTTTATAGGTGTCAGCAGAAGCAATGGTGGCAGCTGTGTATCCCAAGTCTTGAAAGATGAAGTTGATAACTGAATGAATTTGAGAGGCATCTTGCAGAAACTATAAATGGGAAGGTCAGTAGAGGGTATACCAGGAAAACATAACATCCAAAGCAGRCTAAAAGAAAATTGCATCACTAAGGCCAAATAGCCATTTCTCTAAAATGGGAATTGTCTGTCTGGTGTGGAATATAATAGTATTTTTCCCCCATCAGGCTGATGTATAAAGCTTGTGGAAGTGGTACCACAAATACAGCAGATGAACTCTGGACAAAGACTAGCAAAGCTAGCTTTCATTTAAGTGTAAAATCTCACTTAAGTATGGACTTAAAAGTCTAACTTAAAACCTCCTTTTTCTTGAATACATATATTCAGTGCACTCTGATACTTTACTATACAGCTAGGGACACCTGCAGTTGAAGTGCTTTGCCACTTGATGCTTTAGTATTATGTTACAGTTTGTGTGACCTAGTTGGTGTGAGGCTTACTAGCTTCAAGCAATTATCCAGTGGTTTTTGTTACTCTTAGCACTTACGCTTTGGTGTGACCTGAATTTTGTGCAGTGTTTAAAAAAAAAAAAAAGGCAACCAAATCTTAGTCTATTTAAACAATTTTATTAGGATGTACACAAATGACAATGTTTCATTCTGACTTGTTGCTCAGGAAATGCTAATGTCCTTAATTAGTTCAACTTTTTCCTGGAAAAACAACTAACTGGTTTTGGACAGACACATTGAAATCACCTTCAAGAATATTCTAATTTGTGCATCARCCATGAATCTGCAGAGGTCTACATGGGTCATTGGCTACACAGAGGGACATGAAGTTATGGTTCCTGCAGGTGATTTCTGGTTGCTGTTTCATCTGGGTTGTGTCACTAATGTTTTGCAGTTGTGTGGGCAAATGTGCGGAGCCTGGACACAGTGATGTGTTAGGAAGGTGTGGTGAGACTTGAGGTAGTCCATGGTCCCTCTGGAGGACTGGAGCAAGCTGTAGTGTGGCTGCACCTCTGATGTGGTTGCATGCAAAGTGCTTGYTGGGGACGTGACCTGTGTGCATCATCTCATCCTCAGAGCTGCTTCCTTTCAGAGGGGGCTGATAAATGTGCCCCAGGTAGGCACTCTGGGGAACTGGTGTGCACCTTGCAGTGACCTGGTAGAGATACCCAAGGAATAGGAGGTGAGCTCCCCTGAAGAGGACAGTGTATTTCCCAAGGGCAGTCTGATACCTGAATAATAACAAACATCTAAATTGAAGCTTAAATGGTGGCCGGAATCATCTGTGCATTTTGTTCACTGAGTCAGTGCAGTTTGGGGTGTGGCTTAGGCATTGATGGTGGCAGTGTCATAAGCAGTAACATAGCATCTGCCTTAGCAAAGCAGCAAGGAATTTTCTTACCATGATGGTATGTTTATTGGACTCGCTTTTGGGTAGAGTCTTGTGACAGCGGTCAAAGTGTAGAGCAAAACACCTCCATGAGTGCTAGCAAAGTTGAAGATTTACAAAGACTTTTGCAGTCAATCATGAATCTACTAAGCAAAAATGTATCTGTTCTTCCAGATTGTAAYAGTATTCACTGTTACCTGAATCTGAACATTGAATGATTATTTTCTTTGCATAAGTTTCTGTAGCTCAGTATCTACCCACACAGTGACTCAGAAGTGCTCTGATTCTTTTTCTGATCTCCTGTCTCTTTTTCCAACAGTGTGGCCTGTGCTGTTGCCACACAATAGCTCCTGCAGGACACTCTCTTCTATTTCCCTGCATGCGACCTATTTTCATTTGCTTAAGCACAGCCATTACTCTAGCCCTACACTGAAAGGCAGGATATGTGATATGCATGAAAAGGAAATAATGGCTTCACAATACCCTAGTGGGGCTGTAGGACTCATTGCCTTACAGTACAAATGTGTAGCAGAGTGGAAGAAGCACAGGATATTCCTCAGAATTCCCAGAGCTAAAGTGGTTAAGCTTCTTTGGAGTCTAAAMGTTTGTGCTTTGTGGAATAAATATTAAGTCAGTTTTTCCTAAGTCTCATTAAAGGCTTTTTGCTCTCTTTCTCTGAAGCATTTCTTGTTGGCCACAGGCTATAACTCCAGATCAGCCAGTCTTCTGATTGAATATAACAATTTCCCCAGCCTCATCATCTAATGTATAATGAATATTGTTATGCTTTCTCAGAATTAGTGTAATGTTGTACATGAATGAAGGATGCATTGAACCATATAGAAACTTCCTAAGTGAATGCAATGGTAGATTTTGAGTCTACTGTAATTGAATTTTGTTTTAATTCCATGTAGTAGTTGATTGGGATAGGAATTCAGAAAACATGCAAAAAGTTCATCAGTGCTGCCTGCACATGAGAGCATGGGGTGGTAGCAAGGCAGTATATGGGCTGTGGAATGAGGGAGTGCAGATCACGGGACTGTCTGATTGCTGTTCTGAACTGTGCCTCCTTACTGTCCTCAGATGTAGGAGCTGACAGGAGCAATGGGCTCTGSTCAGCATATTCATAAACACTAGCCTAATAATCTTACAGACAAATTCATAGAATTGACCTTGATGCTATTTTACCTTGACTTAGCATTTTCAGGAGAGTTGTGTATGATCTTGGCCCTTTGCCATCAGACCTAGGGGGAACTGATGGTGGTAATAGTTCCCATGTCTTCCTGTTGGATTCCTCTTTAGGAGAGGAGGGGTAGTGTTGACTAAACTGTCTGCATGAACTAACCTGTACRCTTAAGGTAGGTGACTAGCTGGAAATCTTCAATAACCTGGCTACATGGTGACTTGACCCTTTCTGAAGCTGATCCATATATGATATGGATTTGGTCTAGCACTTTTGGTTCTGACTGTACCTATGCAAGTGGGAGTCTCAAGAAATTTTAATCTAAGTGATACTGTGTTTTACTTCCTTTTCTTCTATAGAGGATTGCCAGGATGAGCTGCTCTTAAGCCTTCTGGAAGCTGTGCCAGTGAGCCCCCCCATCTCATCAAGCAGAGCCCTACTGCCAGTTCCATTCTTCCTTGACCTTTGGTTTTCTTTCATTTTGCCTTCTGTCAGCAGGCAATAACTTTAACTGTCTGCAACATTTTTCTTATGAGACTGATAGCTGGATTTAACTACTGAGAATGCAACATCTTATTTTTTTTAATCTTACTGGAGATTACCGCTAGGTGTCCACTGAGCATTAGCTATACTTAACATTCATGAGTGTTTTCCTAGACTAATCTTGTTTTTCCTCTTGAAAATGATGCATATAGCAGGCTGGCAGACCCAACCAAAGCAGTCAGTTGTTTCAATATCCCATTCTCAGCTGGTGGCTTGCTCATACTAAAGATAATTCCTATTACGCACTGTTTGTGAGCAACACAAACTTGGTTGAAGCATGGCAAAATGCCCTCTCAGAAAGATTTTCTGGGGTTTATAGGTTAGGAATAAGGAAGAATTACCCTGGAGCCCCAAATGGCAAAACGCAGCCCCCCAAAAAATCAAGTCCCATCTTGTGATGTCCACAAGCAAAGATTTATAAGGACATGAGGCCAAAAAGCTATTGTCTGCATAATGCACCTAATTTGATTTTTTTTTTCTTTTAGCCCTGTGTCATGTCCCGCCTGTGTGGAGGGACAGGTGACTCAGATCCCTAAATACCCTCTGTGTGGATTAAGGTGAAACAACACCAAGGTTTGTACAAAACAAAAACTTTTATTCCAAAACTAGGCTCATTACTAAATAATTGGGTGGCAGAAAGGATATTACGCTCCACTGCTGTGGGGGTTTATGCCTTGTGTTACTTATTAGGAAAAGGTAAAAGAATAAAAGAAAGGGAAAAGAGGAAAAAGAGAGATCACCAGTCCTGGTTCCAGCATTGGTCCAGCCAACGGGGGTCACTGGCTTGTAGGAGCACTCGTACAGAAGTTCCCACCCCATGGTATTTGCTTTYCCCTTTTATGTCCGCTGTTCACTCCAAGCTGCCCCTCTGCTATGGTGTCATTTTCGTAGTTTGCCTCTATTGGTTCTTATATGCCCCTTCTTCACTTAAAGTTACAGTGTCCTTTCTTTTTACTGCGCATATTCAGTGGGGAAGGGGTTTTGTTGAGTAGGGGGCTTCTCCTGCTGGTAGGTGATTTTCTTACTGTGCTAATTGGGATAGTTCGCCCACAGTTCAAGTAGTTGTTTCTTTTTCTGTTCTTTTAGTACTTATCTTGATATTCCCTTCTTTGGCTGATTTATGGCATCACCCCCCCAAGGCCATGTCCAGTTAACTCCCTACAGAGGTTGAATAATGTCTTTTGTTKCATTCCTTTATCTCACCAGAGCCTTCCTGGGACTCATCATCCCCCAGTCTTKTGAGTGGTTGAGACATATCTCGRACAGGCTCAGGGGATCCCCACCCCCTGCTCCCTTATCAAGTTTTGTCTCCTGTGGTTGTCTGCACCAAACAGTCCTTTGTTCCATGGGATTGCAAGTTAGCCTTGGTGTTAGGTTGTTTGTTCTTCCATTTGGTCTCCTACCTCCTGCTCCTTATAAATGTGGCTAAATAAGCTGTTCTTTATTATCTGCTGATTGCATATGCCTGTTCCCACATAATCTATTTCTCTTCTGCCTTTTACATCTGGAATAGAATCTGTGATGTTTGCTTGGATCCTCTATTATTTGGTTATCGTACCTTTACTGTATGAAATAGTTCTCTTGGTTTGTGTTACAGGTAGGTCTATGAACAGATAGTAGAAATTTACTGAGCATGTCCATGGAAGTGGAATCTGTTTTCAGCATTGGGCCACCAACATGGTCAAGGACTAGGAGGACCTGCCCAGTGAGGAGAAGCTGGAGGAATGTCTTTGGCCCAGAGAAGACAGCTGTGGGGGGAMMTAACAGCAGCCTGCCAATACCTTTGAGGAGATGGAGCCAGGCTCTTCAGTGGTGCATGGTGGGAGGACATCCAGTCAGTTAGATTGTCTTTCTGAAACCAGCTTGTGATGGCAAGATTTCCATCTCTTTTTTTCATGTCACCTTGAAATACATAGAACAGAACTTCTGTGTGCAGTTGTAAGCAGAGGTTTCTTTTGCCTTTGTTCAGACAGGACTGGRAGGTGTGGTGGGGGAGAAGCAGGCTGCCCCTCTGTTGCTAATCTTCATTCTAAATTTGATTGTTTTTGTGAAATCTATGGGGCAGCCAGCAAAGTCAAGACAATTGCTTATATTGGCGTCTTTTATTCATCAGAACTGTGAATATTATGACCTGACCTCTTGTGACAGTTGAACTGTTACTTTTACTTCTGCCTTTTAACAGTTTACATAACCTGATCCTGACCCTTCTTACATGCAAAAAAAAAAAAAAAAAAAAGGAATTGTTATGAACATTGTATGTTTTTACTAACCTTTCTCTAATATTGTATTGATATTTTCCCAGTTGTGACAACTAATTCCCACACATCTAACCAGACAATGTGGCATTGTGACTTCAGCTGCTTCAGTGACTTCAGTTTTATCCATATGTAAAATAGACCTGGAAGCTGCTTCTTTCTGACCTTTGAGTTTTATACACGTATTTCAGGCTTTAGCATTGTTATTTCATTGCCAAGTCAATATTCAACAGTAATTAATCTCAAAATCACAGAAAAGCTGAGGTTGGCAGGGACTTCTGGAGACAGTCTAGTCCAACTCCTGCTTAGAGCAGGGTCACTTAGTGCAGGTTGCTCAGGCCCTTATCCAATTCAGTCCATGGAGATACTGAAAACCCAAGGCTTTCTGGGCAGCCTATTGCAGTGTTTGACCACCTCGCAGTAAACTTTTTTGTGCTTAAATGGCATTTTCTGTGTTTTAGTTTGTGCCACTGCTGTTCATCCTGTCAGTGGGCACCACTGAGCAGAGCCTTACCTGATAGCAGAAAGTAAAAAACATCAGAATATTACCTGTCATTGATAATATTCCCCCTGAGCCTTCTCATCCTGAGGTTTCTCAGCACAGTTCCTATGGTGGGTTGACCTTGGCTGAACACCAGGTTCCCACCAAGCTGCTCTATCATTCACCTCCTCAGCAGGATGGGGTTGGGAGAGAAAATACGATGGAAAAAAACTTCATGGGTCAAGATAAASGTAGTTTAACAAAGCGAAAGCAAAGACTGTGCGTGGAAGCAAAGGAAAACAAAAGATTTATTTTCTACTTCCCATCAGCAGGCAGTGTCCAGCCACTTCCTGGGAAGTAGGTCTTCAGTATGTGTAGCGCTTGCTCCCAAAGGCAAACACTGTAATAATGAATGCCTCCCCCTCCTTCTTTCCCTTAGCTTTTATTGCTGAGCAGAGGTCATATGGTATGGAATATCCCTTTGGTCAGTTTGGGTCAGCTGTCCTGGSTATGTCCCCTCCCAAGACCTTGTCCACCTCCAGCCTACTGGTGAGGGGGGAATGTTGCAGGGACAGCCTTGATGCTGTGCGAGCACTGCTCCACAGTAGCCAAAATGCTGTTGTGTTATCMACACCTTTGTAGCTACCAATACAAAGCACAGCAYTATGGGGGCTGCTATGGSGAAAATTAACTCCATCTCAGCCAGACCTAATACAGTTCCTAATATTTTTACATGCATATCTCTCTGCCTTTTCACACCTTGTTGCAGTCTTAGCCATTTTTAATTTAGTGATTCTACTTTCAGTTTTGATATTCCCATTTAAATATCTGAGGTATCTCTGTTGTCATTCCTYCTGAGCAGGGAAAAATAGGAGTTAATCAATGAATTCTAGGAACAAATAGTGATTGCAACTACTTTCTTTAGTATGATAATGTATAGTGCTCTGATGAGCACAAGCTAAGACTGAAGTAGCCATTATAGCCTTTGGTGTTATGTGCTAGGAAAGCCTCAAACTTGTCTATAAGCAACTGAATAAAGTCCACCAGGCATGTGTCCCTTTAAACTGTCAGATTTCCTTTCTACCTCTTCATACCTTTGTGCTTCCAGTACTAACTGTGTGGCAAAAATGTAATTTGGTATGTACCATGCATTTCTGCATGTGTTCTGTCATAGAAAATGTAGCCCTGCCTTCCTTCTTGGTTTCTGATCACAGGTGTGAAGCACTGGTGCTGGRTTTTTGTCTAAGATCTGCTCATAGCACGTTGCACACTTCCAGCCTTTACACCTGTGATGCTTTTCCACATAGGCCTTGCACTGATAGTAGCAAAAAAACCCCCAATTTTCTAATAGCCAAGGAGGCTGTGCATCTGTAAATATTCCTCAGACCTGCACATCATTCTGCAGCTGGGACCACATATTCATGGGCCTGTGTTTGATACGCAGTCTTGCAACAGGCAGAGTGGGCTATAATTCTGCTGTGGATGTGACTCTACAATATATAAACAACGCTCACAAATGTTTATTGCCTCATATACCTTCCTGAGATCTTTAACACTGTAGTAATGTTCATAATGTAAAAGGAGGAATTGGGACTTGGGTTACATAGTTTTTATCTGGGTTAAAAATCGCCCACCCTTTTTTCCACTCAGGAGGAGTATGTGTGTATTAACACGTACCGCCTTCTCAGTCAGTAGTCTAAGGTAGTCGGTAGACTAAGGGGCAGTCACTTAGCGTTATCTTCCCGATCATCCCAATTTGTCAGATAGCAATTTTGCTCTGCTCAGCTGTTCTGCATCTATAAGATCCCCAGTGCCTCACCAGAAAAGCACTTTGAAGCTTTCCCTTGGGAGCTACTTTTAAGCTGAGGCTTCACTGCTGGCCCCTGCATCTTCTACATTCCAGCTGTGTAGCAGCTATGCCTGCTTCCAGTCACAAACCTCCTTGATCCTGACCTGGGCCTGTGGCTTGGCTTCCTGGCTTGGCCTTGGACCTGCCTCATCACTATGGACTTGCTGGGTGATCTCCGGACAGTACCTGCCCAGATCCCTGTCTCTGGATGCAATTCTGACACAGACTTGCCTTGCCCTTGCTGGGGAGGTCACTGCTGCCTGCCTTCATGCTCAGCTCCTGGCTCAGCCCTCCTTGCAGAGCAGCTGGGTCTTACTACTCCATGACAGCATATCACAACCTGAAGGGTTACCTGGCCTGCAGGTGTGCAGAGATCGTGACRGTGGGTTTGTAGGATTCTGTAATGCATGAGGACATGGAGGCTTTTATCCTCTGAATTTCTCTACTTTATTACAGATTGYGACAAATACCACGAAATTCATCACTAGCAAGTATACCTATGATTAATAAATTGAATATAAATATCAAGCTATTACAAATTACTATCAGTAATCAATAACACAGCAACAGTCAATAGTATGGCAGAAATCAATTGTATAGCAACAGTCAATAATAGCAACAAGCAAATAGGTATATGCGATTACAGGTTATTACAAACTTATCATTAGTGAAGCAAACTTATCAACAACATAACAGCAGATACACTTATGGTAGTTTACTTATATATACGCATGGTACCAAGTGCATTAAACAGATACCAGAAGGGGTCAAGCCATCTGAGAGGGGTGGACAAACTGATCCCAGAGGGGGACCCAACCATCTCAGAAGTGAGCAAACAATCTGAACTGACCCCAGAGGTGGGCCTAGAGGGGGACCAATAAAATAACAGTCTCACTGCAAAGCTGATCTGCATCATGGAGTTTGGAGTCAGTCAGGTGTCCCCAGTGGTGGTCCAAGGTCTCATAAAAAGTTTGTGTAGAGAGTTCAACCTGTTTAGGAAGAGAAAAGTACGTGAAGCACTGGAAGTTCTCAGAGAAAAGCTCTACTTTGGATAAAAATTAAGTCTTCCTTGTATCATAGAGACGTAAGAGCGTGTAGGACACCACTGTTTCGAGCAGCCAATAGATGCTGTTAATTTTTATTTTTCACCTGTAACAGCCAATAGATGATGGTTTTTGTTCTTTCAGACCAATTTTTATTTTCCTAGACTGTTTCCACTTTTTCAGATAAGTTGCTGTTASAGTTTCTTGTTTTTCGCACTTATCGATGGTGTCTTAAGATGTCTCTGGCTTCTAGGTACTCAGCTGTCTACTTCAAAGAGGCCAGCTGCACTTCTCAAGGATGTTTCTGGTTCTCAGGTCTAGTTCCCAGGCTGGCTGGCATATCTCTGTCAGTATTTTTCAGCAGACATTTTCTTTTGTTCAGCAATTATTTTTCCCTTCTAACCAGGCCACCTTTATGGGTGCGCACATCACAGGATTAGGAGAGGGACAAAGTCTAGGGCTCCACTTAGAGTATGAGTGCAAAGGGGGCACCAAGAGAAGGGTTAGGCTGCCAAAAGACCTCTYCCCTGAGACCTGCTTGGTCTAAGTCAGGGCTGGAGTCTGAGGGTGGAGGCTGAGAGAAGGGCTAGGGTTAGGAGCAAAGCAAAGCCTCAAGTTCCACTTGATGTGGGCTGAAGGGAGCTGCCAAGGGAAGGGTTGGGCTGCCAAAAGATCTGCCCCCCTGAGARCCTTGTTTTTGGGCTGTTGCTGGGATTCTTGGCTTAATGCTGTTGCTATGCCCATCCTTAGGGTTAGGAGAAAGGGAAATCCTAGAGCTTCTGTTGGAGTAGGGCTGCAAAGGGGACTCCAAGGGAAGGGGCAGGCTGCTAGAAGACACACCAGATGCCYCCCAAGAACTTTTTTGTCTGGGTTATGGCTGGGGTCTGGGTCTGAGGCTCATCCCATTCCTAGGATTAGGTTTAGAAATGAAATCCAGTTTGGAGCTCCAGGTTGATTGGCATTGTAAAGGGGCCATTTTTGCCTTCTGTTCTCAGTCATCTCTGATATCTCTTCTGAGAATCATTTTCCTGTCTTGGGCCCTTTTCCCCTCTTGGCTACATTCATGATCATGTTTGGAATAAAATTTCCCACTTCATGTCTGAATTCAGTCTGTCCTTGATATCATCCATCTCAGATTGGCTGTTGCCATCAGTTGTGTAGCAGTTCCCTCATTTCTTCATCCTTCCCAGCTTTGGTGTTGACACTGATTTGGGTGTTCTAAGATGCTTATTGGGTGAGAGATCAGGAAACACAGAGAGACTCTGGGTCAGTTGTGAAAGGACTGTATATTGCAATGTGATACAAGCATATTTCAGAACTGAAGCTTCATCTTTTTGACAGGAGAGGGAGGCTGTGTGCAAGGAAAGACTGTAGGCTGTTTTTTCTGCATTGCTGGAAAGGAAGGTGGTCTTCTGGAACAGTTCTTTTCCCTGGACCATTGCTAGTTCTGGGGTTTTTTGGGGTTTGGTTTTTTTTTTTTTTTTCCTCCCCTTCCTGCTCTCCCATTATTTTATTTGCAGTACTTTACATCACTGGTGAGCCTGCAGAGGCTGTATTAGGTATTGCCTGGGGACTCTCCTCTGCAAGCTCTTTCTGACAGAGCACAAAGTCAGTCAGSTCCATTTTTTCCACATCCGGTTTTGTCTCATCATACTCCCCCTAGAGAGGGGAATGAAAATTTAATTACAGGAGACTTCATAACCACCTTTTTTGTTTTTGAAGTCTGTTTTGAAGAATTCATGCGTATTTATGACTGAATGCATAACACTGAATAAAAATTTTTCCCTGTGTTACATCTCTGTTCTGTGTGTTTTAAGGCCTGCAATTGGAAAGGKGGTGGTTTTAATTTGAATGACAGAAAGTGCTCAGACAGGGCCTGTTCAGAAGTGATACGACAGTTATTTGATTCTCTCCTGGATAAAATGCTGATAAATGGTCCATCTCCTTTTATCTCGTAGCCCGCAGGGGCTCTGTGGTATTAATGGATTCATTGCTTCAGAAAACAGTGGCAGGATAGGTATTCTACCTCGACCTTTTCAGCTCACATTTTAGTTGTCAGGGCTTTAAATTTTAAAAAGATTAAGTACTGTCCATGGGCCTGGGCTTGTTCTCTGCTCTCTGTACATGAAGGTGCATCATCTCCACAGCCTCCAAACGGAYGGGCTTGGATGGGCATACTCTTCRCTGGGTAAAAAACTGGCTGGACGGCTGAGCCCAGAKAGTTGTGGTGAATGGAGTTAAATCCAGTTGGCGGCCGGTCACGAGCGGTGTTCCCCAGGGCTCAGTTTTGGGGCCRGTCTTGTTTRATATCTTYATCAATGATCTGGACGAGGGGATCGAGTGCACCCTCAGTAAGTTTGCAGCCAGCACCAATTTGGGCAGGAGTGTTGATCTGCCTGAGGGTAGGAAGGCTCTGCAGAGGGATCTGGACAGGCTGGATCGATGGGCCGAGGCCAATTGCATGAGGTTCAACAAGACCAAGTGCCAGGTCCTGCACTTGGGTCACAACAACCCCAGGCAACGCTACAGGCTTGGGGAAGAGTGGGTGGGAAGCTGCACAGTGGAAAAGGACCTGGGGGTGCTGGTCGACGGCCGGCTGAACATGAGCCAGCAGTGTGCCCAGGTGGCCAACAAGGCCAACAGCATCCTGGCCTATATCAGGAATAGTGTGGCCAGCAGGAGTAGGGAGGTGATCGTGCCCCTGTACTYGGCACTGGTGAGGCCGCACCTCGAATACTGTGTTCAGTTTTGGGCCCCTCACTACAAGAAGGACATTGAGGTGCTGGAGCGTGTCCAGACAAGGGCAATGAAGCTGGTGAAGAGTCTAGAGCACAAGTCTTATGAGGAGCAGCTGATGGAACTGGGGTTGTTTAGCCTGGAGAAAAGGAGGCCGAGGGGAGACCTTCTTGCTCTCTACAACTACCTGAAAGGAGGCTGTAGAGAGGTGGGTGTTGGTCTCTTCTCCCAAGAAACWAGCAATAGGACAAGAGGAAATGGCCTCAAGTTGCGCCAGGGGAGGCTTAGATTGGATATTAGGAAAAATTTCTTCACCRAAAGGGTAGTCAGGCATTGGAACAGGCTGCCSAGGGAAGTGGTTGAGTCACCATCMCTGGAGATATTTAAAAGACTTGTAGATGTGGTGCTTAGGGACATAGCTTGGTGGTGGACTTGGCAGTGTTAGGTTTATAGTTAGACTTGATGATCTTAAAGGTCTTTTCCGACCTAAATGATTCTATGATTATATGAAATGTACCTTTGTGAAAGCAGGTGCCCTTCTGAGTTTCAAAAAGGTACTAGTTATTTGACAGTATGCTTTTCTACAAATGTCATGAGGTGTGTTCCTTAGGCAGCTTAAGAGTGTTATACATGTATGTATATGTTATATATGTATGTATGAATATTTCCATGATATAGTTAGAATATTAAAGTATAATGAAAGTGAGATTTTTATTTAGAGAAATTTGTAGACATAATATCTTAAACTGGGCTGACACCTAGTGGTGGGTATACTTCTAATACAGCAGTATACAGTCTATGGATCCTTTGGTCCTTCTGGGTCCTCTGAGTTAAACTAAGGCTGCTTGAAACTATGCTTTTCTCAGGAGAGGCCAGAGAAGACCTGGATTTGCTCAAAAGAAGGGCTGTCCCTGGTGTTCCTGCCCTCCACCTTTCCTGAAATTYGTGTCTTCCTCCTGCCTGCTTTTCCTTCTCATCATCCTTTGKGTGCACTGCTTTGTCATATACCACTAGGTCTATATGTTAACAGAGCAGATAAGATTACTATAGTACTTCAGAGCCCAAATAATTTTTCCTGCTCTTTCCTGCTGAATAGCTGATGATGCAATTTGTGTGTCTAAATTAGAAACCGAAGGARATGTTCAGGATATTTTCTGCCAGTATCCAGCTGATTAAACAGCTTCTGTTAAAGAGGCGAAACTTTCACTTGATCAGACCTTTAAGGAAAGAAACCCAAYTGAACAATTAATCAGTGGGAATTGTGGCTGGTTTCTAAGGAGGTGCAGCATAAGGCCTGAATTCCTGGGCACTGGCTTCAAGGTTATCTTGAAGAGGGCTGGGAGGAGGAGGGTTAAGGGCCAGCTGATCCAGAGGGAGCAGCTGATCTGTGGGGATGTAGCACTTGGCCGTAATGGACTTGCAAGGGGATGTAGCACTTGGCCGTAATGGACTTGCAAGGGGATGTAGGTTTGAAAAGGAGGTCCCCATGGCTGAGGATCAAACAGCACTGAGTGCATGGAAACAAGAGCCAGGAAGAATCAACACTTTCAGAGCGGCTGAAATATATGGACTGTGGATATAATAGGAAACGTGGGCCTTTGGTTTACTTAATATGGTCTACTTTATAATGTTGGGTCCACTAGAAGGTACTACCTCTCCTTATGCTACTTTCCTATAGCTTAGACCACCCCAGCCACACTACAATGCATACAGAAGTGGCTTTGCTCACCAGTTAAGAGGCCAACACTGTGTCTGACCGGGTAGCACTGCTTATCTTGGGATTATTTAACTTTTTATTTATTTCATTTTTAAGTATTTTCTTAATAACTGGAGCTAATACTATACAGCACCAGTGGGTTTACAGAGCCAAGTATGATGCATTTTGCCTGTGTATAGAGCTTTGTCTGTCTTTTCCAATTTAATTTTTATGTGTCTCTTTAATTGTACCGTAATGTCTATCTGTCATCAACTTTTATAAAGAGTACAAATAAAGACAGGGATGCAAATGAGTGTAAATCCCTGAAGGAGAATTTAAGAATGTGGCACCGAGATAAGTCATAATCCAGCAACATTATTTTTCCCCTCTCTGTCTGTTAGTTTATGGTGAGTTGATCTACACTGGTTTTAGTAAAGAAGAAGGTTCTTGGCTCTTATATAGGCAGTTATTCATATGGGTTCAGTATTTATGCTAGATATGTTTTGGCAGTTTATAGAAAAAATATCTTATTGGGTTTGCCAATGATTATAAGATATAAACCTTCCACTTTCTAGAAAWCTTTTTAGGGTTAGTAGATCTGGTTTTAGTTCTTCCAGAGAATGCATTGTTGTCCAATACATGTTTTTGCACTAGTCATGGATCAAAGGCATTTTCTTTGCAAGAGYCTATTTCATTAGTTTAAATATAAAAATTGTTCTAAGAAGCACTCACCAGAATTGCAAGTGGCTAAAATGACAATCAGGGTTCCTATGTCTCTCCAAGCATTCTAGTGCTATATCAAGTAACTGAAAGGTAATAGCTAAGCTATCMTGTAGCAGGTCCTAGCTTACCACTGAAATAGTATAAAACTTCCCATTCCATTTACCAAGAGGACATCTCTCTAAATTAGTTGCTTATCTATTTATTGCCTTTTTCAAACTGGAAAAAAATTTTCAATCTACTAACATTCTCAAACTAAAATAAAGGAATGTTAGTTGGTAATGCTCTGAATTAGCTAAGTACTTTTGTTAAAATATTGACTGAAATTGGATTAGCCTTTGTCAGCAATGACAGTGGTAAGGCCTGTCATCTTTATTTCCTTAGTTAAGGTAATAGGACTAGTGTTAACTTCATTAATTTTCTTGGGAAACTGAGTATTTAAGTGCTTCAAACTAGTCTGTTGTCACTGCAAGGGGCTACTGATCAATATTTTCTCTCTTGATCATTGGAACAGCTTTAGTCCCAATAAATTTTACTGTATGAATATTTCCACAAATTGCCTACTGTATCAAATATATTAATTACTTATTTTTGCAAGGTTTTGTGTAAATGCTGTGAGGATCAAGCAATATTTTAATCTTGTTATTCTAATTTCATAATAATTCTTAATKTTTATCACCAATAACAAATCAAGGGTGAAGCAAATAACAGGAGTGGAAGGGAATATTCCTCTGGTTTAACCCCAGTCCATAATTTTCAAAGCACAAGTTAGCATCTGTCTTTTCTTCAAAGATAGACTCTGCATATTCTTTGTCTAACTTCTTAAGTTGTCTTGTAATTCCTGCCAAATGGACTTCTTCTCCTTTTTTTTTTTTTTTTTGAAATTACAATCAAATTCTAAAATCTTTTGCCTTGAATACAACTTCTGGACATGCCAGAAGGCAGTATGGGGGGATCCAAGGTATATAGTTAATCTCAGAAATTATTTGAGTAACACAGCAATGTGATAGTCCTTATCTACCAATAGCAAAAAGTTAATTTTTTTGTCATTAGTGAATTAAATACATTCAAGGCCTGTGCAATCTGTCACATGTAGCATATCTGTGCTGACTTCAAGGTGAGCTGATGCTCYGTATGCTGCAAAAGTTGCTGGAGGTAAATGAGGGTTGTGCTGCAACGAGTCCAGAAGATGCCAACTCTGCACACTGTGTAATTTGGATGAGACCAGAAATCTGCCAGTATGATGGGAGATTCTCCAGTCTTTGTTCCCTACTCCTGTTCTTGTCCCTCAGAGAACTCCTCTTTCTGCCCAAGACTTCTCCRGCTTGAATTTGGCATGTTTGTTTCCTGTGGTCCTTCACTAGACCGCTGGAGGCACGAGTGGTGCCTGCCCCAAGACAGGACTTCTGCTGGGGGTGCATGTGGCAAGAGGGTCATGCCCTGCTGTCATGTCCTGCTGCAGCGTCACTCCCCTCCTGCTTCCAGCGTGGCCAGCTGCCTGCCATCCCTGTTGCTGCTCCCAGTAGAGATTGTCTTGGATCTTCCACAATGCTGATACAACACAATTATAATGGCACTGTCAAATACTGTGATAGAGCATTATTAAACTGATTTGAAAAGCATTATGGTATATAAGCTTCCTAATGGTACACTTCCAGCTACTGTGCATAACTGATTATAGTGTTGAAATTACATTGCAGTTACCAGAAAACTACTTAACTCACTTCAATAAATGCATTGCTGTGTGAGCAGTATAATGTGATACTCAGTGTGTTGTCACTGATACTGAGTACGTAAACATAGCACAYTTATATAGTTCCTATACTGCTTGTGGTGGTGATATGGAAGACTTTGTGGTCTATTTACACTGGCTGATCTTATCTTAGCAGTAAGATAAAAACCACGAGCCACAAGACAGTCAGTCAAATATCTCAGTTAATGTTCACCGCCAGTGTGCCAAGTCCTCCATGCTTTTGCCTCTTTCCAAAGAGGGTATGTGTATCAAAGTGATCATGAGAAAGACAACAGAGCCTTTGGCACCAAGGGTGCAACACTGAGTGCTTCCAGTAGCACAGCTGCTTGCTGTAATGTGCATTTATCTTGGTGTTATTAATACTGGCAGTGGTTGGCTTTCTGGCAGGCTTCCTACCACATCAGTGGGTGATGTTCCAACTCTGGAAATGAAAGGGTACAATTTTACTTCTTTTCCTTGCACTCTGTTAACAAGAGTACTGTGTRCAAGGTCCTTATTGTTTTACTTGGTGTTGCCAGTGTAGTTAAGCCTCTCTTAGAATTGATTTGGCATTCACTTCAATCACTGAATAACACTCCACATCMGGGGCTGGTTACCTACAGCAGTAGAGGGCCTGTCCACTGACTCACAGCAGGACCTGCTAGAAAGGGAAGTGTGCAATGGGCTCTGCAAGATCACAGGGAAGAAAACATTTATTTGGAATACACATGTGGCCCTTTTGTAGCCATGTCTTTAAAGGAGGGAAAAAAGTTAGCCAGATGTTTACTATGGAAAAATATTAATTTAAATAAGCTTTGTCTCAGCTGAGTTCTTAAACAGAAAGGAAAATGAGGCCTTCATATGGGTTGGTCATTGCCCTGTCTGCCTGAGAACTGTGATGCCTCAGGGATGAGTGTCCCCAAGCCACTGCTCAAGTCCTGGCCCACATGATATGTGGGGATGGCCAGCAAAGAGGAGTGAGGACCAAAGATGTTTGGCACTGTGGAAGCTGAGAGCCTTTGCATAGAGGAGAGGGAGGCAAGCCTGACTGGGAGGATGGGATTCCATTCGGAGGGCTGGAGCATGGTCAAGTGAGGGCCTGACGTAGAGGCCATGTCACCCTTCCCTGTCCTGAGCTTTGGTAGTAGTAGAGACCTGGTCTTAGACCAGTAGTCATGCACAATCAAGTGCTGCCGCATGTGCTTGCAGTTGAAGCAGGTCATCATAGCAGGGAAAGGCATCTGACCATCCTCTCTGGTGTGTTAGCAGCTCACTTACCATTTTCTTCTGTGTGGTGCTGGTATAGACTGCAGAACGGGGCTCTAGTATTCCTCTGCTATGCTTGCAGACAGACTCTGCCCCAAAATAATGGGTAAAGCCACTTTGCAGTTTGCTAGGTTAGTGTTTATACGGCAAGATGGGAAGGATGAATATGGAATGCCTTAGAGTATGGTGTTGTGTCTGAGCTTGGGAAGCCTCAAGTCTATTGGCACAGGCAAGTGGCAGACTGTGGCAAGTAAGGTGATGTGCTATTAGCAAGGTCTTGTCCATACAACCTCTGAACAGCAATCCCTGCTGTTCATGAAGGGCAGGTCCTGCTTGACCAACCTGATCTCCTTCTATGACCGGGTGACCCGCCTAGTGGATGAGGGGAAGGCTGTGGATGTGGTCTACCTGGACTTCAGCAAAGCCTTTGACACTGTCTCCCACAGCATTCTCCTGGAGAAGCTGG
>JASVER010000009.1:3347707-3381273 GCA_030449065.1 Oceanodroma leucorhoa | reverse complement strand
GTGGGCATGGGTACTGGGTTGATGGTTGGACTCGATGATCTTAGAGGTCTTTTCCAACCTTAATGATTCTATGATTCTATGATTCTATGATCTTACCCCGATCACTCCGAGGTTTCATTCTAGACCAAGCCACTTGAATCGCTGGGGTATTTGCTATGTAGATGAGGAGGATGGCTACTCGAAGGCTTGCTTCTTAGGGTTATTTTGTAACATGGGCACAGCCTGTGAGGACTTTTTGCTGTTTCCTGTGTGGGAATGGTTTAATTGGCTGGTGGTACATAGTGAGTCTTGCAATTGTATGCAAAGCTACACTCACTGCTGCTGGTTCAGAAAGTTTGCAACTGTTCATGTGAGAATTTCATGTGTCTGACTCACCGTGAATGAGGCTATGAGTGACAAAGTACCTTGCAGTTATTTTTCTTTTCTGCCCCTAAAGAGTAGAAGGAAAGCAGACATATTCCTCCCCCCTGCATAGAAATAGCAAGCCTGGATTTGATCTATATTATTTTTTCTTTTTTTCTTTTTCTCCTAATGCACAAAATTAGATTGTGAAATCCATCTGTAGGCCACCTGGCAAGTTTCTTTGAACTTGCTTGAATAATCGGCCATCACTTTTGATGCAGCCAGTGTCTTTAAACACCACTAGTTATAAAAGGGCTATGTTGATATAGAAGAATGCTGCGTTGCTTTCTCTTGGATAGTCAGCCAATAGTCCCACACAATGCAAACTGTAGCACTTCATTTCTCAGACACAAGTACTGTTTAACAGTRTTATCTGAGCTGTTTTTTTCTGCTGTGCAAGTGTAAGAGAGTCTAATATGAGACTCATGAACTTCTGTTACTATTCAAAGCGTGGTGATTTCCTGAAGAGTTTGTAGTTGGGTATTTGATACCTTGCATTTAACACTTTCAGGAGGTCTGACATCCTCCTTCCTCCATGGTAAAAAGTGAATTTGGTTCCTGTAAATATACTCTACARTAAGAGTTTTAATTTCTTTTGTGAAGTGGGACTTATTCTTGTCGAAGTATGGCCTCAACCTTTTGATGAATATGTCCCCATGTGTCTATTATCAAGCTAAAATTAATCCATATTTAGATGCATGAATTGGGGTATAATGGCAGGAGTGAATATTTGGGGACTGCAAGAGTATTCCRGAAGTTCCTGTGTTGTCAGTATGTTGGCCAGCAGTTGTACTTTCCATAATATAAACCTTCATAGATAATCTCAGATAATACCTCATTTTTCCCTCCCAGAGTAATTTAGTCCCAAAAAAATTTGTCCAGTGCTGGAGCGGATCCCATRAACAGCAGCTACATCACCATATTCCTTTCCTCTCTCAGCAAAATTTCCTTTCCTCAGTTATGGCTCATTTGAAAAGCCCAAATCTCAAATATATCCATTCTATTAAAGGAAGTCAGTCCCAACCTCACAGTTGGATAATCTCATCCCTTAGTTGTAGATTAAAAATTCTTGGACTTTCATTAATTATTTGCATTTCATTTCTGATCTCTCAGCATTCATGCACAGTAAGGCTCATGTCCAGCCCATGTGCTTTTGGATTCTTTTGTTTCATGACAAAAACTGGGACAAAATGAACATGACCAAAGATTTTGAACCTAGATGAGTAGTAGAAATTATTATTGTTAGAACTCTTTTTAAATGAAGCAAAAATAGTCGAAGTTTTATAAGCTATTAAAATATTTTTGAAAATCACTGAACAGAAAAAATGCCTGTTTTACACTGACTTAGTGTGTGTTAGTGGCCAACAAATTTCAGTAAGTCTTAATCTCTGCTTATGTTATACTCAAAGTTTTAGTATTGCTTCTCAGTTCTGTGTAGTTTTCTGCTAGTCATCTGAATTTCGGGGTCAGCAGCCAAGCAACAATTTCTTGGTCTGGTCTTGCTGAATGGCATTGCTTTTTAATCTGTCAGAGGTTTCCGAATATATTGCACTGTCTTTAAGTTAGTAGTTTTTGGTGTGAAGACTGTTTTGCTCATTTCTTGTCATGCATCACATTAAAGCCTTGTTTTGTGCATTTTTTGTCAGCTTCTTGCAGTTGTATTTTGCTAATCTTTTCCCACAAAATAGTGGATAGAATGTAGTAGGTCAACGGATTAGGCCATGACTAAGAAGACTGAAGCTGAGAGTTAATTTTAATACTCACTAGCTGAAATGGTTTCACTCCTATTTTATTAGAAAAATACTTCTTCATGTGATTGTATTGCTTGCCCCACTGAAATAAAGTTAAAATTTCCTGTATTGCTATTATAGCTTTCCTTTTCTGCTTTTGATCACATTGGTTGGAAATGGCTGTAGATAAGTCTTGTTCTTATTTGCTCAATTMTGCTTTGATTTAGTCTTTTTATTGGTAAAAAATTGTGCTTTGAGCTATTTTGAAATGTGTGCACTGGAAGATTTTGGATTCAACCAATTTTGGCATATCCTATTTTCTGTTTGTCTGGAGATTTTTCAAGGTTTTTACTGTGCAATTAATCAGATTTTGGCTTTGGATGGAGTCATAAAGGGAGACTGTGAAGCATTTTGTAACATAGCCAACTCCTCCAAAATATCTGTTACAGAGCTAGTTTAATTTAAGAAACTGTAATTAGCTGTCTTTTTCATYGTTCCAGCACAAATGGAAATTTTTGAAAATTAAGTATGTAGGACAGAATATTTGTAGTGGAACATAGACTACAGACAGATCCAGATCTGGATCATGGCACATGCAAATCTTGCCCATTTTCCTGTCAAAGTCTTTAGTAACTTCTTAGAATTCAGCTTGATTTTACAGGACTTGTCACAGATAAACTACTTACAAACACTGCTGCATGAAATGTACTTCATTTCAGGTACATCATAATCCAAAACTAACTGCAGGCAGTGATTTATTCTGACACTGGCCAAAGGATGACTAAAACACTGAAGTAATTGGATTTGAATAGCAGGTCATGACTTTTACTTGTAATTGTATAGATATGTATAGCAACATTGTATGCACACATATCTGCATACCCTGAGATGAATTGTGTCCAGTTGTGGATATGTGAGCTCTGACCTGTGCCCCTGTGGACAGGGATTCCAAAATTTTTTGGTCAGTTAGGGACCACTTAGGTAAAAGGAAGGAGACTTTCTCTTGCAGGATTGAGGAGTTCACCCCTCTTTGTCCCAAAGCTCAATGTTTTCAAAGGCCAGCCCAGATTTAGCTTGAAAATAGCTCAAGGTTCAGTTGTTACCAGATCTGCTCTGAGGACAAGCATTTGACACTGCCACTAGGTACGATATGCACAGAATAGTCTCCCTTCCAGGTATCTCTGTGCTTGGGTAGCCCATGACTGAATGCAGATTTTTATACTCTCTAGTCAAGAAGTGACCTTCTGATAGATGCACAGACCCACAGAGAGATCTAACCCTATTGGTTGCTCTGTGCCCAGAGGATACAGATTCTGCAGCAGTGAGATGTTCGTTGCCTAATGAAGTCTGTCCTTGTTCCAGTCCTTCAGTATTTGTTCCTGTCTTAGAATCATAAAAAKGTTTGGGTTGGAAGGGACCTTTAAAGATCATCTAGTCCAACCCCCCTGCGGTGGGCAGGGACATCATCCACAAGATCAGGTTGCTCAGAGCCCCGTCCATCCTGACCTTGACACTTCCAGGGATGGGACATCCACAACTTCTCTGGGAAACCTGTTCCAGTATCTCACTGCCCTCATAGTAAATCTATATAAAGATATATTCCTTGTATCTAATCTAAATCTACCCTCTTTTAGTTTAGAACTGTTGCCCCTTGCCCTGTCACTAGAGGTCCTGGCAAAAAGTGTCTCTCCATCTTTCTTATAAGCCCCCTTTATATATTGAAAGGCTGCAATAAGGTCTCCCTGAAGACTTCTCCAGGCTACACAACTCTCTCAGCCTTTCTTCATAGGAGAGGTGTTCCAGCCCTCTKATCATTTTCGTGGCCTGCCTCTGGACCCCCTCTAACAGGTTCATGTCTGTCTTGTGCTGGGCACCCCAGAGCTGGATGCAGTGCTCCAGATGGGGTATCAGCAGAGTAGAGGGGGAGAATCACCTCCCTCGACCTGCTGGCTGCGCTTCTTCTGATGCAGCCCAGGTTATGATTGGCTTTCTGGGCTGCAAGTGCACGTTGCCAGCTCATATCTAATTTTTCATCCACCAGTATCCCCACCACCTTCTCTGCGGGGCTGCTCTCAATCCATTCATTCCCCAGCCTATACTGATACTGATGATTGCCCTGACCCAGGTGCAGGACCTTGCACTTGGCCTTGTTGAACTTCATGAAGTTCACATGGGCCCACTCCTCAAGCCTGCAAAGGTCCCTCTGGGTGCCGTCCCTCTGGGTGCCATCCCTTCCCTCAAGCACCACTCAAGTTTGGTGTCATCTGCAGTCTTGCTGGGGGTGTACTCAATCCCACCGTCTCTGTCATTAATGAAGATACTGAACAGTACTGGTCCTGACACAGACCCCTGAGGGACACCACTTGTTACTGATCTCCACTTGGACATTGAGCTGTTGACAGCAACTCTTTGGACGTGGCCATCCAGGAAATTCCTTAATGCATAGAAGAGTCCATATCTCCAATTTAGAGACAAGGATGTTGTGTGGGACTGTGTCAAAGGCCTTATAGAAGTCAAGATAGATACATAAGTTGYTCTTCCCTTGTCCACTGATTCAGTCACTCCATAGTAGAAGGCCACCAGGTTAGTCAGGCACAATTTGCCCTTGTGAACCCAGAAATCTCAGAAAATGAATATGCCCTAACTTGTTAAGGTTAAATCAGTGTATGACAGATCTCTGTTGCTGCAAACGAAACCTATTTAGCAGAGCACCAGTTGTGTGCACAACTGGTGGACTGTGGGCTAACAGTGTAGATTGTTCAAATCTATATATAAAAYATACCCTTACTAAATTCAGTCATAGACTAAAAAAGAATAAGCTCAGCATTCCAGTATAAGGTTTTACAAGGCTAGGGCTGCAAGAAGAGTTTAATAGAATATTTATGATGACAGTAATTTGCCATTAACATTGTTTCTGTCAGATTGCTTCTCTTTAGGAATTAAAAAGAAATCTAAAGTCTGCTTTTGATGTTAAAATTATTATTGTTCCTTCTTTTTTATTTGCTAATTGAAAAATTCACAGATGAGACTTAAATGTGCCATGTTAGCATATCCATATTATCCTATTAGTGCAGAGAGGGCTAACAAAAAAGTTGATGGAATTCAGCCTCATTCATCAGCCTTCCTACACTCCCTGCAATAATCACTATATTTAGCCTTGTATTTATTGTTCAGTCTTGCATTGTTTTTTCACTTCCTCTGTAAACATCAGAGGTGAACCTGAGGTTTTGCTCTAAGCATAGCTCTGTTTTGAGAACTTCATTTTCTATTCCACTTCTTGTATTAGACCTGAAAGTGTTCATTAGGGCAAAAATGCTCAGTGTGCACATTGCTTACAGATRTTGCTGAAAATAATCAGTGTGAGTATTGCTTCCTGATATTGCCATAATATGTTGAGCTATCTTTAGCAAATTAAAATCATTGTTTATTTGGAAGAGCTTCACGCACCATATATTTGCTGTCAGGTCTGCATTTCCTGCTGATGAATACATCTTTGAGTAATATGCACTTCTTTTGGAGATAGTTACCATGAAAATCCAGTGACTACTGCTATTCCGTGCTAACATGCTATTTTTCAGGCTTCAATTGCTTTGGCAAACATTGAAAGCATAGAATTGATGAAGGCACCGGTCTGAAAATACAAGGAATGTGGAAATTTTATGAGCAGAGCATTTCTTGTGGAGTCAGGATAAGCAAATTTTGAGTGGTTGCCAAATTTTAAGCAAACCTAGTACTGCTACAGACCAGAGTAGCCAGCATTTTTGTAAATGGCATATGCCTGTGTGCTGAGGTATAGTCAAGGAAGTTTTATGTGTCTTCCTAAAAATCTGGAGGCTTTTTGCCTTCTTGWTTATGAAAATAAGTAACTGCGAAACAAAGTTTCTTGGTCTCGTTTGATATATCTGCTGATGAAAAAGGACTATAATACAGTTTTTTCTGCACGGAGGACCAAAAATTCACTTGGTCTTTGTATGTTCACATTTTATTGTACACACAGTGGAAAAGTCATTGAATATTGCAGCTCTRACTTTTGTTTCCATGGTCTTGCACATCAGCACTGTGGCTATGACTTATCTCATGAACGGTTAAAACAAATTCTGTGGATGCTACTTGTTCCTCTCTTTGCAGCTGCTGTTTCTGTCACAAGAGTCCTTTTCACTGCCTTGTGTAGAAATGTTGCATTTCCCAAGCTTATTCACAGCTCTAAAGCCATCATGCTCCATTGTGAAGCTTAGTAGATGCAATTAACATCATCCTCTCTCAGCAACATCCTTTGCTTGTGCTCTTTTCTTTCTTGAACTGTTCATCACTAAATGGATATGCTACTGTATAAATCTATGGTATTCTGACATCTTGAACATTTTATAATTGGTCCTTTCATCTCAAGAAGAATATAGTAACACTGGAAGTGTTCTATCTAAGAGATGGCTGATTTTCTGATCAAGGAATGGAATGATTCCTGTATGAGGAACAGTTTGCTGAATCCTCATCCAGGCTCTGCGGTCTCTCTGGTTTGGGTTATGTATGTACAAAGCTGTGAATGGCACAAACTGCATAGGGAACTTCTTCCATCCTCTTTCTGTGCAAGAACTAGTGGGTGTCAAAGCCACCTARCCCGTGGTAGGTTCAAAATAAATGCAAAATATAATTCATCATAACATACTATTTAGCTGTGGAACTGCTCCTCACAGGACATTGTAGACGCTAAAGATTTACATGTGTTCCAAAAATGATTGGATTAATTCATAGAAGAAAAATATATCAATGACTATTAAATACAAAGATTCACTTCTGGCTCAGGAAGTCCCCRAGATGATAATTCCTGGAAGCAGTGCTGAAGCTTAGACTGCTCAGATCAAACCTTGGCATCTGGYGGGTCTGTTCTTACTCATTTGTGTGGTGTTGTAGTCTGATACTTAGGGCTTTACTGTGCAAATGCTGGGGAGAAATTTGTCCTGAAATATCTGTGCAGCTGAGGAAATGGAAGGTATCACCACAATGAGAAATAGCCCCAATGGCTCAGTGAAGCTGAGGGGGAAGCAATGTGGGAAACAATAAATACGGTAACACAAAATGGTTGAGATTGGAAGGGACCTCTGGAGGTCATCTGGTCCACCCGCCCTGCTCAAGCAGGGCCACCTAGAGCAGGTTGCCCAGGACCATGACCAGACTTTTGCATGTCTCCAAGGAAGGAGATGCTATCACCACTCTGGGCAACCTGTGCCAGTGCTCAGTCGCCCTCACAGTGARAAAGTCTYTCCTGATGTTCAAACGACATCACCTGTGTTTCAGTTTGTGCCCATTGCCTCTGGTCCTGTCACTGGGCACAGCTGAAAAGRCTCTGGCTCCATCCTCTTTACACACTCCCTACAGGTCATTTTCTGACTTTCCACCCACTTTCCAGCTGGGTGGCCCCTGGCATGTGCTGGTGCCTGGGGTTGTTCCTCCCCAGCTGYAGGACTTTGCACTTCTTGTTGAACTTCATGARGTTCCTGTCAGCCYATTTCTCCACCCTCTGGGTGGTAGCATGAMCCCCTGGCATATTGGCCACCGCTTCCAGTTTTGTGTTATCTGCAAACATGCTAAGGGTAYACTCTGCCCCACCACCTAGATCATTAATGAAGATKGTAAACAGGATTAGACCCAGTATTGACCCCTGGGGTACATTGCTAGTTACTGGCTTCCAGCTAGACTTTGTGCCACTGATGACCATCCTCTGGGCCTGGCCATTCAGCCAGTTTTCAGTCCACCTCCATGTCTGCTCATTCAGACCATACTTCRACAGCTTCTYTRTGAGAATCTTGTGGCAGACAGTGTTGAAAGCCTCACTAMRGTCTAGGTAGACTATATCCACTGCTCTCCCCTCGTCTACCAGGCTAGTCATTTCATCAGAGAAGGTTACCAAGTTTGTCAAGCATGACTTGCCCTTGGTGAGTCCATGCTGACTCTTCCTGATGTTTGTCTTCTTTCATGTGCTTGGAAATGGTTTCCAGGATTAGCAGCTCCATCACCTTCCAAGGGATCAATTTGAGTCTGACTGGCCTGTAGTTCCCTGGGTCCTCCTTCTTGAAGATAGGAGYGACATCTTCTTTCCTCTAGTCTTCARKCACTTCTCCCAATTGCCGTGGTCAATCAAAGATTATAGAGAGTAGCCTCGCAATGACATCGGCCAGCACCCTCAGGTTCATCATCCATCCCCAGGCAGAACTCCATGCACTCCRACTGCTCTCTCACGTAAAGGGCAACTCCCCTCCCTCTTCTTTAGGAAGGAAGCCTATCCTTCCTAAAGAGCCTGTATCCCTCCATTGCAACAGTCCAGTCATGGGAGCCATCCCACCACATCTCTGTGATCCCAATGAGATCATAGCCCTGCAACTGCAAACAGATCTGTAACTCATCACATTCATTCCCCACACTGTGTGCATTAGCATAGAGGCACCCCAGTGAGGCACCCCAGCATGTTGACTTACTAAAAAGGGTTTTGGGAATTTCTCCATAACGGTGCYTTGCAGGCACTTCCTTGCTTTACCTGCAAATGCTGGAGGTGACTCTGCCTAAGGCCCGCATTGTTGATTTTGTGATCCCTTCCTTTCACATCACTCCATGCCCTTTGCTTATTGACTCTGTCACTCCCCACTCTTGTACTCATCTGAAGGGGTGAGGAGATATTTAGAGCATAGCTGGCTAAGCCTAAAACACCTTTTAGATCTGAAAAGCCAATAATATCAATGATACCTCTGCACTGGGGTAGAAATGGGTGTAAAAGTGTATCAGTACAAAAGGTTGATGTTTGTACTAGCAGTACAGAGGCTTCCATCTCTGAGAAGCTGAAATGTATTTGTGGTTGAATTCAGAACAGGCATTTCAGCATTCACAGCCTTTTTCTGATCCTTGTTTCCCAGAGAATCAGTGTTATTTGTAGAAAACTTTCAAAGTTTCCCTAGCAAGGCTAATTTCCTGCCTATGCAAGAATAGTATAAACGGTATGTGGTAGCTTTGTGGTTTGCTAATGGCTTCATGTGGACATGTTCTGCTTATTGCGCTTTCTCCAGAGCTAATAGCTGGTTAAGGATGACAATCAGCTGAATGGATGTGACTCCTAATGCTTGCATAAAGCTAGGAGCTTACAGCTATCTCCTTTCAGTGATTATGTGGCTTTTGATATCTTGACTAGTGGCAATATAATAATGGTTACTATATGAGAGCCTTGTTCCTGTGGAGATAGGGGAGTAAGGACTGCTTGACATCTAGCCTGTGAAGGACTCTCTCAGCTCATAAGCGCAGGAGGTTAGGTACGAAGCTGAGGCAGCTGTATTATGTGATTCAGGTAGATCTTGGACATAAGTAGAGGCAGCAATGGTATATCCAGCCTCACTGGAGAAGGAATTAATTTTATGCATGTCTAAAAGAGACAGATCCTAGAGGGGCTAAAGTCTTGGGCAGTGATGGATGGGCACTGCCTCTTACTGAAGGTAGAATTTAAAAACGGTTCGTTTTTTCTATCCTGCTTTCCTTGCACATACTTAATTCAGCTGCATATCCCTGTCTCTATCTATTTTTTATTAACTCACTGAATTCTTCCTTTCCAACCTAGAAAATAATTTGTATTAGTGTCAGCATGGAACAAATATTATTATGGAGACTCCAAGGCAAAATGGAAATAGCTAACAGCTTGGTGACATGACAGAGGGCACCACAGTCTGGAAAAATAGAAAAACAATGGGTTTATACTAAATAAATGGTCAAGCACTGGTTTGAAGTTATTTAATGTTTTTGTYTACTGTACAAAAGAAAAAGATGGTGTGAAGATATCCAGAATCCTAGCAATGATTGAATCTAATTGTATAACTTTTCAACAAGTATGATTTGAAGGCCATGGGAATTGTGGCTGCTGTGYGTAGGGCAGACTGATGGGCGTGACCCAGTCAATGCCAAAATTCAGCAGCTACTTAATGCATAATATGAAATGCTCCCAAAACCTTCATGTTTTCCTGCAGATGTAATAGCAACCAATGAAAAGTTACGGCATTACATAAATTGAACTTAGTGATACATGAAATTGTTGATGAGAAGGCAAGGTGGAACACCTAAAAGGCTGTGTTGACTATCATGAAGCCTTTATCTTTTATGCTGCTCTTAAAGATAAGAGATTTTATGATTTTTTTTTTTTAAGATAAGATTTTTGTCATTCATACTGTTKTAGTGCTCCTGTAAAGCTGCTGTGGTGTTATATGATTTTAGACAGGTTTATGCTGCCATCTTTGTGCCATATTGCACACCAGATGTCAGGATAAAACTTGCAGTGATGATGCTGTGGAATCTAATTGGTTTTTAAGAGCTGAAGCCAGGATGTTTGGGTCAGTCAGTATCTAAAATGAAAGTCTAGAAACAGTCTTGTGAGTTGAAGCAGGAAACAAGCAATACTGAAGCACAGTCTAAGTAGTGTGAGATTATTGCTAGTGGTTGAAAATAACTGACACATGACAAGTTGTGCTGGTGCTGAGCAGTTCAAGTTGAAGTGGGTAAGTGTGGTAATGCTAAAGCTGCTATTGAAGTCAAGAAACAGTATCAAAAAYGTCAGTAGTTCAGCAGGTAGAGGCCCTGGTTGTTACTGAATACATGGGTAGTCAAGGTAGAAAACTCATGCAATTGGGCTTTTTAGCTAGATTTGCATGCATGAAGTGTGGTACTGCCAGCTGCAGCATGTTTGGTTTCAAAGGACAGTGCAGTGACACTCTGGACAGGAATGGCTATCCTCTTCTGCCCAGACTTCAAGTGCAGCTCTGGATTTAGAGAAAAGATTTTAATACTAGAGTCCCTGTCTAAGCTCTCTATTTTCTGCCAAAACCAAACTCAACACAGAAATCTGTTTGGACAGATGGAGGCAAAGCCTGTCATTTTATATGGTTTCATGCTGTTGATATTCTGAGTGTTATCCTTTGACCTGCCTACAAACAGCTCACTTTATCTTTCCTGTTCTTAAATTCCCCTGCCTAAAATTCAGTTTTGTGTGACAGCTCTGAAACCGCAAAGTGATTCTAATTCCCTTCCTCCAGCTCTTGCTCAGTGTCACGAGCATCCAATACATCTGAAATCTTTCTTTAGAGAAGTACCGTTTCTCTGCTTCCTCAGCTTTACTGTGTGCTACCACAGATGATAGTTCAGCTGACAAAATAAAAATTTGCATTACCCACTGACATGTGTTAACTCCTTCCTGACTTCCGAGGATGGCCATGTTCTTCCAGATGCTGCAAAACCAGATCTACAAGTGTGAAATCAGTAGGCGGTAAGAATTGTGGAGTATATCCACTGACTCCAAGGTGCGTAAAGAAGGGCTTACTTGCCTTAGAGGGCTAACTCCTCCTGGGCAGGTATTTTCAGGACTATTAGAACAGTGTAGCTTGGGATAGTGTCTACTGAATATAGTTGAGCTTGAATTTGTAGATGCTCATCAGATTAACTACTTCAAGGACTCCTAACAGAAGAGGAGGAGGATGTTGCCTTGATGCATGACAAGGTGGCAGATTAACAACTTTATTTTTCCCCTTTTGGGAGAATGTCGAGCTTGATCAAGATGCTCAAGCTGAGTGGTAGTGTGTTAGCAGGAGCCACCATCTCTCTGCAGCCTTATCTAGCCAAAGAAGAGGCAGATTGAAAAAACAGACATACAGAGAATTGAGCGAGACATCCAAGTCACTCATGCATGAGAACATTCCTTCTGGATACTGAAGGGAGATGCAGAGGCGAGATACCTGATGCCAAGATGAAGGTATAATGCAGGAAAACTACATCATTATGGGAGTAGTGTTTGGTGATCATCAGTTGGACCGAGGAAAGAAAATGTTTATGTCTTGGGCTTTGAATGGATACATGGAGAATGATGCAGCCATGGTGGGCATTCATGTTGGCATTTCATTGCACTCATAAGCTTCTCTTACACTCAATACAGGATGGGATGTCTTAGAGCCCATCTTTTGAGGTAGAGGTGATTTGATCTGTGCTGCAAATTCCAAAAATGGGTACTACAACAGCTGGAGATGAGATTCTTTTTCAGAATTAGACTTATTGGCTGGGCTGCCCTCTTCAAGCTGCGTGGGCAGATGTCRGCCTTCCTGATCTCTCTGCCAGTTGTTCTATAGACAGTGCTATTGACAGTATTCTCTAAAGGTTATGAGACTCTAGCTATGTATAGATGGAGCAGTGTCCAGATGTGTGGTTCACTTCCAAGCAGCAGTGGTAGCAAACATGCCTGTTTAAAGAAAAGCAGTATCTCTGCATTACATACAGTTTGAAACATTTGGTATCTTTATTGGAAGATTGTCACAGACTCAGATGAGGAGACACCCAGTTTCCAAGTTTATGTAAGAGATTGAGTTTCAAAGATAAGCCCAAGGTAAGAAAATCAATAATGCTGTTCAAAAGCTGAACGAAGAATGGAGGACTTCTTATGACTGAAGCAACCGAGACTTAGGCACACACCACGGACTCCCACCCCTTGCATTTCCTTTTGTGTGTTTTGTGCATTTCCTTAGTGCTGTTTGCCTCTCAACCAGATATCAGAAGGTGCTCCTGACTTCAGGCACATCATTCCTGGCTGGCATTCTACTCAAGCACCAAAACTGCAATGTGTGGGCTCCAGTTTGCTTTTGGCCTTGGGCATTAATCCCTCAACATAATTAACAGAATCTTGCTGAGATCACAGATCACTGTGTGAACACTGAGATGATCCTTGACTCTCAATCCTTTGTCACTTCAAGCTGCTCTCTGAGGAGGTGAGTTCTGCCACTAGTGGACTGCCTCTAAACATGGAKTCTGCACAAAGCGTGACTTGTATCACTCAAGCATCTGTTTCAACTTTCTGGTTTCAAGTTGAGAATGATGAATATTGAGTGTCATGATCTTTTAGTTACTAGGATGTTTCCAGAGTTACTTGTGTCTGCCTTTCTGGAAAGTAAATCAATGCATGGTAGCTCCAAAGAGCCACTACTAGTGAAAATTTTTGTAAATAGAACCTATTCTATTTGTCCAATATGTTTTAAAGTTCCTTCAGTTACCAAAGTCATGATTCATGGTCCTAATATCAGTTGCTTCTTATTTCCTGAATAGCACTGATGGTTTTCCAGTTCCATTATAGAACTATAAATATCCACTGCAGGGCTCCATTGGTCAGCATCAGTCTGCTTCATTCTCTTATTAGCAAATCAGTTTCTGAAATAAATTACAYACCACCTGTCCAATCTCATTGAGAGAAGCTAATGGTATGCTTCAGGATCAGAGTTTTGCTAACATGCATGTAGACTATCAAGTCATCTAAATGCTTCCCAGTTTTCTCAGATATCCACAGTGTCTGGAGCCTATGGATGTTGAACTTGAGCATCACCATCCTTATGATGGGATTTTCTAGGTTGGTAGAGAATGCTCAACTTGTAACTCACTGGGTACCCGTCTTGCGTGGGAACATCTAGCTGGACCCTTTTCAGCACAGAAATGTTGGTTATTGGCACCTCAGGTTGACATCATAAATATAAACTCTTAACCTTTTTGAAAGAGCCTGTTTTAAGGCCATGAACTCCACGCTGTGAATGAYGCAATCTCTGCCACCAGAGTTTTCCCTGGTTGGCAAAGGCCAGTGGTACCTGCCTCTTGACGCATCACTGCAATGGGAGCACAGCACTCACTTTTCCTACGCTGACGTCTGCGTGCAGGATGAAGTGAAGACTAAGACTGAGGAATGTCTGTAGTCTGGTGATTCTGGATCTTCTTGTTGGCCCTTGAACTTTCCAGACTCTTTCATTTCCAGCACACACTGAAAGGGTTGTCAAGCATTGGAACAGGCTGCCCAGGGAAGTGGTTGAGTCACCATCCCTGGAGGTATTTAARAGATGTGTAGATGTGGTGCTTAGGGAGATGGTTTAATGGGACTTGGCAGTGTTAGGTTAACGATTGGACTCGATGATCTTAAAGGTCTTTTCCAACCTAAATGATTCTATGGTTTTATGTGAACAGACCTGGCTTCTGGTCAGGTCTCTCAGCAGTTCAGTTATGGTGGTATTTTTTCCTCACAAATCACAGCTGTAGCTGCTAAAGCCCATAAAACATTTCAGCTGTGTACTTTTTAAGTCCAAATTACATAATGGGGGATGTCTTTCTTTTTGGGACCAGTACACAGACCCTACTGGGATGCACTGTCTTCTCGGTCAATATCTGAACTTCTTGTTCTCCAGCTGTTCATACAGAGAGCCTAAAGTGCTTCTGTGACTCTTGTACATACTGTGTTGGCTCAGTCTGTCTCCTGAGCTCATGCTCTTCCTCCTCTCTCCCTTTTTCACTAGCCAGACTCAAGAACTCCTTTAACTCTTTTGCAGTTGATTAGAGTCAGCTAATTGCAGGCAAACTCCCTGGCCTCATCATGGACATGCCCTAACACAGGCAAAGGACTATTCCCAATGGGTTGTATGAATAAGGCCACTTTTGGTGAGAGAAGCCTATTTAGCTGTATGAACGTAAGCTCAGGGCCAGAGAATTGGTCCTGGCCATAAYGGCTGCCCAGGCCATTTTTTCAAAGTTCACCTGTTTCTTTAACCACAGATCTGTATAGCAATATCTTCTGCCTCTGTACGCAGGCAGAAATATCATTTCCTCAGGACTGTCAGGATTCCCTATGGATTTCATGGCTGTCAGTCTGTTACTAATGCCAGCTGCAGAGTTTTTAATCTTCAAGGTACAAATTACATCTGGAGCTGGGCCCCTGAAACTTTGTTTTTCTGCTTTTGACACCTGCCTCTTTCAGCATTTGAGTTGCATGTAAATGGCTCTTCACTTGATGGCACTGACCTTTCAATTAAAAATTGTAGTAATTTCCTTTAGGAAACTATCCCAGGGCCTACTGCAGAACTTTTGCATATTTGGGGAAGCAGCTGCACCTGGGATTGGGGCTGTTGGCATTCACCCAGCCCCTCAAGGTTTGCCATCATGTGCCCAGTTGACAAATGCACACACTGGTCAAGGTCTTGCAGGTGGTCAAGGCTAGTGGAAGTACATCAGTGAATGCTTGTGTGATTATGAGAGAAGGAGACGCACCGTATCTGCCAAGCCTTAGACTGGTATTTGAACCTTGGGTAGGCTGGTATCTGTGCCTGGGAGGAGGATCCTGGCTTTACCTTTCTGGTAAAGAAAGGAATTCTTAAAGACCTTGGTGTCATAAGTGCAGCTGCTGTATTCATCTTTCTCAGTGGTCTTCTAAGGGTGATGGGGAGGTAGCCTTTGCAACTGGTTTCTTAGTAGGAACCTCATGGGAGACAACAAATGGGATATAGTTCTTGTTGATAGCCCCAATGCAGCTGAGGAGCCCCTGGCTGGTAGGGCCTGCCCAACCCTATGTTATATATATTTGGGAAGCCAACACTCAAATTACCCAATCTTCCCCCCCAAACATGCTCATTGCAGACATGCATGGGTTTCCCTACTCTCCTTTGCGAATCAGTGATGGCATAGCTCCAGAGAGCAATGGTAACCCTCCTCTCCAGCCATATAGCATCCTGGAAGATGGTGTGTTAGTGCTGAATAGCAGATGTTAGGCTCCTTGATATCCAAAGTCCTATTGTTGTTCATCCTGTATGTATACATTAGTCATTCCATCACAAATAGAATGGCTCAGGTGAGCTGGCCTGCCACAGCAGTACCATGTACCTGAGTGGGCAGCTCAGGTCCTTAACCTGGAGTAAAACCTAAGATCTGTGAAGCAATTCTTGTGATCCCATCTGCAGGAAAAAGCCAGGCCCACAAACTGGGGAGAGGTGATGTCAGAGGCTCTCTGGCAGGACTACAAGGAGCAAATGCAATGGATGTAGAGGTATCAAGACCAGTGTGTGCAGATGTCATTGCAAAGAGTGCTACTCAAAGGTAGGA
Source organism: Oceanodroma leucorhoa (assembly GCA_030449065.1). Lineage (NCBI taxonomy): Eukaryota > Metazoa > Chordata > Aves > Procellariiformes > Oceanodroma > Oceanodroma leucorhoa. Next base: position 3,365,233 of record JASVER010000009.1, on the reverse strand, counting down.
GCCATCCTTAAGGCATCTGTTTCTGTGATAGGAGCAGGCGAATAATGCACAACAGTGCATGTGTTGTACTAAGGAAKTGTGCAGGTGAGAAGACGACACCTAAGATCGTAGAACGGATACCGAGCACTGCAAGTGCAGTGTGGACGTGGTAGAGTAAGCGTGGTCAGTATTGTGCTGTTTGGGCTGCAAGAAGGAAACTGYTTCCCAGGGGAGATGTTTGTGGCCCTGTAGATGTAACCTAAGGTAACTGTAATGCAGTTTTTGATACCTAACCACATACAGCTTAAATATGTACGTCTAATGAGTTAAAGACATTATTAAAAGCCATGTGTAAAGAAAGTCAATTTTAAACCAGGTTTCTACAAAGTGTTGCCTTTTACCTCTGGTCAGCATAGTGTTCTTCCAAACCAAAAAAGTTTGTATATAATATAYGTACATCATTATATATCCACTCAGGCATGTGTTACTAGCCCTGGGAGGCCAACTCACCTGTAGCCATCACCATTTTACTTCTGATGGGAACACATAATGGATGTGCATAGGATGAACAATGTGAACAGATTTATAGATAGATAAATATAAAAAATATGTACAGAGAGAGAGACCACAGTAACAAGAAACATTGATAAAATTTGGTCTGTAGGAGGTCTTTTTTATCTGTAGTTATAAACTTACGTTTCTGTGGCATGGATGTATTTCATACTTTTTACGTAAATTCTATTTTAACAAACCCAGTAAACTGGGCCTACTTTAACAGCTGTTAGGTGGTAATTAGTCTCTTTTGGGGAACAATTAGAGGTCCTCCTAGTGCCTTTGGAGTAATACTGTAGAGGAGCTGTACCATTTACACTCAAAATATCTTGCAATTTTCACAGAAATAAAAAGTAATTAACAGCTTGCCTTAGTGTTCTCATTACCTAAGTTCAGAACTGTTTCAGGGCTAGGATTTTAATTGGAAAATGATTGGAAAGCTTTCCCTTAAGAACTATTCCTTTTTTCTTTTTATCTCTCTCGCCTATACAAACAGATTTTAGAGTACTTGTTTGTGATCCCACTGCTGGGGTAAACAGTTACATCTTTGCTTTATTAGAGTCAGACAAAGACGACTAGGAGAGCTGCAAAAACCTGTACATTTTCATGATGAGATTGTTTAAAATTACCCATCAGCATGTGGAATTATTTTCTGTTTGTCTTATATTTTCCAAACAAGTGTATACTATAAAGGATACTAGCCAATTAATTGTAGTTAGAGCTTAAGCTTTGTATGCCATTAAATCAAAATGAGAGGGAATTCTTCTAACCTACTTTATTTTATATTAGTTATTCTTCCTAGACTCTGAATTGCTTTGTAAAGCAAAATTTTACTATAGTGAAGACATACAAATGCTAAGTAGTACTTTTGTAATAGCATAACATTAATATTTACCATAATCTTTATAAATACAAGTATATTAAAATTTTACATAACATAGTTGAAACATAAGGGCAAATTCAGTTTGGGAAGTTCCACTTATTCCTTGTGAAACTAGGGAACAGGTCGTTACTGACTTTGCTCATGTTAAAATCACACTGCTGCCAAAAGGCAGCAGCAATTGCTTGTGGTTTGATGCAAAATCATGTTTTGGTGAAGTAACATTGTGGGCTTAAAGCTGGTGAAAATCTTGATGTTTGTCAGCTGAACTATTCTTGAGCTTGATCAAAAAAACTGGCATTGCATTGGGTACTTTGGCTGACAGTGTGCTAGAACTGTCCAGCTTTGGGAAACTGGGATGTTTTGGCAATTGAAAACAGCTGAAAGAAGAAAAAAGGAAAAGATTTCGTTTCTCATAAGTGTTGACTATGGTTTTATCTCCTTGTAGGTGCAAATTGAGAATGTCTASGTAATTAAATGTATCGCTCAAACATTTTCACTGTGAATTCATCATCTTGAGCCACACTTTTCTACTTTCCTGCATTCTTGTGAAAGCAGTTTTAAAAAGCATGCAATCATTTAATCCTTGAGATAACAGAGGATCCAGGGCTCTTGACAAGCCAGTGGACTCATTAGGACAATAGCAGGTCACACTAATGAATGGGGTACCAGCTGTCAAGTGATGCAGCACCTGTGCTGGAGGTGTGCATGGGATGAAGATTGACTTTCATTATATTTCAGCTTGTTATAAAATTGGTCTTACAGACCACTTGGATGGTTTGTGCATTGCAAGGACCGTGCTTATGGCACTAAAGCAGACAACCTGTTTTCAGAGCCTGTTATCTTTCTTGCTGCTGAAGAAGCATTGCACCTACCTAGAAACATTTTAGGTTGCTATGACAAAACATTGCTTACCTAGGGAGATAAAGAATGGAAATGTAAGCCTTAACCTTTGAATGATCTCTCTTTTTCTCCCCTCGAGAGTCATTGASTCCCTCCTAGCTTTTGAAAGGAGCCCACAGTTGACCAGGATTACACAATCCTGGAACCAAACTCAGTGAGAAGAGGAAGCATCTACTTTGCAAGTTACTGCAGGGATGACATGTTAAAAGTGTTTGTCTCTGAGATGTGTCTGTCTGATGGTAGCATTCAGGGCCAGGTATGTCAAAGTAGGATTCCTTTACTTGCCAAACTAATCTGTAATGAAACAACAATTTATTATGGATAGAAGAGTCGACTGTCTGATAGGCAAGTGGTTTTGTTTCTGGAGCTGACTTCACCAGGACAGTGAAGAAAACTTAAGAATAAGAAAAGATTCTTCTTAGTGTTTTGATTTACAGTATTTTCAGATCAACTGTCATTACTTTTTCTGAGGAAAAGTAAGAAGTTTTCTGTTTTGGAAAGTAGTTATGTATTTTCCATCATTTGTTTAAAAAAGAAAAAAGAAAACTGAAAGCAAAGTCCTTCTCAGCTGTTGCAGTCTCTTGTTGCAAGAATTGACATATGAATTATCCTGCAGAACGGGTTGAACCCCACTGAAGACAGATAGCTTTGAAGGTGCATGTGGGGCATTTTGGTGTTGGGAGGGTTAAAATAACACTAATTCTGCATCCTGTCTGTACTGGGCATTGCAGGATATATTGTCAGCTTCCTTCTTACTGTCCCATTAATGGAAGGAAGCTCTCAGTTTGTAACAGAAGCTCTTTAATCTCATTCAGTCAGAAGGGGACAGGTTGAGTCCTGGTACACATCTACACCAACACAAAACTAAGAGAATTCCAGGTCATAAATTTTAATCTGTGGTTCTTTAAATTTGTCCTTTGCTAGTTGTGAAATTACCTACCAGCCAAGCCTTATATGTCCCGTTAGGGTTAAAAGGCAGATTTATCCCGCGGTGGGATGGGGGAGAGAATCGGAATGGCGGAAGTAAGAAAACTCATGGGTTGAGATAAGAACAGTTTAATACTTGGAATAAAATAACAACAACAACAACAATAATAAACTGTAATGAAGAGGAAAACAACAAGAGATAAAGAGAGAGAGGAACAAAACCCAGGAAGAACAAGTGATGCAACCACTCACCACCTGCCGACCGATGCCCAGCCAGTCCCCGAGCAGCGATCGCTGCCCCCTGGCCAACTCCCCCCAGTTTATATATTGAGCATGACATCATATGGTATGGAATACCCCATTGACCAGTTTGGGTCAGCTGTCCCGGCTATACTCCCTCCCACCTTCTTGTGCACCTCCTCACTGGCAGAGCATGGGAAGCTGAAAAGTCCTTGACTAGTGTAAGCACTACTCAGCAACAACTAGAACATCGGTGTGTTATCAACACTATTCTCATACTAAACCCTGAACACAGCACTATACCAGCTACTAGGAAGAAAATTAACTCTATCCCAGCTGAAACCAGGACAAGAGCACAGAAAGTATACTGCCTTAGGAATGAGCTGATGAAAGCATCTTCATCATTACCAATTGCACTATTTGCATAGAAGATATCATTCAGTTTGGGTGAGTGAAATGAGATATTTCTGAACTGACCTGGACATAATTTTTGTAAGATGTCATTTGACTTGCAATAGTCTTACCTGCGTCAACAATTGCAGTTGAAATTGGAACCATATCTCTCAAATAGACACTGAATTTCTGTGTCTGTTGAATCTGAAGCTGTCACCATTCTAAATATTTTTATAGCCTTTCTGTTTGAATTGTGGTTGAATGCTGACCATTGTAAAAGCAACCACTTCCAAGTCAATGTAATTACAAGATTCCTAAATTTGGGTATCTGCTTCACTTGCCCCTGTTTGCATTTGTTCAGGATGACTTCTGTTTTCTTGGAAGGTCAAGCTTTCTGACTATTGCCACTTGAAATGTTTCTGGTGAATCCGTTCTCAGGTGTGACTTTTGATTAAGTGAATGGAAATAAATTAAAAGATCAACCTTCTGTTGTGAAAGACTCCAGTACTTGTAGACATGTTACATATGTCATATTTAGAATGATGGGTTCAGTATTAAAAAGAAAGCTACACTTTTCCATTTGAGGTGTTTTGCTATCAATTTAAGGTCTGGTTCAGGGATATTCAAAATATATACACTGATGGATTTGTAGTTGCATACCATATAAGATCTCAGGTAGTGAAGGCCGTACTTTTGCATGGGACTTGTTGGGTAGGGAACAGCAAGGTGTTTACTTTGCATTAACACAACATATTCTGAAATACAGTATTTCTTTCAGGTTATTTTTTGATTGCATGATTTAACTAGTAGCCTCTTGGATGCCATGTAAATACTGTTCTTGTCAGGTCAAATTCAAATCATTAATAGTCAGTGATTTTTGGTTGTTGCTGTTAGGTTCAGGTGTTATCAGCAGATTGTAAATCTGCTAAATGAATCATAGTGTTAGACCTCGGAGTGTGGCAGTTGTTATTCCTCAGACTTAGATTAATCACACACAATTACTTTTGCTGATGTACAGGTTATCTTGAACAATCCAATTAGATATTCAATATTCATATTGTCACCCACTTATTGTAGACAGAAAACCCTTTTTTAGCATCCCGTTCTAGTATACAAAATAGTTTTTACTGGACATACAAGAGGAAATACTAAAACAAAAATGTAATTGAGAGCACTGAATTTTAGGTTCTAGTTCTTTCCTTCCTTTCTTTCTCCTGTTCCCTTTCCTACACAGATGGTTTCTAACATATGTTTTGATAGGACTTGTACCGTTAATTTCAAAGCCCTGTGATTTACAGCCATGCAAGCATCTCCTTTGTGGTCTTTTCTTCCACCTTAACAGGCACCATACAGCCCTTATTCTCTTGGTGAATTGCATCTGTTCTGTGGTAGATGGAGAACTGGTAGAAAAATGGCTGGAGTAGTTATGAAGGTAAGAAAAAAACCAGATGAGTTATCCTACCATGACCTGCATTTCATATTCCCTATACTTTTCTTTCAGCTGTTGAGTTGCTTTGCTACTTTCAGTGTTCCTAAACCATTGCATTGAGAGGCACGAATGCACAAAAGTAAGGTGTGACCTTAGACGTATGTCCATTAATGTGTAGCATAGACCTTAGACCTTAATATGTAGCATAGACCTAGCTTTAGACCTATCTCCATTAATGTGTAGCTTAACTCTGTCATATCTTTTCTTTGCTGCTCCTGCTGTCAAACTTATTTCTTAGTAGCATTCTTTGGAGGCTTAAAATTAAAGTAATCTAAAACACCTGCCAGTCTCAGAAGAAAATCTATTAAATAGCAACAGGTGAAAATCTAAGAGCTATCTTATGCTAAATGTTACCCACATCAGTTGGTATACCAGAAGTGTGAAACATGTTTTTGAATCATCTTGCAGTCTTGATTAGAAAATTATTTTTTTCCATGTACTAATCTGTTCTGGAGTGAGATGGAAAAGACTTATGCTGCATGCATAATTCCTGTGCATTTAAACTAGCTCAGGCTATGACTGTGCATTAAAAAGTAGGCAATGAAAGATTCTGTTTGTCAGGTTTATTTAGTTTGCCATTTTAACTTAAACTTCTGAAAAGCTGATCACTCTCTCACTAGCAAACTAGCTTTTTAAAAACAGTTCGCTTTCCTGCATGGCCATTTCTGCAGCTTTAAATTCTTAGTTCATGTATGTTATTCTTAAATGCCATGTGATTAAAATAAAGTCCTGAGGCTTTCTCAGAGCCAGTTCCTAACATCTGACAAACACCATAGTACTGTGTAAATATAAAATGATTGGATTAACAGAATGTTAGTACCAAGAAACCTTGTGGATGATGAAGCACTTACTGGGTTGGTCTCATACTAGCAAACAAAACATTTGGAAAGCACATGGGGCTCCATATTATTGAGAACCAGACTGTCGCACCAAGCATTGCTCTGTCAGGACTTGGGTTGACCGCTTGGTTCATGTACTATGAAATTTTCCAAATGTTCTGTTCAGACAAGTCAACTGTAGAATTCACCTTTCCTTCTGACACTGAGTTTAAAGGAAAAAAACCATACTTTAGTAAATACCATGTTTAATCTCTGTAGTTCCAAGTAGCTCTGATAGTGACTGAGCACACTTTTCAGGACTGATTATTAACTCCAAAGCTGGGTTTGAGATGTGGCCACCATAGCAATAATAGAAAACAACTTCTTCAGTAATAACTAATAATATAGGTAATTTGGGTGGACTTCCTGGGCAATTTGAAATAAATAATGATCGGATTAAGGAGCTGGGTTCTGTTTCTTTACAATTTATTTGAGAGATTAACTTTCCTTTGTCTCTCTTTTTATTGCCTTTTATGTAATGTGTGTTTTATGATATTTATAAAAGTTAGTGTTTGATGAACATTACCAGAGAGTGAAATACAAATTCAGTTCAATATAAAGTATATTTATAATATATTACCATGTTTATAAACATATTTCTGTGACTATAAATTCAGTTAAAAAGCCAGGCAAGTCTCTGGGCACAAAGGAGGTACATCAGAGCATGAGCTGTCCTTATAAACTTGCAAATATGGTTGCATTAGGCTAAGCTAATCACTGCTGAGGCAAATGAGCACCAGACTTAGAATACTAAAAGTAGCTTCTGGCCATAGCCTGTGGTTCAGCCAGGGAGAAATGTAACTGGGAGAGGGCTATGAAAAAGCATCATGACAGGATCAGATGGAAAGGAAAAGGCAAAGTAGTTTCTGTAGTGGTACAGATAGCCTAGATATTTAGGGTTGACAGGCCTGGCACCTGTGGCTACCAAGGCTGAAAAAGGAGAAACAACTACTAAAAATAGGGGTGAGAGAAAGAATTTTAAAATAACCAAAAATAAAACCGAAACAAACCCTGCTGGATGATGAAAGGACTCTTGGAAGAACRATTGCGTGGCATAGGACTAAGAACATAAGGTTCACATTGTGTTTAAATTAAGTCTTTGCTGAAAGCCCAAAAGGAGAGTAGACTTGGTTGAAAGATCATGTCAGCCACTTGCTTATACTTAAACAAAAGAGGTCAAAGAGAAACTGATGCAGCAAACTGAGCTGGGGAGGGGGCAATGCCAGACAGTATATTTGGGGTGATGTTGCTACAATGTATTTCACAGTGGGATTAACATATCTCTCATCACTGATTTGTCTTGGGCAGAGTAGGCAACCCTGGATGTCAGCTTAGTCTGGTTTTCTTGTTTTACAGATTAACTTTCTTGATGTAATAATTTCAAAAACTGTTGAGGTTAAGAAAGTCTCATGCAACTATTTGAGGACTTGCTACCTGCCCTAATTCAGTATTTTCTTGAGTACAAAAAAAAAAGTAGTGTTTTGTAAAACAAGTCTGAATACAAGTGCTGTTGTCATACTGTATACCTCACTGGCCCCTGGTTGGTAAGCCAGGTTAGTGTTGTAAGCATTGTAGCAGTGTTGGCGTCATACCTGGGAAGACCTAAGACTACAGGAAGAGCCAAAGTGCACAGGGAGAAGCTGTATCTCTATTTTATTAATTTATGTATTTATTTTATTATCTTTATTTGACCCAATTAAGAGAAAATTGAAATTGGGCCCAATTTGCTGAYTATACCACTAAGCAGCATGCCTTGTCCTGTTTCAAAGTATCACCACTTTGAGACTTGTGTTTTAGTGCCCTCCCCACCTTCAGCACCCTGCACAAGTCAAATACATAACTATCCCCCTAATCCTGCTCTTCGCTGAGCTTGTGCCCCAGTCATTTTGGTGATTTTCTTCATAGAGTCCCTGAAGTTGGCTGTTAGGAGCTTATTCCTCTTCCACCAGTTATGAACATTTCAGTTCCTTTCTCAAGGTCTGCACCAGCAAAGGCTTTGCCTGCGTATCGGATGCTGTGTAGGAATCAGTTGAAGCCTGACYGAAATCTCATGGACATCTCATTGGTTTTCCAAGAATGTGAGAAATGCCCTATGGGGTCAGACCAGTCTCTCTCTGATGGTGGCAATTGGAAATGCTGTTTAGGGAGAACACACAAATCTAGCTGCTTTCTGCCATCCATTCCACTTGTACTCCTCTAATATCCACATTCATTGTGCGAGGGATGTTAGAGGGGAAGGTCCTGGTCTGTTTCTTCAGTATCCGTTTATGGACCTGTTGTCCATGAACTGGTACAATACCTGCTTGAACTTTTTGCCTCTACAGCTTCCTATGGCAACAGATTCCACAAGTTCACTACAACCCATGAAAAAAAGCAGTTTATACGTTTTAAACTGATCCCCTGCTATTTTCAGTGACTGATCTATAGTTCTGGTACTTGAAGGATTTGGTGGGTAAGTCGTGCATTTAACTCTTCCTCTGCCTTCATGATTTTGTAAGCTTTGCTTGTATGCCCCCTCAACATTTTTAGTTCCCCTTGCAAGGCAGCTGATCTCTCCCCTTTCACCATCCTAGTTACCCTTCAGTGTTCCTTCCCTATCTCTGCTATTTCCTTCCTGAGATGTGGAGAGTGGGGCGGCAAATGGTGCTTGAGATGAGAGCTCAGCAAGGTTTTGCACGGGGGCAGAACGGTGTCCTGTGTCTTGCTTTACTGCCCTTCTGGGTACAGAAGACAAACTGCATCATCGGCTGTTCAGTGCTGCGATGTGCAAACCCCTGTCCCAGCCATTTTCCTTTTGCATCTTCCTGATCTTGAGGCCATGTCTTGATGGCGCTCCGTAGAAGTGCAATAAGCACAGGCCCCTGAAATGCCTTGGGGATGATTCTGACCCTGGCATGTGAATTCTTGCTCCTTTTGGAAAGCTGCAAATAGGACAGCTTTACCCCTTCTGCCAACTGGAGGCTGTCCGCCCTTCCCCACGGGATGGTTAGTGACCAGGATGATCCCCCATGGGCTATGTTAGCACAGTCACAGGGGTGCAGGGAAAGACTCCCCAGAATCCTGTTTGTGGTGGCTCTTTCCTGGTGGTTGCTCACACTGCTGGGTAGGGAGGGAAATTTTTCACTTCTGGCAATGAAGATTTGACTRTACATCAACTCCCATTTATTTTGTTTTCCACATTTTCTTTCATGAAATATTTAATTCCTTTGCATCACAGGCTGTTTTCCACATTAGCAATTCCCTTTAATACCGATTTCTTTTGAAACTGTCAGATTTTGAGAAGCAACTAGGAAGGCTCAAATAGTTTACGTGACCAGAAACTGAAACCTAAAGATACTCAGTCATTTCTGCAAGATTTTCATTAACATTTATCCACAAATAGCTATGGATATTTTATTTAGGAAAGCATCTTATTCCCAGAGCCATATTACTGCAAAGCTAGAACATACTTCTTAGTGGGGCTGATAAGGAGTCCCTGAGACTCCTTGTCCCAAATGGTCCTCTATGTTCTTTCTCGCCCATTCCCTGCCATGGTCCAATTCTGTTCATGTCGGAGGCATGGAGGCAGATGCTGGGAATGGTCCTTTCCAACTTGGGAAACAGGCTGAGGTGTCAGCTGTGGGGAGGCCTGTGCTGCTGTTTAGCAAGTGGTTAGTTGAAAAGTTATTATTAATTTAATCGTGGGCATCGCTGTTGTGAAATTTCTACCTACGTAAATGTGACAGGAAAAGAGGGTATRAATGCATCTTCAAAGGCATTGTTTTGGTTCCAATTTCTTTTGAGGATGAACACTCAGAAGCCATGGGCCCCATGTGGTACCTCTGTGACTCAGAAACATTATTACTATTACTATTTTTCATATCATTTAAGTTCTGAGTTTCTCAAGCGATGCTATGGCTCTTCTCAGTTTGACAGGCCTCTATGGCTGCAAAGTTAAAAGCGTGCTCTTTCCAATTGCTAGCTACTRGCCATGTTGTAGCTCCTGATCCCAGGCTGCATTTAAAATGCTACAGCAGGTTGCTTCAAAGAGACACTCATCCTCGATACCTGCCTCTTCTCAGAAAAAAATAAAATAAATATCAAGCTCCCAGGAATGTTTCCTGGGTCCCTCTTTGTCATCTTTAACAGGAATGTACTAAAATATGAGCTGCTACCAGGTACTGCCTTTCGCCCCATTTTGTTCCTTCCCAAGAGGCATTCATCATGCTGGTAACAAAGCAGCTGCTGGCTCTATGGGATTTTGGAAAGTCAGCTCCAAGTTAGCTGTAACTTGTGACTCCTTGGGTCTTTAGTTCCTTGGGGCAATAAAAAGCTGATGCCCCTTTCTCTGAGCTCCTGTTGCACAGACAAGCCAAAGGTCAGGCTGAGGAACTCGTGTGGTGCTGTGGTGGAGCTCACGCAGGTACTGGTTAGCTGACAGAGGGCTACCGACCGCCAGGGTCTGCACAGGTGAGCACCGGCTAAATCTGTAGCAACTGACAGTACCACAACAAAATTGCAAAAGCTGAAGACAACTAAGTAGCGTGGTCCTGGCCTCCAGCACCTGCATCCTTGCAGAACGGGTATTTCTACTTCATCCCTATGCCTAACGATCAGCTTAGACTACACCTATTTGAAACTTCAGAGTAGTTTCTSCCCGTGGCTTCCGTGGACTTCAGGCACATTTGCACACCTTGCAGAGGAGCATGAGTTTGTCTGTGGCTGGTCAGAGTATGGCCCCCTGTTACCAACAGCTTTACTGATCCTGCCGGCTGCTCATCTAAATGAAGTATCAGGCTCAGAGGCCCATGGCCCTCTCCCTTTTATCTCCCACGTTCCAGAAAATCTGCAAGGGGTTCYGGTTTTGGTCTCCAGCTTGGCTGTCCCTCCAGCAGTGCACAGTGACAGCTATGCTCACAGGGATGGGAAAGCCTGACTATTGCACGTGTTGGAGAAGTGGGGGGCTTTCTCTGTGGCCCTCCACGTGGTTATAGAGAAAGATSTCCCTTGAGGAAGAAAAGTCTGTCATTCTTACCCAGATGTCTGTGCACACCTGGGTGGGCTGATAGTGGTTCCTTTATGGAGCATGTACGCTAGGCTGTACTGGGAAGATAGTGCTTATGTTAGCATTCAGAATATTTACCCTTCTTTGCACAGACATTTCYAATCCCTTATCAAACCCAGCCTTTGCTTTCATAGGGTCCCTTCCACAGAAATGCTCATATTAATACAGCAAATGGCAAAAGACCAGGCAGTACTGGGTCTTGGAAGACGTACTGCAAAGGAGAAGCATGCAGGAGCGTCCAGTGGGAGACCCAGGCCCTGAGGCCCTGAGATGAAGATGCTGGCTGGTGTACTGCATGTGTCACCACAGACGCCTCTAGGGATATTTGCTTGTAGGGGATCAACCACTGGCTCCTGTAAGACCTTCATGGGATCCCCTCCTCTGACCAGCAGTCTTCCTGGGTTTCCAGGAGGCTGGGACATAAGGCACTGGCACCTTAATGCCTCTATTTCTCTGGGCTCCCAATGTTCAGAAGATGAGGCAATTAGAAAGCAGTGTACTATTTTGGGGTGAAATGGGCAATCCATATCTTGTGCAGCATATTTAAGAGCAAGCAATCTTTGCAAAGTTTTGTTATTGGTATTTTCTCCCTTGAAGAAAAATATTACATTGAAAATGGGAGAAGAAACATGGCTTTTCTTTTGTACCTGATATTTCTCTTTGTGTAGGTCACTATTCAGAAACTGCGGACATTTTACTTAAGACCCTGTTTTTCTTCCTGAGGCATTTATGTAGCTAAGTGATGTGAGCAGTGTTTGCATCTGTCAGCCCCATGCGAAAGGTGGAAACATCTACAAAGGCACAAGGAAGCATCTGGATGCTTGGTAGGTGTTGGGCCTACGCCTGAGGCTGACAAGGACTAATTGTCACTAGTAGTTGCCTAGAAGAAGCTGAGCAAGGTTAAGAAGTATGTGAACTGCGAGTTCAGCAAAGTGCTAGCTCTGAATAGTTGGAAAGAATGCAAACAAGASAGAGGGTGTTTCTCTGTGAAATCCCCTTGTTTGAGATGTTTGATAAACCACCCTTGAAAATAGTGAGTTAGAAATTACCTGCTATAAAAGAGATTGAACAACAGCAGGTCATGCTACAAGAGTCCTATGATTTGRAATAGATTCCTCAGCTTGTCTGCAAGAGCCAGATCTCTCTGCCTTCTGAACACACGTAAAGCCTCCTTTAGGAGGTTAGAAAGAGGGTTTATGTACCGTGAAGGTGCTTCTGTTTGTATCCTGTGGGTAGAGTTCTCTGGTGTCTGAATGCTTGTTACCAGGGAGTCTTTGCTGAAGTGCTGGCTGGACAGAAGGATAATCCTAGTGACTTCAGTGTACATGTAATGCGTTGTATCTTCAAACACTAAATGTTTTAAGCCATTTATTAAGGAAGGCAGAGGAAGAGGAATGAAGATGCGAAAACTGGTATCAGCAATAGATTTAAGTTCTAAGGGCTGTTGCTGCCTTTTCTTTAAGAAGGCCTCATAACTCTTTGTTTGTAACAGGGTTTTGATGTCCAGCAGGGGAGATGCACTGGGCTTCAGGAGTGTCTCTTCTGCGTCACACAGAATTCTGATCAGCATTTGGGGAACTATAAGCCATGAATTGCTATTTCCAKTCTCTCTCTTTCAGTCCTCATGATAATTTTAGCAACTGCACAGGAATGCTCTGTTTCGTTTCGCACAAGYGCTCAGCGTCCCTTGTTCCCAGCCTACCAGCCACAGCAGCTGTACTGAATGARGTGAAGGAAAATTATACTGTGTGGAAGAGGTCTTCTTTAAGGCAAAGGGTATAGATTATAGATATAGCGTATCCTTTTTACCACTATTTTGAGCTCTCTCACTCCGAGCTCCTGGAAGCAGTCGGAGGTCCACACTGAGCTGCTGTGCTAACAACCAGCCAGCTCAGCTACTTTTGCAGGCTGTCAGTTGTGACGGTAGAGGTTCAAGGCTTCAAATCTTAGTGCTGATTCCTGATAACAAAAACGTTGCCTCTGAACTCAGTTGATTCTTTTTTACTCTTTTCATTCAAAGTAACTGTTTTAAATGGTGAAGTGAAGCACACAAGAGAAGGAGTTACAATCAAGTGCCTCTTATTGGGCATGATGGTGTGATATTCAATGTCATGAGCATGCTCTGTTTTTTCAATAGGACATTCAAACTGCTGGATAGATGCTCAAGAAGACCTATTTAGGGCTGGGTGATCCTCATGTTTTTACTACTTCACAGTTAAATAATATTATTTTAAAAGTTTGTTACAGGTACAAACCTACCCACAACTTCTTGGCTATACTGACTTCCATCATGTTTTCAGTGCCTTAATTTCTACATGTTGTCTTGAGCCAGAAATGTAACTAGTGGACAAACATCTATACATGAAGAAATAGATCCATGTGTATTGATTGAAAGCTGTGTCATTTCCCATGATTAAAGCCAGAAAAATAAATAAGAAGCTGTAAAATAGATCCTTCAGTATGAAATTTAAGAAGTATGATCTCTTCAGCTTTGAAGGTGATTGATGATGTTGTATAAATGCTTACATGTGGTAATGAGAAGTGACAAACTTCTCAGTGTTTTAGACAAAAGCATAATAGTTTGCAGGTGAAGTTTCCAGCTGGAAGCTGCAAYCTGGTAGATGGGGATTTCCACATGTGAGGTAAATTTGCTGGCCTGCYGGCACTGTCTATGGACTTTAAAATGGGATCAGGCAGCTTTCTAAAAAATTATTTTATTCCATCCTTTGTAAAAGTCCTTTGACTGCTCTGTGCAAGGAAGGCTGGAAGAGCAGAGTTGTCTCTTCTGGCATTTGTCTGAGTCCTGTAACTAAGAATGCTCAGTTTACCCACCACACCTGCACATGCCTTGCATAACCATCAATGACTTGAAAGTCTCGGGGCTTTGTATTCCAAATTCATTATGTGTAAATAACTTTTCAGAATTCCATGGCATCGCTTTTAGCTAATTACTTCACCTGACACTTCTCATTCTTCATATATTGCAATTTTAAATCAGCTTTTAATGCTTTTTCATTCACTAATATTCTATAAGTTCCAGTAGCTGGCATATGCTAGGTTAGTTTTCTTTTCAAAGACAAAATCTCCATAAGGCATGGACAGATGTTGATATCAAAATAGCAGCTGTAGCACCACATTCTTCTATTGAACGAAGAAGCAAAATATTGTTGTTGAGGAGTAGTTGTACTTTAGTGTCAACATTATTAGACAGAAGGAATGTCACCTTTTACAGTCAAAACTTCATAATCACTTTTCTTCAAATTGGTATTGCTGTTTTCCAAGCATTGGATGCAATAGATTGCAGCACACAGGTTCTATAGCAGTTTCCATGTTCAAAACCTTTTATGAAACAGTTTGTAGAACTTAGCTAATAAAACTGTTGACACACTTTTGTGTTTGTTTTAGTAGTCTGGGGTGCTGGAGGATAATTAGGTTTATATTTGGCCTGTAGCATTTTGTCCAGGTAAAGCCGATCCCAAAAAAGATTGACTTTCATTGAGACATAGTCTTGTTTAGTATCAAAAGTAGTGGTAATTTTAAAAAAAACTGGTCAGATGAACTTCAGTGATAGATTTTAGATAGATAGGTTCAGATACCAGATCATAACAGTAAGAATGCATTCAGGTCGTGCTAGAGAACCTAATTGGTACCTTCATCAGCTGACTTCAGTTAGGGAAAGCCAAAAGGGCCCCACCACATGCTGCAACTAAAGGAATGTCTACCTGAATTACAAAAACTGTCTCCATGTTACTGCCACTTCCTCCTCTCTCGGTCCTAGCACTTTGAGTCCCATCTGAAGGATGTTTGAGTAATGCTTTTTCCAGCTGTATTTGGGAATATATGACAAGTAGGGCATAAAACATGCCAGTTACACTTTTTTTCATCTTGTTCTTTTTTTTGTCAGGCCCCTGAGCACACTTCCCGCTCCTGGGGGTTGTCTGCCTGTGCTCAAGGTTGGTGCTGACATGGTGCTGCTGTGTAGCCTTGGTTCAAGTGAATTGTATTCAGGTGAGTTATGCAAGGAAGAGCTGCGAGAAGCAGCTCCTTCACTCTGGAGCTGCATTTCAGCTCAGACCCCTGCCCTTGTTTGTGCCTGAGCTACGTTACAGCCATGTCCATGTACCCTGTCAATCTGCACTTGACGTCTTGGCATGACCTTGGATCAGCCTCATTACCACGAACTTGTCTGGCCATCGCTGATTCTTGGCTGCCTTGGCTATCCTCACTGACTGATCCTGACTCTGATTTGTTGACTTGATTTTCCTGCTTAACCTTGGACCTGCCTTATTGCTATGGATTTGCCTGGTGGATCTGTGGACACTATGGACCCTTGGCTGACCCTGGTTACTGTCACTGCACCTGCTCTGCTCATCTTGCTCAGGTACTGTGGGACAGCACCCTTGGCGATGATGTTACTGCCTGTGCCTGCCTTGCTGTCCCCCTCTGGTCCAATCTCCCCTTCCCCAAGGATCTGCTGCTATAATTTTTCTCCCAGCATAAGAGTAATGCCTTCATGTCTAGTTTTATTTGGTGAATGTCTATCTTCTGAAATAACTTAATACTTTCCTTTAATGCAGTATCTTCTTTGGCCCATGTCCTGGTTTCGGCTGGAATAGAGTTAATTTGCTTCATAGTAGTTGGTATAGTGCTGTGTTTTGGATTTAGTGTGAGAATAATGTTGATAACACACTGTTGTTTYAGTTGTTGCTAAGTAGTGCTTACACTAGTCAAGGACTTTTCAGCTTCCCATGCTCTGCCAGGTGCACAAGAAGCTCGGAGGGAGCATAGCCAGGACAGCTGACCCCAACTGACCAAGGGGGTATTCCATACTATATGACACCATGCTCAGCATACAAAGCTGGGGGAAGAAGAAGGAAGGGGGRACGTTCGGAGTGATGGCGTTTGTCTTCCCAAGTCACCGTTAGGCGTGATGGAGCCCTGCTGTCCTGGAGATGGCTGAACACCTGCCTGCTGATGGGAAGCAGTGGATGAATTCCTTGTTTTGCTTTGCTTGTGCGCGGCTTTTGCTTTCCCTATTAAACTGTCTTTATCTCAGCCCATGAGTTTTCTCACTTTTACCCTTCCGATTCTCTCCCCCATCCCACCGGGGGGGACTGAGCGAGCGGCTGGGTGGGGCTTAGTTGCCAGCTGGGGTTAAACCACGACAGCCCATTACTGTATTCAGGTGTATTTCTGAACATTTACAAGCTTAACTGAAAAGCCCAGAACATTTTTCTTGCTGGATAGCAGGTATGAGCAAATCTGAACCTTTGAATATTTATATCTATAAGTAGAATCCCTTGAAGCCATTGTGACTTCTTGGTTGAATTTTTTTAAGGATCGGTCTCCAAGATAAATTCATGTTGCAGAACACATCTGGTGTAGCAGTTTGCTGTTGCAAGACCGCTGCTTACAACAGATTTAGTCCATTCTACAGTGCAACTGTTTTACTCTGTTTCATCAAATATGGACAGTTTGGGGACACAACATTCTTCATGACTGAATAAAAAGGAATTAATAAATTATTCTCCTCGCACAGGAAAATTTGAGGACCAACTGTTACCATCTTCAGGCATGGCTTACTAATAGAAGATAGCTTATAATGCCTATATGAAGTTGCAGTGGCTTACACTAAGTGCAATAAAATGGAAGGCCATAAGCCAAACAACAGTGCAAACATGCTACTAACTATTCAGGGATTCAGTGGTACTACCTGGGCTACCTGTTCAACATGGCTTCATTAGTGTGATGTTCAGCACTACATTAATAAAACCTCCGTCTGAATGACAAATTAGCCCGAGTAGAGCTCTGTGCTCGGGGGCTAGGTGTACCCTGCTCTAGTTCAGATATATATACTTGAAGCTGCAGCGTGTGGTGCAGACATACTCTCACTTGTTCAGATGCCAGCCACAGTTAAACCTGTTCAGTGCTTCCCATTGGAAATAAGACACAGTTATAACTTTGTTAGACTGCAGTTTGTCATCTGTCTCAAGTCTGGATTTTTTCTGAAAATGKCAGTAAAATTTTCCAAAGAGTAAATGATGGAAGAAACATGTTGATTTGACCATGTCAGTAACCAAATACCCAATTCTTACCATCTTGGGACAGAGAAGATCAGCTATCTCTTTGCTTTGGAGTCAGAAGATGATGATTGCTGGGTAGAAAAGAGGACTTTAAATCAGCTGTCTGTTTTGCAACTTCTAAAAAGAGACATTAAAACCTTCCGGGGGGGGGGGGGGGG
>JASVER010000009.1:3075618-3347692 GCA_030449065.1 Oceanodroma leucorhoa | reverse complement strand
GTTGAGAAAAAGATTTCAGTAGAGACTTGTGAGAGATTCTCAGCTGCTCAGAAGATGAACCTGATATGACTATGCCCCAGTCCGGAAAGTCTGGCCTCAAGCAGGCATTTGTATTGCTCCTAAGCAACAGGTCTGCTTTGGTGCTTTTCGTAAGCTCATTTGTTTTCTCAGACGGTTGGTCAAAGTCTCTCTAGAATGCAAAGTTCATCCCTTTCATCAATGAAGAGACCTTAAATCAATGGTCCAACTCACCAAAGCGATCAACTAGAAAATAAAACTAGAACAGTGTGTTGGTCCTTAATGTTGCATCAGAGTGAACAGAGGTTCCCAGAAAATAGCAGTGTACCCACGCAGGCATCTCAGCACCTAGAGGTATCATCCAGAAGAGTTCCAGCTGGACACCCAATGTAATAGGGAATAGAAGCAGGTTCCCATCCCAGAGTACCAGTCCCAAACATCTTTGCCCTGGGTCTAACGAGCGGTGATCTTAGGCAGCATCAGGAAGAGGCTGACAGTGGCAGCTTTCATGGCCACAGACAAGGTAACACCTGTGAGGAAAGAACATTGCTCATTTGCGGTCCCCCCCCCTACAACAATTCAATGGCCTATTTTAAAAGGTTTATTTTCTTTCATTAGTAATTCTTTTCCTTGGGGATCTCACACATCCAGGAGGATCCTCTCATCTCCTCTCTTACCCTAAGTCTCAGATACTTTCTTTGATCTCTGTTGATGAACCCTATTTCCTAACCAGTTATGAGAATTTGATGACTAAAAATGATTTTTTTTTTGTCCTTTCACATAACACCCAAATAACTGGTGCAGAAATTTCAAATGACAGGCACCAATGCATTAGTACTACAGAAAGTTCCAGGGTAATTTGCAGTGCTACAGTGCCCTGCCTCTCTTCCCTATTCGCTTTTTACAAATGAATTTGAGGAAACAGCATGCCTGTAAGAAATAATCCATCTCACAGCCTATCTACTTTCCTTTCTTTTTCCGTGGTGGGGAATAAGAAGGACAAKGCAGCTAACATAACTGCAAACTCCGTTCACTTTATATGCCAGATCCATTTTCCCTATCTCTTGTTTTGTCTAGACTATAAACTTTCAGGACAGGTTCTTTTTTTTAATATTGCTGTTTGCTCAAAAACCTAACATTGTTTTGAGGYTCTGCTGGCCCCAAAGCACAATGTAATATACACAGCAAGATTACTGGGGAAAATGGAAAGATCACTGTGATGCTGAAGTAATTTTTCCTGTTCAAACAGAACTTGTCAGCACACCAGTTTGTGTAAAATGTGCTACTTGAAGGAACAGGAGAAACGGCACTGTCGGAGAGGTCATTTCTGTGTGGAGAGTGGCACACAGCCTGGTCTGCAGGGACCAAAGCGCATCTGGCTCAGAGGAAGCGAGCTGCAGTTGAGAGAAGGCATGATCCCTGTGGAGGAGTCAGAGCCCAGTTCACAGCCGTCTTCATGAGAGACAACCCCATCCTGGCTTCATCTGTGTGTCCATGGTGAATGACAATGGTTASAGAAACCCAAGCCTTTCCTGATTTGGTGGTCCCTTGCCCTCTTCCAGCAGCAAGGGTGGGCTGGCAATGGCAGGTGGAATGCCCAGGACAGAGGGGTTTGCTGCGTGTTCACAGACTAGGTGGGCTGCCCATCTGCAATGGGCTCTGAACCTCGCACCCCCACTAAGGGGTGGTGCGAGAGCGTGTAAGTCTTTACCCGCAGATGGCTGCTGCCGTAGCTCATCTGCTCCCATGTGCTCTGCATTGGCTCCAAGCAAGAAGGTACGTGGGCACTGGGCCAGCCTGTACCCTGCAGCGATTGCAGCCTTCAGGCACGGGTTGAAACCTCGAGCTGGCAGGGCACTAATAAATGCTTTTCCTGAGGCAGGCTATTAGCTGAGTTAGTGAGGGTTGGTGATGTTTATAGAAAGAAGGTTCCAAGTAGAAGGGAACCCCATCCATTCCTCTCATCCTGCCACATAGAAAGGCAGGATCAGGGTACAACTCTAGAAGGCGAGCAGCTGTATTGTGCCTCGTAAAGGGCCTGACTCACAAGAAGGCCTGGGACGGATCCTGCCAGAGAATCTTGTGCAGGTCTGGGTGTGGGGCTGACACCTGGAGGCAGACCTGAAAAACACCCATCTGGACTACATCTTCCTGGAAAGAAACCTAGTAAAGGTCTGTCCTGTGCTTCAGCAGAAGTTCCTCTTAACAAATGCCAGCCTGGAAGCTCTTTGATACACCGCTTCACCATCAGATTAAAAACAAATGCGGTTGGGCTTTTAAAGCAATGTCAATCCCAACAGCAAGAGGGAGCATAGGGAGGGATTGTGCCACAAACGATTGCTTATTTACTCCTCTTCTTTTTCTTCAAATACTATTGATTTTCAGACTTTTTTGCCTTAAAAGCTGCTGCTTGTTGACTGATTCTCCTGACGTAGCCCAACCCAGCTGGAACCAGTGTCTAAAACAGATTTCCACCTGTTTACTCACCATGTCTTTTTTTTTCCTGTCTTTCTCTTTTTCTCCATCTTCACTACTTGAAAGTTTCCAAAAGCCCACAAGCCTATTTATTTGTTTGTTTCTGACTTTCCTCCACTGTACTTCAAGTTTTTTTGCTTCCTCTGCTGTTTTTATCCTCTTCTGTTTCTCTCTTTTTCTTTTCTTCTCTCTCACTCTTATGTTATCTACCATGGTGCTATCAATGCTAACTTCTCTAACTGCCAGTTCTGGAGAGCTGAGTGTAAGAATAAAATGGCAAYGACAACTCCTCATTTGCCATTGGTCCTGAGCAATAACCACCCCATTGCTCACAAAACTATTTTTGGTAACAGTGGTAAATACATTCACCAAATTGTGTTCCTTGAATAGTTCTTGCTCACTTAGAGATGTTCCACCTGTTTACTGTTAGAAAAATATAGACCAGTTAAATTCTGACTTCTTTATTAAGTGTTTCCCTCTGAAATTAAAGTTATCATAAGGACTAGCATACAGCTGCAGAACTGCAACAAATAAAATGTAAGTTTAGTACTCTTCAGTGTTGAGAGTAAGCACACACATGTCAGTGTAGCCAAACCTTTCACACTTTCTTAATATGTTTACAGTCTCATGGTTTTGTTGTGAAGAGTATCAGTCTCATTGCACAACTCAAGATGCAATCCCTAAATGTGTTCTTTAATCTCCCCAAGCCCTTACATTTACATACCTCCATGTGAGCTGTTTGGCTGTGTTCCCCTAGGACGTATTCAGGATATCCGGACTATTGATTCACAGTTGGTACCTGCCATTTCTGTGTTAACTGCACACTTAGTGTCACCTACGTGTGTCACTGTCAGAGCTAGAAGCCACACATATCCTAAACTGCATTGCTAATGTCTTAGAGGGAGGCTGAATACTAAACCATCCTTATTACCTCGTATATTTCATATTAACACATTAATACATAAAATGCCTATTGCTTTATTCTCTACTGACAATACCATATGTTGCTTTCTGTAAGCCAATACCTCACATTTATGTCTGTAGTACATGTGGGGCTACGCCTCTCAGGGACCTAAYTGTTTTCTGTAGTAAATGCTTTAGTACAGGCAGCATGCCCAGCTGCCTACACCAAGGTGGGCATTCACGCCATCTGCTTTAAGCGTGTAAGCAGACGTGCTGGGGCAGGAGCTACAGCTCCCTGTGTAGTCAGCAGAGAGGGTCTTCTGCTCTGCTAAATGAAATAGTGCTAGTGAGTGAATTTGAGCGCTGATTCCTAATAGCCCAAAGTGCAAAATTTCAGTTCACTCCGGCCTCCGTTCTGGAGCAAACCAACTGGACCTGAGACAAAGCCTGGGAATGGTTGGGGATGGGTTGCTGCCRGGACCATTCCCGGCAGGCAGTATGAACGTGGCTGCACTGGTTGTGGTTCTCTGCCTCGCACAGCGCAGTCCCAGCACCACTTATGCCACATGCACTCTTGGTGCTGAACAAACACCACTTGCATGGAGGGCAAAGCTGTCTTCTTATCCAGGGCACCCCTGCGCTCCCTCAGGTAAATGTCCCAGGGACAACAAGGAACAACCTGGTGGCCTGGTGACTGTGGCACCCTGGGTGTCCGTATGGAGCAGAAATGAGCCCCTCACGTAACCTGCCAGGGGCTGCTCCAGCAGCTCAGCACTCTGCACTGAGTGGTTCTCCACATTAAGACACCTCTCAAGGCTGCCTGCACCAAGGCTTCCACCATGAATGAGAGATTGGGGGAGCTCCTCACAGGTGAGCTTGGGCTCCACCACAGCACTTGGTGACCTGTACCAGCATCTTTGGGCACAGGCAAGAGGAAGAGAGCACAGTCCCCCCATCTTCCCCTGGGGGATCAATCAGGCTGACCTACGGTTCCCTGTATCCTTCTTGTTGCCTTTATTTTAAAAATACATGTAATGTAACCTTCTTGCAGTCATCAAGGTCCTCTCCTGCTTGCCATAATTTTCTGTAGATGATAGACAGTGACCTTGCAATGACACTGGCCAGCAATATCAACACTCTTGAGTGACCACCACCTGACTCCATGGGTTTGACTGCATGCAGGTTGTCTCAGTGGTCCCTAACTGCTGCTCCCCCAGTGCCCTTCTCTTCTCAGCTTGTGATGGTATGTGCAAAGGCCAGGGAGCGCKATTCACATGTGACAACTGATTCAAAAAAGGTGCTAATTACTTCAGCCTTTTCTGTGTTGTCTGTCACCGTGTTGTCTCTCCCATCCACCTGTGGACCCATGTTATACCTGTAGGTATCTCTTCACCTTACTACCCTTTATGTCCCTCACTCATTTTAGTTCCAGCTGGGCTTTAGCCTCCCTGATTTTACCCCTAAGTGCCTGAGCAGTGCTTTTTGCTCTTGCTTCTGCGTCCTGCATATTCCCTGTCCATATTTTAGTTCATTAGGATGGTCCTTCCCTAGCCAAATGGGCTGTCAGCTGACGTTTCCTATGCTCCTGCACAAGGGGATAGTTCATGCATGAGCTCTCAGTAAGTTCTCTTTAAAAACCAGTTAGTTCTTCTGGGGATTCTTCCCCTTCACGGCTGCTTCCCACAGGCTATTTCCTGAGTAAGTCAGTCTGCTCGCACAGAGTCCTAATGCTGCTGCCCACCTTCCCGGCTCTCCTCTGCATCTGTCACCTCGTGGCTGCTGCAGCCCGAGCAGCGCTCTGTGACTGCTCTSACCCCCACTGCTCCTCAGGGAAGGAGGAGGTCAAGCCTGTGTTGAGCAGAAGGCCATGACTGCCCCCCTCCCGCATTTGTATTAGGAAAATGTCACCCCTGCACTCTAAGCACCTCCTGGATTGCCTGCCCGATGCCAYGCTGCTCTTCCAGCAGACAACCAGGTTACTAAAATCCCCAGTGAGGACAAGGGCTCCAGGTGGGAGACTTCTAATTTGCAGAAAGCCTCAGCCCCTGCCTCCTCATAGCCTGCAGTCTGTAGTACACACCTATCGCAACATCCCCCAGGTTCCTCCCCACTCTGATGTTGACCCAGAAACTCTCAGCAGGCATGTCTCCAGTTTGATACCGGACACTGCGTAGTCAAGGAGCTCCTTAACGTAAAGCATGATGCCCCCTGCTCTTTGCTGCCTGTCCTTCCTAAATATCCYGTATCCATCCGTGGCCACATTCCAGCCATGTGCGCCACCCCACAAAGTCTCTGTGACGCTGGTGGTAGAGACTGTGCAACCGTGCCTGGCAGTGCAGCTGCTCCTCCTTATTGCCAGGCGCTGTGCATCAGCGTACAGGCRCCTGAGGGAAGCCTCTGAACGCCTGCCTTTTTGATGCAAGCAAAAGTAGGATGGGATCAAATCTGACTTATTTAGGCATATAATTTGTAGCTGTAGAGGGAAGCAGGTGCAGAAATTTTCCATTAGTAGCGAAAACAGCCTGATACCTTGGAAGGCCTCTAGCAAGAGACCCCATGTGTTTAACTCCCACCCCTCTTTTTTCAYCTGGAGCACCAAGTCAGGAGTGTCTCCTAGATACGTCCAGGGCCATGTGGTAGTGTCAGATTGTAAGCAGGAGTCCCCACTGAACTCACAAAGGCTTTTTAAAAATCAGTGRCATTACTTTGTGATGAATACCAGCGACTGTTCAACGCTTCCTACTGACGGCATTAACCTTCCCACGAGATATGCACGTACTCACATCAACTGCTTTGAAGGGGTCRAGAATCACTATTAATACAATTTTCATGAGAGTTTAATGTTATATTTGAAATAATCACTCTGGCAGGTGTGATGCTTGTCAGGGAATTTGTTAAAGTGTCTAGAGGGAGTTCTGTAAAATATTTCTCAGAGGACCTATTTAAAAAATGTAGCAGATTTTAATACTTGCAGCCTAACAAAATAGATTTAAAAAAGATGTCTATCTACAGTGGTGGAAATAGGACTTTTGAAGTACAGATACAGACAGAAATAAGCAAGGATGCAAATAAAAGTTCCAGCTTGCTGCTGCTCCATCCTGTTTCCCAGCCATGGAAAGTGCTGGTTTTCCATCTTCCACGTGCCAGGATGATGTCCTGGCATATATCAGTCGACTTTAGGCGCTCTCCATGCATATTTTGCCTTTGCACAGGGAATTCATGYGGTCCAATTTCCTTTTCAAACTTGCTTATCCCTATTGTACAGTTCTCTCCAAAAAAACACCAAACAAGTTTTGATGGATTCACCATCTGTCAGATCCAGAGGGTACGACCAACTTAATGAGTCAGCAACTGAATTCCCCCCAGTCTGTTTCCAGTCTCATCTGCAACCTCAGTTAAAGCACTTCTGCATAGTGTTCTGCTTAGATGCAATGCAATGTCAGGGCTGACAGCAAAGCCAGCTTTTAACCTGCTGCTTAAAACATATGGTTTCCACTTCTYGGGACTTTAATTTGASAGTTAGATCTTGCTTTGATGAGGTGAGAGCTTACAAAGTAGTGAAATCGTGCTGGGTCAGCTGTYACTTTTCTAGGAATGCAGAATAGCGTGTAGTCATACATAAGCCTAAAAGCCTTTCCAATTTATTTTTCAGTTTTATTTCATTAAATGATGGACAACTGATGTGCTGGCCTTACCTAACCTGTAGAAGGATTTGGTTTAGAAGTACTGTCCGCCTTTCAGAGAAATGGACTCTCATAAATCAGATTTGTTTAGTGAACAATAGAACTAAGGGGGTTTGGACTAAAACTGAGGGGTTTGCACATGGTTGTCTTCTTCTTGTGTGTGTCCTTCATATACACCAGATGCTAGGTGTTGGAAGAGAGGGTTATGCTCTGATCCCCGGAATCTGAGCTGACAGAGACGACCTGTTGTTCTTCTGGGCCCATCTGCAGCACCGAAGGTGGCTTCTGTTTGGCAGACAGACAAACAGCTCTGGGTTGACAGGTGTTTGTTTGAAGAGCAGTGTTTCCCTGGTATCTTGTYGGTAGTGTTGTGCCAAGTCCTTGATTTTTATGCTGCCAGGTGTTGTAACTATGTAATTGTAACTTTTACAGGTTAATAACAACTTGATAAGGACTGCAACCTGGCAAACCATCTTTTCAAGTACACGAATGTAAAAATTCCAAATTGTACAATAAAAGTCCAAATAAAATTCAAAATTGTACAATAACAAACGTCTTTCCCACCCCTCTGTTTTGCACYGCCACTGGCTTTCAGCATGTGCCGGGCTCTGTTTTTTAAGGCAGTGCACCTAAGTGGGCTGCCCAAATCTCACTGCTGGACAGCTGCACAGAGGTTAGTGCACAGCTGTCAGTTTAATGGCTGCAGACCCCCTCGGGGCACACTTGGATTTAGCAGCACGCTCTCACACACRTTGCTGCTGACTCTGTCAGAGGCTGTGTTTCAGTCAAATCTTGCTAGATCTTTCTTTTGACAGCCAAAAGCAGAAAGGAACTGTTCTCCTGCCAGAAATCGAGTCCCTGCTCTAAAGCATGAAAAAGATCTTAAAAATAGAGGGAAAAATTTAACTTTAAAAAACACGTTTCTTACAATTGCATTTTCAATGGGTCTGAAGTGGGTTTTCTGGAATTCATATATTTAGCATGACAGAGAGAGCAATTATGCAAAATGTGAGCTCAAATGATTACTTTGGTAAAGTTACCTGGGATTAAAACAGCCTGCAGCACGAAGTCCTAGGCAACCTTAGCTGTACTGCTGCCAGCTCTGCCTGTCAGGCAAGAAATGCATCATCCCACAGTTTTGTCAGCTTCTGTCTGCAGTCACCACCATCCACACCCTCTTCCAATACTGTAACTCTTTCTACTTGTTAAGCAATTCATCTCTTAACACTTGACCAGTAGGATTAAATSCATGGTGTCGGGAGGTTCCTTACTAATGAATTCTGATGGTACTTTCATTTTGAAAGGATTTTACAGAGGAGGTCAATAGTGTTGTCCCAGTTTAGAGATTCAGATAACCAAGGTAGAAGGTAAATAATTGGCTAAAAGTCACCCTGCAGGTCAGGACAGCCAGGAGTCCCACGTAACAGCATCCAATTGAGGAGAGCTTGTGTWTAGGAAGGGTGACTTTTGTTGAGATACTGAAGTAGGGCCTAATCAGGATCTGTAAGTATAAAGAAGAGACCAGAGCAAACACTGGAAGGATTACAAACAACTGAAGCTGCACTGAGAGCTAAGAGATAGATACATTCAGATAAATGAACAAAACGACTCTGTCAAGATAGTGAAAAAGGCTGGAGAAGGAATGTTATACAGGGATCAGAAAACTACGGAATGTATCTGAAAGTATCTTCTTTCTAAAGAGACCAAACAATGTTGCAAGAAGGATGAACTTTGGAACAAAAGAAGTTTTAAGGCAATACACAGCTTATTTAAAATTGTTTCTAGTGTTAAATTCCTATTTACAGTTCCTGTTTTTCTTTTTTAAACTAGAGTGTTCCTTACAGTCCCAACCTTATATTACCAATACATATTCACAAACTTAGCCACCTGATGTGATCCAGGATCAGGGTTTTTGTCTTGTCACAGGGCAGAAATACTTTTCTTATAAAATGGTACCTAACCATATTCCTTGACACACTGATAATGTATAATTCTGTGTAGAGAAAAGGTTTCAGAACCTTGAGAACTACASACAAACTTAACTTACAAGGAAAGGTTTTGCAATTACTATCAGTGCTTTTCCATGGTTTCAGACATTACATAAGCTGCTACTAGAAACAGAATCTGCTGATCTTTTTTGCATATTCAGCTAGGTGATTTCCCTGAACCCAACGCAGTGGTATTTCTCAACTTACATAGCAACTCTGTTTGTGGTAGAATAATGTGAGTATCAGAGCAGGTTGCTTATCAGAGTTTAARGCATCATAACACTAACGAATAAGAAATTAGTTTAGGAGCCTAAAACACAAGAGGTTGCACACTGTATTCCTAAATCCCACATGAAGCTAAAGCCCTCATGCCTACCCCCACAGTACTGACTGAGATAGGAAGAATTCTTCGTTTGGGGATTTGCTCCTCTTTTTTAATGCAACCATGGCTTCATGTAAAGAATAGAACCAGCACTGACAAGGCCGGACCTTCTTCTGCCACTGAGTCAGATCCTTTTCTGCCTCACTGTCCRTCTAGCCCCATGGCTCTTACATTCTTGTCTGTGCAGCAACCCAATTTACTTTAAGAACCCATCTTTTCCCCATTTAACCTACAATCTTCTGGACAGGTGAGAGATTTAAATCCTCCTGGGCTGAAGCAAATCTGTGATYGGGGCCTCCCACTTCCTGGGTGAGGCTATCAACCATGAGGCTATCACACAAAAGATATACAGCATCTCTCTGTGCATCTTGGCTGCGCTGAAGTCCCCAGGAGATGTAGGCACTCATCCACCTGCTTCTGAGTGCCAACGAAGAGACAGGAGCTAACTCTCAGCTCTTCAGGCCTGGGGGAGTTCTGGGCACATGCACAAAGCGCTCAGTACTTTTCTGGAAGACATTTTCTGATGTATGCCATGTATCAACAATATAAAAGCAGTAAAATCCTGTAATTATTCCTGCTCTCTGCTGAAACACAAAAAATTGAGTTTCTTAAAGCTGGACCAGTTCTTTGATCTAGTCCATAACATCACCTTGCAAACAATTGTGAAAACACACCTTAAAGGAGAGAATGACACAGTGCTGTGAATCTCAACAGTGTTTCAATTAAACATTTAATCTCTTGAAAGCATAACGTCATGCCTAAAATCCACCCAAATCCTTCCTTGGATCTGACCCCCCTGTCTTACATTACTATTATACCTACTACATTTTGCATTACTGTGAAATCATTTRTAAGTAAGTCAGCTCTTATCATGAAATCCAGTACTACGAAGAGATGACACAATAAYGAAAATCTACACACAAACCCAATAAATCCTCCCTCTTTCTCATGAAGTCAGTCTTTAGTGTAGTGCATCCTGCAGCTGAACTTCTTTGTTGTGTTTCTTCAGGGAATCCTTGTAAGAGATAAGCTTGACAGCATGATCTGATGAGAAACTATGTCTGTTTGTGATTGTGTTGGGCCAGCAATGAAAAAAATAAGCTTTTTGTTAGCTCTCTTGAGTCTCTATTAACTGTAACACACAGAATGCCTCCAGCTTCTGAGATGGCTGTTAAAAAGACAGGTTGTTTATATGACAGCCAGCTCTTGTGACAACATTCTGTGAAAGCATTCCTTCTAGCTGGCTAGGGATTTGCTGTCAATATTTTCTGTTTAATGCACTGTGTCCTACATTTTTTATTTGGGGCTTACATATAAAAAGTATTGAGTGCTGTGTTTGTCGGGCAAGTCTGGAGGCTTCTGGAACATTACAGATCTCCTGATGGCGCTGTAGAAATGTAAGCCGGTCTGCTCGTGGAGAGCTGCCGGACCTGAGGTGGCAGTTTTTTGTAGCACAACGTAACTTCATTCCTGATGCTACAACCTGGAACTGTTTGCCTGGATCTTGCTCTAGTGCTGGGTCAGGCCCTAACGGTCTGTACAGGAATAAGGAATGCTCTGTGCCAATCACACCATATTATCCAAATCTTGATTAAAAACAACTGAATGTCAACATGTGTTTAATTTTCCGCTAGTTCAGGMTTCTCACACGCTCAAACATGGAAGCTGACTTACTGTATTTATAAATCCACTGCCACATCTAGTCACTAACTGGATTAACTACATACATTATAATTCATTATGAAGTATTATTATTAATTTTAGTATCTACAGCTCACTATTTTATTTAGCTGGTATTATCTGGACCACAGAGTATCAGCATTTCACAGCTTCCTTTGAGGCAGAGGCAAACCACCAAAGCGGCTGTGTACAGCTGGCCACATTGGACTTTGCTCCCTCTTCTAATTTTTAAATTCATGTGGCTATGACTAGTACTGCTCACAAGGTGTGGGCTGAGAATAACTGATCCAATTAATTACCGAAATTCTCCATCTACTGGCTGGCGTCATTATGAGGACCTTTACAGAAGACAGTCAAGTCAGTAGGAAAATTTTAATATGTGCCATTATATCAGGCCTTAGGAGCGAGGCACAAATGATAATACTCTGATGCGACTTCTTTTCTCCACAATACTTGCACCGCACTTGGAGGACCCTTCGTGTACATCGGCCGGCACGGGCTCCCCCCATCTCCCGAGGAAACAGSCGTTTCTCTTCCGCGCACTCGCCAGCAGGAGGCCCCGCTCTCCCGCCAACCGCTGACAGGAGTCCCCGCGGCTCTGCCGGACCGGATCTTCGTCCTCATCCTGGTGAAAATCCCGAACAAAAATGCTTAAAGATGGAATTATCAACACGTTATGCTCTACTTTAAGTCTAAACACGAGAACAAGCTCCARAGTTTTCTTCTATACGGTAACAAACCAGTTCCTCTCTGAACATTGGTCGAAAATATCCCTTTTTTTGATACCCAGCATTTTAGAAGGTTACAAACGCGAACGTTAAATGCCGTCTTCCTTCAAGCGATTCAGTTATCAAATTAACTGATTTTTACAAACGTCAGCCGCTTGGACAACGCGCCCCGGCAGACAGCTAAGCCATACAGGGAGGCGGGSGAGCAGCCCCTTCCGCCCCGCACAGCAGGGGCTGCCCAGCAGGAACACCCTCCGCCTCAGCTCCACCACCGCGGCGGGCTGGGGGAGCTGCCCGCCGGGCCTGCGCGGCGCCCACTCGCCCACGGCTTCACTCCTTCCTTCCTTCCTTCCTTCCTTCCTCCTCCCGGCGCCTCCAACGGCGCCCCACCAGCCCCGACGCTTGCCAGCACCTCTCCTGAGGGGGAGCGGGCGGGCTCGGCGGCGTCGCGATCCCCAGTGCGCAGGCGCAACCCCGCGGCGCCTGCGCAGTAGTATACGCCACGGCGGAGAGGGGCGGGGGGGGCGGCCGGGCCCGCCCCCTGGCGCCCGCCGGGCCGCGCTCAGCCGCTGTCCCCGCCCGCCTCCGCCTCCAGCTCCGCCTGGGCGCTGGGAGCGGCGGCCGCGGCGGGCAACTTCCCCTAAAGTCTGCCCGGCGGCGGGGGGGACTATGCGACCTGGCTGAGCGCGGCCCGAGAGGGGCGGGCGGGGCGCGGATAAGGCGGCGCCAGGAGCAGCAGCAGCAGCAGCAGCAGCAGCAGCAGCAGCCCCGCCGCCGTAGCCAGAGTCGCCCGGCAGCCACCCGCCTCAGCCCCCTGCCCTCCCCGGCCGGGGCGGGAGCCGCCGCAGCCGTCCCATGTCCCGCAAGGCCAGCGACAATGTGGAGTACACGCTGCGGAGCCTGAGCAACCTGATGGGCGAGAAGCGGCGGCGGCAGGCGGACGGGTCCGCCGGCTCGGGCGCGGCGGCGGCGGCGGGCGAGCGGAGCCTCATCGCCGCCGAGTCGTGCTC
Organism: Oceanodroma leucorhoa; assembly: GCA_030449065.1. Classification (NCBI taxonomy): domain Eukaryota; kingdom Metazoa; phylum Chordata; class Aves; order Procellariiformes; genus Oceanodroma; species Oceanodroma leucorhoa. Next base: position 3,334,825 of record JASVER010000009.1, on the reverse strand, counting down.
CAGCCTCAACAGCGCGGCGTCGGGCGGCGAGCTGGAGCGGGCGGCGCGGCGGCAGTTCCAGCAGGACGAGACCCCCGGCTTCGTCTACGTGGTGTCGGTCTTCTCCGCCCTGGGGGGCTTCCTCTTCGGCTACGACACCGGCGTGGTGTCGGGGGCCCTGCTCCTCCTCAAGAGGGAGCTCAACCTGGACGCCCTCTGGCAGGAGCTGCTCGTCTCTGGCACGGTGGGCGCCGCCGCCCTCTCCGCCCTGGCCGGCGGCGTCCTCAACGGGCTGTGCGGCCGGCGGCCCTGCATCCTGCTGGCCAGCGGCCTCTTCACGGCGGGGGCCGGCGTGCTGGCCGCCGCCCGCGACAAGGAGACCCTGCTGGGGGGACGCGTGGTGGTGGGGCTGGGCATCGGTGAGTGCCGCGCCGCCCCGCCGGGCTCCCCTCCCGGCCGCAGCGGCACTACCCCCTCCCCAGGCCGAGGCCGCCCTGCTCCCGGGGGGACCCCAGTTCTTGCCCCGGGGGGGGAGAAGCTCTCCCCGGGAGGCAGGTTTAACCGAGCCTAAAACTCGCGCGTCCACAACCCGTTTATGTAAGGCAGCCCGCAGGCAAAAGGCGAACGTTGGCCCGTGGGGTTTGCAGTGCTGGGCTGCTGGCACAGAGGGGAATTCATAACAGCTGAGGTCAGGAGAGGGGTCTGCTGCCATCGCGGCGGGGTGTGGAAAGGGAGCATGTGTGTGCTTGCTCTCTTCGTTTTTACTTACAGGTGGTGTAGTCCTGTCCGTTTTGGGGAGAGTTGTCTGGTTTCTGTACGAGGAGGATGGTTTCACATTCCTTCTGCAAATTCATCTTTAGGGTGGTCTATCAGTGTCTACAGTTCACACCGTAAGCTTTGTGTTTGAGGGGGTTCTGGGAAGTCAGGAGCGAGGAGGAGATCATGCCTGTCCTGAACTGTAAATACCTCTCTTCTGGTTCTCTGCACAGCTTTGCTTTTCATTGGGCACTAAAGGAATGCTTTTATGACAAAATGAGGCAGTAATCTCTCTAGCCAAATGAGATGACACTTGCTTTGGAAGGCTTTGGATTTCATTAATAGCATCCTGCAGAACTGAACATGAATTGCTGCTCTTAGGCTGCCCTCCTATATGCGTTGCATAACTTGCAAGCAGTAGGTTCTGGTAAAACTTTATAGTTGTCCCAAAGAACTTGAAGTGATGAGGAGTGTTTCCTTTAACCTTTGGGACTGGTTTCTGTGCTAACTATATTCTAAATATCCCCAGAATTTTGGTTGCTCTTCAGCTGCCATCCTGTCAGGCAGTAATTTGAATTATACTCATCATCCAAGATGGGCTGTATAAGCTTATTCAGAGTCCTTGGACTATAGTATGTATTAAAAAAAAAAAAAAGAAAAAAAAAAGTAGTAGTAAATCTTTCTTACTGTGATCTTGCAACACTTCCTATCTAAAAGCATGAGGACAAATTAAGAATTAGACTTGTTTTCCTCTACATACCAAAGTTCTGTTTCTTAGCCATTGAATAATTTTTTTAATTCTCTGGCTTGTTACAGACACACTTGCTGTGATGCAATTCGTGGTGTTATTAAGGAAAAAAAGTTAGTGAGTCATAATAAGGGCTGTCAGAAATAAAATTGACTCCATCCTTGAAAGGGCTTGTGCTGGTTTTCCTGTACAGTAAGGGACATCTTCAGGTTGCAGTTTTCCTAACCCGAGTCGGGTAGTTGTTTTTTATTTTTTAAATGCTACCTCTCTGCATATTTTTTTTAATCAAGAATTCAGACTGCAGAATGTTGATAACATTTGTTATAATGTTCAGGAGACAAAAAAACTAAATTTGACTATGAGGTGGCAGAACAGGTTTTTTGATGGCAATATGTAGTACATGTGTTTAGTGGTAGATACTAAAAATATCAAATTTGACATCTTTCTGTGTTTGTAAAGCTTCTCATGTCCTTTGTTGACCATAATTGGTTACATTGACACCTTCAGGGGGAAGAGAGAGGAAAGGGATGGATGGTTTGCTTGACTGTTGTGTATGTGTGTCTTGTAGAGGGATACATAGGTATGTTGGAATTGGCTGACAGTGCTGCCAATAAATGGCATCGGTATTGTCGGAGCGATATAAGACTTGGGGCTTAATATAATTAATATATAAAACACAGAAATGGAAATTGCGAGCTAGAGGTTGTTCTTTCGTACAGCCGTAGATCTCTTGTGTGGTCTGGGGAGAGAGATCTCTTTGGCCTCTTTCCACATTAGGGACAGAGATGATGGTTCTGCTGGGGCTCTGGAGAGCTGAAGTAAGGACTGAGAAATGTTCTGAGGATTTTGGAGCAGAAAGACACTAATTTATATTTAAAAAATATGCTATTTTCTCCTTTTTATCAAACGTTGCTCTTCTTTATGTGATGGAGCTTATGTCCAGAAACAAAGCATTACCTTAAATTGCTGTGACTGAAGCATCACAAGAGACTCCAAGAATTGCAGAGTCCAATCCTAGCAAGGTTTATTTTACAAAAGAAAAAAATATTGTGGTTCAGAACTGTTTTCATACAGCAAACTGCAACAATCTCTACATTAAATCCACCACCAGAGGGAGCCGGGATAATTTCATGAAGACATTAGAAATTGGTGGAACTTTTAACCATTTTCTTCCCTTTCTTCTCTTAGAGCCCTCTAACTATCATTTTACTGCCCACAGTGAGCAAGAAATTCCTGGTGTTGGTGTAAGGAGGTCGCTCAGTAACGTGACACTTCAGTGACAGTAAGGGTGCGATGGGGTAGTGTTATGAAATACTTTCCTACCTGCAAACCAGTAAAAACTTCCTAACTGTGTATAATTTTATACATTTTTGAGGTCTCTTTAATGTAGTGCTCTGCCAATTGCATAGCAAGAGATCTACTCCAGAAATATGTTTGCTTGCATTTAATAAATGAATTACTGTGTTATGGGCAGTACTGTGGTGCTGTAAAAGCAGATGCAGTGCAGGTTACCTATGGGACTTCATTCCGCCCTTGCTGGTACAGGGTGGATCTGTGTTGTGTCTGTGTGAGAAAATGGCCATTTTTCTCGTGACTGTGATTTATAAAGGGCTACAGTTAAACTTTCAAGGATGAAAAACACAGGATATAGGTTGAAATGAGGAACATCTCTCACTTGTCTGTCTTGTCTATTTCTCACTGTTTTCCGTAGAGCTGTTTTGAGATGGAAGAACTCTCCTTTTCTCCCCAGCAGTTACAGAAGGAGATATTTCTGGAAAATAAAGACCTTCTCTCAAGGACAAGCCAAAGTCCTCTTTTATTGCAAATGCTGAATAGATTTTTATGGTTGGAAACAGTTATGTTACCCTTCCCCCTGTTCCCTCCCAGTGTAAATACAAAATATAGGGAATGCAAAAAAAGGGCTCATGCACGTTCAGCATGAGCTTAGAATATGCTTAGATCTTTTCAGGTCTGAATTTCTAAACACATAGTTCATGACAACTTCAGGCAAAATGGCTTAAGAACAAGGTTATGGCCATCATTCCCTCCCCCATACCCACTCATTCCCGAGCAGCTCTGGTGTCCCTGACTCTTTAGGAATTTGGCTGAGCCTGGTGTCAGGAATGCAGTGTTTGGATGGGTATTCATTACAGCAATTGTGGGCAAAATTCAGACATTTAGGAAATTGGATTGCATGTGCTCGGTAGTGCTTTGTATGAGCTTAGCTAGGAAAAACATCATTGGTACAAAGCATATTTGGACCTTTTGCATCTGATAATGCTAAAGGTCTCAGGCCATTAGCGAAGGGTGACCAACCACATTTGGTATGGGATTGAGGGTCAACATAGGTTTGCCTTGTGTTGGCTGCTGTAGTTTGCATGGTTGGCAGGAAAGCCAGGTTCTTCACTTGGCTCATCTTTGGTCTGTCCTACCAAAGTCTGAGGACAGGCCAGAACTGAAATACCAAAGGTTAGAGATAGGCATGGCCGTAGACGAGAGCTAATTCTACTGAAAACCTGCTGCCGTGAGTAGAGTAAGCACTGGGACTGAACGTAATAGAGACTAGAAAGGATAATAATAAACAGCTATGCTTGCAAAGTCACTTTTTTCTTAGACTGTAATCAGCCCAATGTCCTAATTTTACAATCACTTTGTTGTCTGAACCCATTGGCCAGATGTGTTTCAACAGCTTGCCAGTCTGCAATGGGAGCAGTTTATCCTTCTGTCATCTGAGGATGCTGAAGGTTCTAAGCCTGCAGCTGACGTACACAGGTGTTGGTGTGGTGTTTCAGGTAGTGTGCTGTTCAGATCACTTTTTCAAGAACATTTATGTACCAGCTGTGGAAGGAAAGCAGTTTGAGCTACACAGAGTTCAGGAAGTGACAGAATTAACTTGCTCGTGCAGAGTTGATCTCTACCTTGATGTACAATCATTAGCTGGATGATTAGATTCTCCTGTCTTGTTCAGCATGCAGAATAGATGGTGCTCAAGTAATGATCAGCTCTTCAGTGTTTTGTTTTCTTACTCAGTGTGTGGCTTAGGCGTTACTTAATGCACATGCTACCGAAGCCCTTGTGAAAGCAGAGTTACTTCTTAGGACTACTGTGCGTGCATGCACTCTGTTACTAGGTCTGCAATGCAATGGAGACCTGACTGGTTAGGTGTCTTGTCCTCTCTCTGACCCCATGTATCTTCACAATGTGAGCCTACTGCTCAGTGCTTGCTTTGTACTCAAAATGTCTGTAGTATTTTTTTTTTTAAGGGCTGTATTTGAATATGACATATGTAGTGTTCCTGGTAGCATCTTTTTACTGCATATGTAGGTCATTTTCTGAGCAGAGGAAACAAGATTGTACACACAATTAGGCAGGAGTGAAAAGCGCTGGCATATGATTCAGGGCTCCCCTGGTGGGACTGGCTTCTACTGACAGTAAAGACCAGTAGCAAATAACAAAAATAACCATATTTAACCAAAGGACTTGCATCATGTAGTACCAGCTCCGTATTATCTTTACAGTGGTTAAGTAAGAGTCCACCGTATCAGCTGGACTACCATGTATGCTGTGAAAATATTGGAAAATAACCAGTATGACCTGTTGCCTACTAAAGATGAGGATATGTGTGCCCTTTTTTTTTTTTCTCTAGTGTACTACTGAGCTTTTTCAGGTGCTGTGTGTATTTTTATCTTGGAAAGAATTACAGATTAATTTCCTCTCCCCCCAGCCTCCTCATGGGACTAAAGCTTCAGTCTGTTTTTATAAGTGAGTGTCCACCAGAGTTTTTTCAAGGAGTTTATACCTTAGTACATTCTGGAGGGGAAAGTCCCCCTCAGTCCCCAAATATTCTATACTGCTTCTGGCAGATGCTTGTAATTTTCAATCCAAAGATTCATAGGCTATTTTTTCCTCCGGAGGCAGTGGTTTGTTAGCATAAGCTTGCAGTAGGGATGGAGGGGAATGGAGACACAAATAGCCGTGTTGTTGGAATCGACTCTTGTGCTGCCACTGACCAGAGATGCTCACCCAAGTTTCCAGGAACTGTAGCTACTGATATTACTGTGTGTGCTCAGGGTTCGATCTCCGCATCTTAAGAGCTTAATCTGTTCTTGTGCAAAAGCATCTGGGAGGATACATTGGCTTCTGACTGGAGCTGTCATCTTGCAGGGTACCAGGAGTACATTAGGATGAAAAACTGTATCTTCTGAAGTCCTCTAATTTTGTGTGCATTGGACAGGATACACAGTGCAATGCTCAGTTCCCTGTTATGTCAACAAGCACTGACTCCGTTATTGTTTCGTGTGATGGTATAATACCAAAAGATCAGCAATTTATACGTAAATATTGCTACCTTTGGCAAATGTTTAGTGACCATTTCAGAATAAAGTATTAAGCACACAGAGTTATATCTAAGAGAATTCTTCTGGAAACTGTTTAAAGTCATAAGGGCTGTGTTTCCTTTTTTTTGGTTTGATTTTTTTTTTACCTTTGTTTTGGGCTTTTTGCTGTTGTTTTTGTTTAACTTAAAAAAAAAAAAATGCCCATAGTTCAGAAACCTTGAAATTGATTTTCTGTCTCTAAAACATGGGAATCTTGTAAAATAGTTTTCCCTGTACTTGGTCAAACTGTTCTATCAAAACATAATTCCTGTTGTATTTTAAGTATTTTTGTTTATTTTGGGAAAAATACAATGCATCCAGTTCATATGTGACATAAAATTGAAACTTTTATGATCCTCTTACTCCTTATAAAAAGGCAACTTGAAGGAAGTTTGCAGTGTTAAACACAAGTGTTTCCTTACCTATCTTGAAAAATTCATGTGGGCACCATAGGTGGGCTTATTTTCAAAATGCTTTGTTTGCTACAGGAACAAGAGACCAGTGGCATCCACTTACAATGATGTTAAAGATAGCAAATCATTCAGCTGGAACTCTCGGATTTGAGTGACTTTTTTGGCTGAAGCTTATACTGGTCCTATCAGCAAAGGCACAAGGCAGAACATCTGAGAGCAGTCCAAGCAGCAGATTCGAATTGCTAGCTACTGTCTTCTGCTGTGCACTGTCAGAATATGTGCTTCATTTTTATTCTGAGTGTACTGAGTGAGTATGTACTTTGCCAATTGTATCCTGAGAAGCAATGAAAAAAGTAAAAACACTGAAAGTAGATGCTAAAAAGAAGGGGGGGGGGTGTGTGTGTGTTAAATTATTTTTTTCCTTATCTCATTATCAGTAGAATTCAAGATAATTATAGCAGCTGTATGCTCTTAAGTGGGATTTTATAGAATATATTGTATTTCTAAATACATTAATTTATTTTAAAGTGTAGTATTTTAGGAATCTTAGGGGTTATTCCATGAAAGTATGGTAGGCTTTTGGGTTGCAAATCATACGGAAGTCCTGAAAATTGATGATTTCTACTTAAGATGGCTGGACTCAAACCGGATGACTGTGGCTGTACTGCATGCTGGTACCACGGAGGTATAATGGGCCTGATGGATAGCTTTGTTTGCAAAATTGTTTTATGGGTCTTCATTAGTGAAGAATTGAGTTTTCGCATCTGACCTGTACAATCAGTGTTGCTGGTGTGAAGCTTGTGAAGAGGCTGAGTTGGGTGGGGCAGCCGTTGGAGCTGCTGAAAGCCTAAAACCAGCGACTGCTTGAAAATCAGGGGAGCAGAGTTCACCCTCTGGCTTCTTTTCTTCAATATGTTGTAGAGATCTTGTGCAGCACAGCTCTGGATCAGTGTGTTGTCATTTCACTACTTTCACTAAACTAGCTTTCTGTAGGTCTTGTGATGCAACTTAATGCAAACTCTTCTAAAATGTTTTTTGCTTATGATAATTGAAGAAACAAAGCTTTAAAAAACACACTTTCCTATTCTTTCCATTTCTGATCTTCCTCTGATTTGTTGGAGGTTTTAGATGTGGTTTTATTAAGGATTTATTCAAAGCAAATGCCTGTTCTGAAGGTGAATTTTTCGTAGGTGGTTTCTCATTTTGACTGTTTATATATCCAGTCCCTGAAGTTGGGTTTCTTAGCTCAGGGAGTCTGTCCCTTCTTCCATCGCAAGTCCGTTACAGACGTGCTGCCTGCGTGGATGAAATGTCACGCCATGACCTTGGAGCCCGCCACGTGTCTGGCTGGCTGTGGATAGGCCACGGCATGCTTTCAGCCATGGTGTTAGCAAATGTGTTCCCTCCTCCCCCTTGGTTGGGTCTCTTATTTGGCTAATAGCAGGGGTGCCTGCCTCTTCTGCAATTGGGGACGACTTGCTTTTCATGTTCCTCCCCTTCAAGCAGCCAATCCTTGTTTGAAGTCCCATGCATGCCCTAGGGATTGCTCCTGGGTTGGCTTTCCTGGGAGTTCAGCCATCCCTTCGCATGGCTGTTGTGTTAGTGGGCTCAGACACTGAAGCAGTTGTGTGGATTTAAAAAAAAAAAAAAAAAAAAAAAAAAGGTAGAAGTGTAAAAGTGTATGCTTACTGATACATGCAACTTTTTACCTTGGGCTTGTCCTTTAGTTGTACCTCAGGTGTCTTCTCCTCCCTCCCCTAGAGATGGGTCTTCCAGTTGTATATATTCAGGAGCTGTCACCCTGGCTTCTCTACTTGAACTTTTCTTTCCCCCTCCCTGATTTTTCCAGTGTAATTCAGTAAGGGAGCAGCTCTCTGGAGGAGGTTTGCCCTCTGTGGCTAATCTGAAAGGCTTCTTGGTTCTCTTAGAGCTGATGTTTTCCAGAAGGACCTGGAACTGACCTTGGGGTTCATCCTTTGCTAGCATTTTACATCAACGAGCGCATTCTTATTCAGCTTCTGAGTGATGAGGCAATTTCAAGGCAAAAACATTTTCCAGGCAGTGTGGAAAATCCCGGTGATACCTGATGCTTTTAGCACACGGTCTGACAGGCACTTTGCAAGGCTGAACGGTCTTAAGGGAGAAGTGGGGTTTTCCTGGGAGGCAGTTGCTTCAGGCCTCAAATCTAGAACTTTCCGCTCTCTTTTCAACACCGTGTATTTGGGAAGGTCTGAGTTTTCGCAGGTCTCGTGCCAACTGGTAGCATTGAGGAGCTCTCTAATCTAATCAACAGCCAGCAAAGCACATACAGCTGCATGCTCAGTTGTCTCTGAGGCAGTAATGAAGTGATTGTTGATCTCCAGACGACAGACGCAAAAACAGAAGATGCCAGAAATGGTGGAGGACCTGCTGTGTAAACAAAAACATGTATCCAAAATTAGATTCACCTGGCAATCGCCCATATTTTCAGTCTAGACAAAATTAAATAACTTTAGAAACCTGTACCATAAGTGGGAGCCCTAAGGCAAGAGTTTTCCAGCCTTTTCCCAGAAGTGGGAGTTTTTGCAGCCTAACCTTTTCTGTCTTGGATAGAAGCAAGGAGAAACAGCCCTTCTGTTTCCCTTTTCTTTTGGTCAGGAGCCTCATGCGTGGTTTTCTCCACTGTTGCTTCTCTTGCAAGCTTTCAGGCAAGCAAAGACAATAATTGTGGTTTTAATGTGCCTACGGACATAATCACTTTGGGAAAAGAAGATTATTTTCCAGCAGCTGGAAGGAAGTATTAGGGATGTCTTTGTGTTTAGCCACAGCTCTTCTACTTTCCTGTCGTACTATGGAAACCCAGGGGAATGCATTCCAAGTTGGAAAGAGCAGAAGAGCCTGCCTGGTGTTACAGGCATTGTATTGCCCATGCTGTGGGGCATGGGGTTTTCTAAATTGGGAACGTCTTCCAGTGAGTGCTGCTCTGAGAGAAACATCTACTGAAGTGATCACTGGCACGTGCCAATGGAAGAAGGTCTTTGATTTCTGATTGCTCATAAGAAATTTTCTCCTGTTCCTTCTCTCTGTGCCAGAATGGCATAGAACCCTACAAAGCCTTGAACAATCTACCTTGCTCCGTAACTTCTGATAGTTTTCCAGGTATATTTTTGTAGTTTTAGCACTCCTACTCTTGGTTCACCAGATAAGACCTTTGAACTTAAGCCTACTTGACGGCACCAACAATTTGAAATTTAAATCCATCTTGAACTGATTGCACCCCTAATGGATAGGTGGATGTAGGATTTTTGTGTTAGTGTGTGTTTTGTTGTTTTTTTTTTTTTTTTTTTTCCCAACCTGTTGGTTGTTCCTGTCTGTCTTCTTTCCTTCATGCTGACACAGTCATAAAAACATGAAGGGGACCTTAAGTAAGTGTCATTAAATGACTTCATGTTGTTACGGCTGATACATTACTATCAGAGCAGTGCCATCATTCATCTATTAATGCCATCATTCAAGCTATCAATCACATTTATTGTAATCAAATAGAGAAAAAAAAAGTTAGGTATTGGTAGTATTTGAAAACAATAGTAGTAAGCTTGATTCGTGCCCATCTCTGAACTGCCTTCTGCAGTTCAGCTAGGTCCTGCTGTGGCATCTGTCCCACTTCCAAGGGCGAGAGAGGAGCAGGCTACAGGTATTCCTCCTTTTCCCTAGTGTAGTACCAGAGCAGAGCTGCTGTGCCCAGAGGAGCAGGAAGGGAGAAGGAGCACTAGTGCCAACCTGTTCCCATGCCCTGCGATGCAGTTCAGCCTCCAAAGCAAGACCAGACCAGCTGGTGGAAACAGAGAGCTCCTGTTCCTAGCCCTCTGTTTTTCCTCCCCTAAATTACCATTGATTCTTGTCCAAAGCATGTAATAGTACTACAATACTTGGTAGTTATCTGTGATTCTGTGGTTTTTTTTAACCAATGTTACGAAAGATTCAAACAGTATGCCCCATTACTTTTTTACAACTGTAATCCTGGAGGAACTGGCTTAACCTGGAGAAAATACAGTTGTTCATTTACTGTCTCTTCAGCTGCGCATTCAGAAATGGATAAACAGTCAGGATTCAGCAATTTCTTTAAGGAAGAGTTAGATGATCCTGGTGCTGAAGACAGCTACCTTCTGATCATGTTGCAGTTTTCCCTTGTGCTGCTGAACTGGCAGTTATAGCATAGACTTCACGTTCCGCCATTCAACAGCAAGAATTATCAGGGAATTATGGAGGAAAAAAAAAAGGTACTATCTTAAAGATGCCCAGAGAAAGTTGGAAGCAAAAGCTGTGTATTGAAGCTAATAAATATACTTAATAAATTACTTATTCATGAACTTTTTATAGGAAAAGTGGTAGATAACTAAATATATTGATGCTATGACATGAGGCTGGAGCAACTTCAGAAATCTGGAAAGATAACTGAAGCACAGAGCCTACATGAGGTGTTGGAGGCAGGGAGTGTTTTTGCTGCCTGTTGAACATCTAACTGGAGTGCAGTTGGGAACAGGGAGACTTGGGAGCCTAAGTTCTAGAATAGTTGACGGAGGATGGTATATCAGGATCCCAAAGTCAGATGCCTCGGGTCAGAGCTAGTACTCCTCTGGAATCTACTTGTCCAACCTGTGATAGTAGGAGAGAAACACTGCTGCTCATGGTATTTTTTGTGTGATTAAGGTTCTGGTCAATGTGCTATATTTGTTATTCTTACCTGTGTTAGGACTTACTCTGCCTAACTGTTATTTTGAACTTAATTTTCTGTTTGTAGCTGCCCACCTAGGAAGTTTTGTTTAATCTGTGAGGTTAAGGAGATAAAATCGAAGGGACTCACCATTAAGTACTTGCTCTCTTGATTTGATTGGTTACTTTTTTTTTTTAGGGTTGTTGGTTGGAGCTATGATGGATCCTGGGTAGAGTCTAACATCTGAGAAAGGCAGTGTGGTAACGGATGAATTAGTGCACAGTGAGCATGGAGGAAGTACTGGTCAAGACCAAAGCTGTGTGTACTTTAAGCATGTACCTCAGGAAATGTTTGCATATAAGTGACCTGTTTTGTTTGTTCACAGGTCCTTGATTATTGGACTGTTGAGGTCAGCAGTAGCTATGTCAGCACAGGAATGAGGAATCTGCCTGAGGGCAAAAAGTGTGGTTTTATTCACTATGGAGTTCAGCAGCTAAGTCTTCTGCCTCATAGACTCCCTGCTCCTGCATTAATCATAGGTGCTGCTGACCTCACCAGTCCAATTCACACTGGAACACCTTGGTACAAATGAAAAGCCAGCACCACCCGGACAACTTCAGGATCTTGAAGAAAGGGGTGGAAAATACTAAATGTTGTACATAGGCATTCATGATGGTTTAGCCCAGGAATTCAATCACTGTGATAATATTTTGAGCTGAGTACTGGGGTGTGGTTTTGTGCTGTATGTAGTTCTTGGGTAGGAGGAGAAATAAGGCACAGAATGTAGATCCTTTTTCTTGTAATGATTGACTGGCGTGTTCCTGGAAAAAATCATTGGTGCGTGTAGCAGAAATCTGGGCACACGTCGAGTAGAGCATTACACAAATAATGTCAACTTCTCTTTTAGTGAGTGGGAATGTACTTTACTAAATTCTTTGAAGGCTTGGGCGAGAATGTACTATTTATTTTAAAATCTAACTTTGGGGTAGGACACAATAGTTGTCTATGTGTATGGTCTATGTGATTACCTCTGTGCATCTTACTGTCCTGCAGGTTTAGGGCTTCCTTCCTCTCCTGACCCCAGTCTGCAGTTTTACTAGCTAGAGTAAAAATATTACCATGTTCAACAGTGTATGTGCTTCTGAAAAAGCTGTAGTTACACGGCATAATTTTTAGGTCAAGCTCTGTTGTTGTTTTGCTTTCTTGTGTGTCTGCTGATGGTGACTTTAAAGTAGGAAAAGATGCAGCTTGTGTTTTGGCTTTGATTCTGCCTATCCCCACCTATTTCTGAATCTTCCTTCCCTGGAGTCAAAAGCTGTCTTGTATCAGTCTGCAGGGCCTCTCCCTGATTCAAAGTTAATTGCTTTGCCTGACACCCAAGTACTATCTGGGCAATTGATCATTATCCTCTTAGATGTGGAGTGCTCCCTTGCACAGAAGGAAGCAGTGCTCTGAGCTTACAAACGTAGCAGTGCAGAGGTTTTTCCTCATAGCTTAAGACCAGCAGGCCTCTCTGCTCTGTAATACCGATTGTATCTTTAGCAAGATCTGAGCCACCTGTTTAGAATATTTCTGTTCAGTCTGTTCAAAAGTTAATTCTCACTAATTCACCCTGTAGTGGTGAAACTTCTAAGGGACTGTGTGCGTGTTTTCTGGTTTTCCTTACCTAGAATCTTAACCTGTTTCTGGCTGGCTTAGTAGATCCTCTGCTCATGGTTATACACTCCCTTATATCTTTCATCCATGGAGTGTGGATTTGTGCATGTGACTGTTTTAGATAGGTTGCTGAGGCATAAATCCCTATGGCTGTGTGCTGGTTGGATGAGGGCAAGCCTGGCCTGCCTGTTAGCCTGCTGTCTCAAGCTTTTGTATTAACTCTGCTTTTCTCTGAAACTGTGCATGCTGGGTGTGATGGGGACTTCTTATGGACCACTTTGTTACAGTCAAACTCTTCAGTTTTTCAATTTGTCTAGCTGCAATGGCTTTGTATCCCCAAGTTTCCCCTATGAGGGAGCTTCATTTGGACTGGGATATAGGGAAACCACACTCCTTGAACTGGTGCAAAGAAGGGGGTACTGGAGGTGTGAGCGCTAAAGTAGCACTACTCGAACCTCAGTAACTCATCTGCCACACTTGTCTTTCCTGACCCACGTTGGTGAGGAGGAGTGTCTGATCCAGGCCTCCTAGACAGTCATATTGGGAAGTAGGAATCCAGACGTCTGGAGAACTCTGTGTGTGTGCACATGCGCAGGAAGAATTGATTAATGAAATAAAATTGTATTAGTGGATATTATAATTAGGCGTTGTTTGTATTTTTGTGGTGAGAAGAAACGTGATTGAAGGTGGCTATGCAAGAGGATACCGTAAACCAATTGTGCAGATTTTCAGGATTGGTGTGTTGGGAACGGATTGCACAGCTGTGCTCTGGAGGACAGGAGAAAGTACGAAGAATTGCTTTGAGGTACAGAGCCGTTCTTTCTGCTTTTTAATTTTTTTTATCAAGTGGGAATATATAGTTCTTGGCTCAATTCTTTCTTCTTCATTAAATTTTTATCAAGTAGGGATGCATCTTTCTTGGCTTAGATAATGTGGACTTGTGTGGTCTAACACCTGCACAAGGTAACTAGTTTTCATCTGTGCTGTGGCAATGAGCAAGAGAGAGAACTTCAAGAGGCCTGACTCAGCACTCTTACTAGTTTTAAGCCAGTGTGATTCCACTGACATTACAGCAACATTAATTTCTTTACCTCATGATCCTGATAAACTACTAATTAGTACAATACTTCACAGGAGATACGAATCTGTTCATCAGGTAATTATAGGTTCATATAGAATTAAGTCTGTAAGGTGGATATGGATGTCATACTGAGCTACAACTGAAAAATACAACTTTAGACAGATTTGTTAGAGAAGTTTATAAAACTTTTAAGCTGATATTTGAAGACAACACACATCATATTTCTTCATAAATGCTTATATTCATCTTCTATGATATTTTGAGCAATGCTCTGTTTATTGCTTAAAGCAAATGATTCAGTTTGTTGTAGTAAAACATAAAAATGCCTGTGTGCATACTTTTCAGTCTTGTACAAATACATTCCCAATGTAGCTGAATCATCCAGAAGCAATGTATGTCTCTCTTTGTTTGGATTTCTGTTTGTCGTACATTATCAGCACTAAAATACATGTATCCCTAAAGCAATAATAGGTTGAGAAGTGTTTGGTCTCCTGTGCCTCCTTTTCACAGTTGCTCTGCATGTTCTTTGGTTTGGTTTTCTGTTTGTCACGCATTATCAGTCACTAAAATACATACATCCCTGAAGCAATAGTAGACCGAGAAGTGTCTGGTCTGCTGCATTTCACTTTCACAATTGCTCTGTGTATTCTGTACTCTGCAAATTCGTCCTGTTACAGGATCTGTAGCCATTGGTTTTCTAAGTCATGGTAAATTTTGCCAATGCAAATGCTAGCTTGGGTTACCTGTCCTAGGAGCTGGAACCCATACAGTTTGTTTGTGTGCTGTAGAAGCAATAGTAGCAAGGACACTATTGCAAGAGAAAAATATTATTTCATGCTGATACAAAGAGCTAGAGACACATAGCCTTGAACTCATCTTGCCATAACATGAAGTTTTTTGTCATGCAGTTTTATAGTCTCAAGGCTGAATTACAACAAGCCTTATGTTAAAGTAAATTAAATACATGTGCGTGGTTGTTTTACTTTGCCACTGAGAAAGCTTTCTAACTTCAAGTACTGCAATAAGAAAATGTCTGTACTGTTTAAAGGCCTGACTTGCACATTGTGGGACCCTAAATGTCTGATGCACCGTCTTTTGCTAAGTGAACGTAAGACCAATCTATAATTCTTGCATTTGTCAATTCCTGGCCACTTGATCTTAAAGTGACTGTGGTACTTTATGCCTCCACTTTTCCTCTGTAAGGTGGGGCTGATGTTTGCTTGTATTTTCAAAAGGCATTCTTGGACTTATTAAAAACAAATAATAGTCTTTAATTCTATCAGTCATAACCTGTTCAACACTACAATTTCTGTGAATGGACTTCATAGTTTGATTTTTCAGTTTCTCAGATAACTTTCTCTACAGTCACATCTCTTCTCTCCTCTTTCCCTCCTTGCTGTGTGTTTGGCCTTTAGACAGGCAGTACTGTTAGTGGTACTGGACAGAGAGGCTTGGGCTCAGGGGAGCCTGATGTTCGAATCTTACTGAAATGCTGGTAAATTATTTGTTACAAATTACAATTAATGGCTGTTAAGTAATTCCCACTTGGCTTTGTAACTGCAGGTAATTCTACTTAACTGGAAACGCAAACCATGTGTCAATAGATACATATATATAAATTTTCACATACTTGTCATTGCACAGAAAAATAAGATTGCCTAAAATCAACCCAACTCCATAAAGCATTTTTAAGGTGTATCTTAGTGGAGTAGTGTAGACTTAACTTCCAGAATGTAATCTGACATGCTGTATCACTAACTATGCTTGTTCTTCAGTTACTCCCACGAACCTTCTCTGTTCCTTACAAGCACTTGGCACAAGAGTCGTTAAAGGACTTTGCTACTAAATGCTTTTGCTAATTTATACCTAAGCTTGAGTTTTTGATATGGTATATTGAAACACTACTCAAAGGGTCTGTACATCTTAGCAATTAAGAAGTTCTTTAAGAAAGGAGAGCAATATAAACTTGGAGTGAGCAGATGAATGTGGATGTGAACTTGATGGTATTTGAAAGGTGGGTCATGCTGCACCTGAAGATGACGAGCAGTAGACGTTTGAATTGTGGAAAGCACACACTGCATTGGAAGCACAGTCTGTGGGAAGTTTTTCTAGCTGTTATATTACTGCGTTAGGGCACAAGTATTAAGGAAGGGGATTCTGCTATTAAGGAGTTCGTCTTTGGTGGCAGGAAGAGTAGCTTTCTGCTAGAATAGAGGCTTCTTCCTAACCTCATCTACATATAAACCTGTCATCAAGATGTGTGCTTTGCAACGGATTGTAAAATTTTATAGGGAAAATACTGTGGTTTTATTATTTTCTTACTGCATACAAGTATAAATGGTACTAACTGGACAGGTAGGAGTGGGTAGTGAGTAATTCAGAGATCCAGTCACCTATGAGCTGTTCTGTACTTCATTGCCGATTTCTAGTGCTTTATTAGAAGCTATCACAACTGGTTTCTTTCCTACTCACAGTTACTCTATTAGTGCTCAGTTTAATGATTCTTCTCCAATGGGTAATTAATTCTGCCTCCTGATGCTGCCCTCCTGCAGTATTGTTAGCAGTCCCTACCTTTTGTTTTGGGAAATAAGGAAGAGGAAGTAGACCAGAGATATTTTTAAAATGTAAATAAAAGTACTTCTTTACTTTTGAGTGAAAATTCAATTATATGTAGCTAGGTTTTACTGTAGTTGATGTTTCAATTAGATCTTGCTTTATGAAAACTTAATTAAAAGATCAGGTGAGATGTGACCAGATTATAGGGAAAAATAAGATGGGAGACTAATTACTTTGTAGAGTTTCTTTGGAAAGAGTGCTGTGAGGATTCGGAGCTCCCCCCCCACTCTGATGTTAGGATTTTTAGTTATCCTCAAATATGAAAATTTCTTTATAAATTTTCTCTGTGAAAGTATAGTAATGCTATAAGTGCAGAACTCGCAAAGTTTGTATTTCAGAGAGATCCTGGATTTAGTTGTTTTTCTTGGTGGTAGCTTGTGCGTGAATCTCTTCACTTAAAACTTGAACCTGACATGAGAATGTCTTGTCACTTCGAAAGAGAACATGGCTTCATTTTTAACTGTAAACATTTCAGTTTTAAGGATGGAATCCGCTTCTTAGTGGGAGCAGGTACGAAGGAGTTAAATAAAATTAACAGGAGGCCCTCCGTGGTAGCTGTGCCTCAGAGTACAAAAAAACTGGGGCTCTTAGGGGCTGGGGGACAGCAAACTGAAACAGCAGAATATTTCATTGCCCGGTTAGTCATGTTACGAATTACAGTGATTTATTGCAACTTGCGCAGTGCAAGTCACAGGAAAAGCAGATTTTATCTTAACAAGGATATTTGCATCTATGTAATTAGAATGGGACTGTCAGATATGCCATTTTAAATGCCAACTCAATTATTTTTAAAATTTCTTGTTTTCACTGTTCTCTTACTGGGTAGGGACAACACAGCAGACTGCTGGATGAGAGAATCAGTGCAGTGCTCTGAGTCACAGAAGGGCATTTAGGGTTGTCTAGAGTTACCAGGGTCTTGTATCAATTAACGAGATTTACTGAGAACATCACAATGTTTGCCCAGCTTTCACTGCAGGCTGACCTGCAGCTCTTCCTGAATCCTCTCCTGCTAACATGCCGGGAGAACGAAACAGGGCAGGAAAGAGCCGCTCCACGGGGGGACCTCCGGAGCTGTGCTCCTGTGGTCTGCGGTTCTCACGTCGGTTTGCTCTGAGCACTGTTATTAATAAGGAGGTCTGCAAAGTAAAAGTTGGAGTAAAGCAACCCTGTTAGCAGAATTACATCTGTTGTTTGGAAGGTTACTGTCCATTACAATGCATCTAGAGGACTGTGAGTTGTCAAAAGCTGAAAGCCATGAGAACAGCATCTCCCAGGTTTTCCTGGGATCATCTGTCCTCTACCAGTCTCTTTCCTGAGACCTTGAGACTTGTGGCCTTGTTTTTAGGAAGCTCTTTGGCAGTCTGTTTCCCTGATAAAATTTAGCAGTAGTTTCTTCCCATATGCAGCATCCACCCGCTTCTGGTTAGTTGAGACTTTCCTCAGCTTTTTGTCCCTTAGATGTTGGTAATGGAGTAGTTGATCTGTTCCTTTTTTCCCTTTAGTGCTTGACAGCTATTGTTTTTTTTTTTTTCTCCCCACAAATGCAGCAGTCTCATTCTTCACTTGTAACATCTCCTTTGTGTCAGTATAAGCAACTGATGGAAGTAAATACACACCAAAATAGGTTAAAGTACCCTTGTATCCCTTGACAGCTTGAGTATTACACTGTGAATCCTGCAGTTTGACTGCTGATCTAGACTATCGCAAGTCATTTCTAGGAGTAAACCTACATGGCCTGAAGAAGTTCAGCACTGGTTTGTCCCTCTACTAAGGACAGTCTAGTGCAAGATCCTTGTCCTAATAGTCAAAACCCTTTCTGACACTTAACTGCTTTACTTGAGAGATCCTTACCTGGCATTCCTCCATAGGATGTTCTCCTATTACAGTTGCATTTCACTGGCCCCAAGCAGCTGTTATTGAAATGGTAGTGGGGAAACTCCAGACCATGGGGAGAAGTTGCATGGAAGCTAGACATTTAAGCTGAGCTGCTTCTCATAAAGCAAATAAATGTGCAGCACTTGGACTATAGATTCAAGATGTTGACTTAACCCGTGTGCACTGGGAACACCCCTACTGTTCCTAGCATGCAAAACGTATGTGCCATGGAAGGTATCTTGAAGAAGTACTATGCTGATTTCCACCACCACCCCCAACCTCCAATACTACAAATATAGACACCATTTATTTTCCCATATGGTCAAAAAATGTTTTATTATCTCTACATGGATCACTTGTGTTTGTAGACACAATCTTGTTTGTGTATGAAACCTCTAGTATAGAAGGAAACTGAGCAGTCACTGTGACTCGTATATTTTCATTATAATGGTAGTTATACTCACATTACTGTCATGAGTGCTACTTGCATTATAATGATATAATTGAAACTTATTTTTTAACGTCAGGCCTTAGGCTGTAAAAGGCTTACAGGGCTTTTGTTTATTTTTTAGAGCAATAGTTAGAAAACCATATAACCGATACCTGTCTTCTTACAAATCATGCTGTTTCTTGCACAAGTGGGTAACTAAATGTAGTGATTCATATAAAAATATAGTTTTCTGCATTGATGGTTGCAGTGTATTTACCCATTGCAAGCACAAAATTACTGGGAATGTAAACTAGACAGATGGTATTTTTATGAATGGGTTTCCAGAATAGCGAATGAACACATTCAATGTTACTCCATAGTTTTTGTCTAAAACACTAAGTTTGCAATGAAATTAGTCTTTCTAGATTAGTTTTTTTTAATTAATGGCAAGTGGTAGATAAAAAAATGTGTTCTGCTCATCTTCATCTTAAGCTGCATGTTTGGAGTCAGTTGCTGGACTTTTGGTGAACTCAATGAAACCTAAAGCAGTTTACAGAAAAGTTAACCAGCTAAACTGTTTTAATAATTGCACTTGTAGAAAGAGGCACTGTTAAAACCAAGTTACTTCTTAGTTGAAGAGGGCTTTCAGGTATGAGTTGAAGGCATGCTTTTAGCTGAGCTGTAGTTCAGCTTCTAAAGCTTGTTCATGTTTGTTTAGATATCACTTCTCTTAGAATTGTTGTAAATTGGGTAAAGCATCACTGTAGTAGAACTAGGAAAGAAAAAAACGGTTTATAAACAAAAGGTGCAAAGTTGGAAAGGAGTATTCGTTTTATGTGTAGCTTTCAAATCATTACTCTTGTCCTCTGAAAAGAAAATTTCTCTGTACAGAAAATCTTTGCTCATCCTTGAAGCATTCAACTGTTGTTCTGGGGTTTTTGGTGTGGGATTTTTTTTTAATTTTTTTTTTTTTAAACCATGTAAAGATTGCACGGTGTTTATAATGCTGACTTTCTAGCATATATGAATGGTTATGCAGATGAGTCCTGCCAAATCTTTCTGGGTCATTATAAAACCGTACTTCCCTACTGGAAATTGCCGTTTGCTTGGCTGAGTCAGCAGAAAGAGCTGGATGGGGACTCCTCAGCCACTCAGTTAGTCCTTGTTGTGGACTTGTGCTAAGGCGCGAGATCATGTCAGCCACCAGATCAAAAGTCTCGAATGGGGAAGAGAGTAGCTGAGACCCAGGTACACATCCTGATCTGCTGCCTTGCTGGAAGGGGAGGAGCCACTGGCTGGGGAAGCAGCTCCTTACCTTTGGCGGTGACTGCCTCAGGACTTGGCCAGGTTCAGCTGCCTGGTGTTCCTAGGTGTCAGCAGGCAGCACGTGTAGTGCATAGTCTGCATGTGCTAAAGAATGTCTACAGCAAAGCGCTGCTTATATCAATTATTATTTGTTCGAACTAAAAGCTTCACTTTTAAAGTAGATTAAGTAATGCTTGTCTTACGTGTGTATACAAGCTGTCATAAAGAAAACTACTATGTTGTATTTATAATTTTCAAGTGAAAGAAAAATAAAATGCTCTTATCTTCTGAAGTGAGAAGCTTTTGCAATATGTAAAAATAAAGGTTGCATGGAGTAGTATAAAAATCTATGTTGCTTCACTCTTTCACAATGAAAGATCTTCCACAGCTTGTAATTTCGCAGAATCTTTACAAATAGTGCTTGATCAAAATTAATTCAGAAACAAAACAAATTAGGACTTTTTACTAGTTGCTTTTGGTAGCTTTTAGTCACTTTTAGGGCTACTTGTTGATCTTGTATTGTTGTAACAGTTCAGAAATGCACTTTACAATTCCTGGTACCTTTCAAGGAGAGGGAACCATAGCAAATTCAGTATTGAAAATTAGTGACACTCCCTCCCCTGCATGCCTGTGTGCACACACACATACTTTTTGAGAAAGAGTTTTTCCTATTTAGGCTTTCCTAAAAATGCTGTTCCAGAAATAATTCATCTGCTCCTGTCTGGATCACTTTCGAAAAGGGAGAAAATCCATTCCAATGTTGAAAGTTGCTAAATACAAGTTGATAGCTATGTAGGTGACCCAACAAAAGACTTTTTAACTCTTCTGCTTATTGAAAATGTAGGTGTAGGTTAGGAACCAATTATTTTGCTTATATATTTTGAAGAAACTGTCACTGATGAGCTAGCTCAATTTATTACCATTCAGTTGTTACATTTTTATGGTGCTCTCTTTTAGCTGAATTTCTTTTAGGAATCATTCTGGTTAATGTTTTGAAGTAATCTGAAACAGGGTAAATCTTAAAGCTAGATCTGTGGATAGATTTGGGCAGCATGAAGGGAGTAACTTGTTTTAAACATGGCAGCTTTCTGGAATGGGATCTACAGCCATGAACTACAAGCACAGGTTCCCGTTACGGCACGCTGTGAGAAGGATCCCTCAGTAGGATACCCAGGAACTAGGGCAGCTGAGCGGGGAGAGTCTGACTGGCTGTTTCACAACCTGGATTAAAAGAAATATATGCTGGCCATAAAGAAGACTGAATATGGGTAACTAATTCTGGGTTGCTGGGAAGTGTAAACTGTGATCTGACATCTGTAGTGCTAGGCATGCTCTTATGCTTTAGTCAGTTGCAAAGATCTTTACTTCAAATTTTCTGGATGTTTAGCTTGATTATTTTGTCTCTGGTTAATTAAATCCCACTCTCTGACTTTGCCACTCAAAATAAATTTTCTCTTTGCGTGTTTTTGGATTACTGTAACCTTGAATAATCTTAAAATAACTTTGAAAATAGAAAAAATGATTTGTTTTAAAAATTCTCTTCCCAAAATGAGCTGTTCTATGTATAGTACTAACGTTGAGGCTGAGGTTGAATAGGACCGTACAGTTAAAGTGGTTCTAACACTTATAAATAGTTACTTTCATCTGACCTTAAAAACTTTCTCAGTTCTGTTTGCTTTCATGTAAAATTGTCTTTCTGTTCCTACTGTTCGACAACTTTCCCAGAGAAGAAGTATTTTTTCCCCCTCTAACTCTCCTACTTACTCCTTTGGTATCCACAGATTGTGGCATGTTTTGTATCCACGTCTGCATTGGCATGTTATTTGGTAGAACTGAATGCCTGCAGTTTTCTGGCTGTCGGTAGTATTTTTTTATTTACTGCTTGTGTGTTATTAAAGATTCCTGAAAATTTTTTGTGTATTTTCAAGTTTTTGCTAAACTAAGTTTTCTTTTAATAAACTGAGTAAACTAGATTTTATTTTAATAAACTTTCACACTCTAGCCTGTACGTGGTAGGTTCTTATCTATCTTGCCTCAAGTGTCATGGCTCACTTACTGTTTCCCATTTCATAACCACCCAGTTTCCACATTAAAAAGATTCTTTGGCTTGCAGAATTTCAGTGTAGGAAAATAAGTACTGTGATAAATAGTCCCTTCTTGATTACTCAATTCATTGAATATTCATGTGTCTCTACTGTGATATGTGATTTCCTTATGCTCTTCTTGCAAGATACTGCCCTGGAGATGTCAGAGAAGGGTCTTAGCACTTTCATTATACAGAAATTGTACTCTGTGTTGGCATCTTAATTTTTTTATGAGCTGGGTTTGCATCTGTATCATTTGATCAAGGGAGAGTTTGAAACTTGACATTACTCCGGTGTGTAATGCAGTTCACAAAGGCTAATGCTATCTTGGGGATTTGCATTTACAATGTGACAGTTGTGGTTGTTTCTAGTGGACACAATTTGAGTGTGTTTTTTTTTAGGCAAAGGAGGATTTTGTGTTCTTGATCCTTACTGATACACACAACAGTGAAAAACCATCTTGTGATCAACAGAAGGAATTATTAATTCAGGCTCATTACGGTATGATTAAATTTGAAACAGTATCAACTAGTGAGGAGTTTCATTTATTTTTCTTCAGATTGTTCTGGGCCTTGGACTCCACAGTTGGATGCCACGTAGTAACATAGGTTTTTGGCAATAATTGTAATATTAGACACTCTGGTTTGGGCTAGTAGCTAGATAGGGACATAAAGATCTGCAGTTACTTGGTGTATTAGATGTTCAACAGTACAGGCTCTTTTACTATGATGAGCCAGCTCTCACTGATTTAATAAATTAGTGTTTAAATAAAATACAAGACTTTCATTAAAGTCTGCTGATGTTGGACCCCCATTCTAGAGGAGATGCACCTAAATCTGTCCATTACTGTAATTTAAGTTCTCACAAAGCAATGTGGTTTTAGTGCTAGTGGTTTGTCCCACTGCCTTTACATATTTCAGAGTTCTGCTGTAGCTGAGTACAGTTGTGCCACTGCTAAGAAATGGACTTCTACTAATCTGATGTAGGGGAGAGACTGATATGGGAAAGTGGGCTGCCAGTCATCCTTGAAATCAACTTTCAGTAACCAGTTATAAACTGCTGATAATGCCTTTACTAGATAGGTGCAGTGGGTGGAAAGCCTAGATATTAGAGGGGACTTGAGCTTTCCCCTGATGGTCACACTCAAATACAAGCTGTTTCAATGAAGAGTTTAGCTTTATCTGCCAGGGAAGTGGTTAGCGTACTAGAACAGTGTTCAAATGCACTGCTTTCTCAAGTATTTCCTATTAGCATGTTTAATGAGGCACTTTAATATCCCCTTAGGTTGACTGTCGTTACTGAAAACTGGAGTGTTAACTGTAACAACAGAAAAAGACTCTACAAGACTATGAAAAGGCTTAATTTTTGTTTTGGTTGAGCCATATAATTAAAATATGTTGTAGAGTTGTCTGTAGAATAGAGGTGGCTGATTGTTGATGCAGGTCCTGTATGTGTGTTTGTGAAACCTAATGGTCTTTTAAAATAAATATTCTTTGCAGGTAAAATGTATCCATTTTGTCAATGATAGACATTCTTCTCTCCACAAACTACTTAAATGGATTCTTCTTTAGATTGACAGTAAAGAATATGCAATTATTCTGGAACTTGTCACTTCTTTCAAAAAATTAACCAGTGTGTTGCCCTGATCCTCTTGAATATCACTACTCAGATATGAGCAATGTTCTGAAATTATCGGTTAGCAAGAATGCCGTTCTTGTCAGAAGTAAAGTAAAAACCTTAGAGTGTAATTTGTGGGAACACAACTGAAAGGAAGTACTTGATGAAAGTCTCTTTGTCTGTATAATCTGATGTGCTGCTGCGATCAATAGTCTTTCAAGGCACTAAATTTAGATTGCATGTCCAATATCCAAGATGTAAGAAATTTATCAAATTTCCTGCAGTGTTGCTGGAAGAAAATGTTAGCCTGGTATTCAGCTGTAGCTTGGCAAGTTTTCCCTTGCCCCCTTTGGAATTTACTATTTAATTAAAAACAAAACAAAAACCAAAACAAACCCAAACAAAAAACCCAACCAAATCTTACATTCATATTCAAACTTTCTCATAGCATAACAACCTCTATTAAGCTGTTCATTAATATTTAATTCCTAATTCTCTTTGCCATAAACTTGCCTCTTCATCAGGTTGCCTCCACAAATCCTCTGTCTGTGGAATCGCTTGCTAAAGCTTCTTGGAATCCTTACAAGTAATACAAACCACCATGGGCAGCTTCTTAATGAAGTGAACTTTAAAGTTGGTTGCATTAAAGTTTAACATTTTAATGAAAATTTGCTCTTACAAGTTCATTCTCAGATATGTGAAAAAACAAAACTATTACTTTGGTTAAGTATATCAGTACAGCTTTAGATGTTAGTGAAGAATGCCTTATTCCCATGAGTATTCTTCTGAAAGGAAGTGTTTTAGTAACTTCCATTTCTGCCTGTTTATTTGGAACTCCTAACAGTACAGATTTCTGTAATGAGCTGTGACTGTTCTTTGTTGTTAATAGAGATTAATGGCTCAGTTGCTGTGCTCTGAAATAGGATCAGGGATATCTTTGCTCTTTTTTTTTTTTGTGATTATTTCACATCCTGATTTTAGTTTCCACCTGGACAGTCTGGAGTCCCATGGCAGTTCAGGCCAATCTCTGTTATCGTACGTAGTCCTGCCTATGGGCCAGTATAGGCTTTTGATCTCATCATGAACTGTTTAAGGGAGTGAAGTGGCACAAACCCCTTAACGGGCAGGTGGATATCCTTTTAGCTGGTTGTGTTCCCTGGTTTACCTGGTGTTGACGCGAAGGATCAGCGCGAGCTGGAGGGAAGGAGGGGCAGAACCATGACACAAAGAGACACCAGCTCCTGGATGTGCCTCCTTAGCACTTCTAGTTGACTATCAGTCCTCTTTATTCCTAAGCATGAAAGGCTGATTGGGTTACATAAGGTTTTTTTAAAGTTACAAAATTCTTGTCACCTATCTTTTGTGTTTGGAACCTTTTGGGTAGTAATCTAAACAGCAACAACAAAAAATTGTCAGGAATCTTTCCCAATGTTTTTGCTACTCCTGACGCTGGTTATTGGTTGACGCCAGTGAAATGACTGCCACATCCCTACTACCTTAGAGCTTTTTTTATTGTGCTAGGAGTAAAAGTGCATCTCATTCAATATCTTGTCTCCAGCTTTTGTTGCTTACCCGTTTTTATGACGCACCTTCCCTCATGTCTGCTAGACACACAACTGGAGCTGTAGTGGAAGTCCTGGTCTTTACAGGATACACCTATATCCATCTGATCTTGCAAAAAAGTCTTTAAAATTACTCCATCTCCCTAGTATTTATTCCCAAATGCTCTTTGTAAATGAGAACGTAGATTCCTTCTTTAGTCTTTTTGTTTTGCTACCTTAATCTCATTTCTTAAAATAAACTTTTAATTCTCCCAACTATGAAAGCAGTTTTCCTTCATGACCTTTTTATCTCTCCTGTCGGTAGGTTTGTTGACTTCATTCCTGAACTTCTTAATGAATTCTTTATAATGCTTACGTGTTCATACTGAAAATACCTTTCTGGATGGTAATGTGATTCTAAGATGCCTTTTCACACCAGCTTTCTATTGATTGTCTTAAAATTGAGCTGTGCACTGTCTTGTCTCTGCTTTCCAATGGTAAGTCTGCAGATTATAGTAGCAGCTCTACTAATTAGTCTCCTAAGTGATCTTAGAAGTGAAAAGACATTTAATGTGATGATTTCAGTCCATTGTGTCATCTAATGCTTCCCGTATAATAATTCGATGCATCTTGTGGTCTAAATTTAAGGAACCTTCTATTGTATTTTTTTCTGAACTGTATTCTTTAATGAGGGAAGAAGGTTAATTCCTTGGTTACTCAAGTGGATAACGATTGGGCTTGCCTGCTCTCTCTTCTAAGATTTTATAGCTGTGGTGCGCAATGTAGAGCTCAAACTTCCTCTGACAGATTTCCAGTTAATTGTTTTCATTTTCTTTTCCTCACATCTTGTCACTTATCAGCTTTATTAGTTAGGTAGTAATATACTTGCCTGCAGCAAGAATCTTTTATTTGGTGTGAGCAGTTTAACAGTGAGAGCATATTAGAATATGTCATCTAAGTGTAAATGAAAGCATTTCTCATATGAAAGGTTAAGAGAACATTACATTGCAGCCATATTTATTTTGCTAGGAAAGCTGTTCTTTGTTTTCAAATTTCTTTAATATGTATCTATTAAAATAACTACATAACGAATACTGGTTATGTATTTTAGAGATTTTTATAGTTGATTAACATTTAATGCCTTGCTTCCAACCATGTCTTTTCACAAGAATTTACTCTCCTGTGTTCTAGTGTGTCTTAAATTGAAATTGGAGGAGGAAAATCTGGAGAACATTGATGCATTCTAAGGCAATTGAAAGCAAATCTGTAATGTAAATAACATAGAATCTGAAACATTATTTCCTTAAAGTGGTATGATTTTTTTTCCTTAATTTGATCTGTTTCAGAATAGCCTTTTTTACTCCTGGTGATTATTTTTTTTTAGACAAAACTTTGCTTTTCTGTGTGAATGCTTGCTGGATGGCAGCCAGACAAACTGGGGAGGCTTTCCTAATTGCCTCCTCCCATTTCCTGAAACCTCCTGCCGCACTCTGTTTCAGGCTCAGAGTAGCAAAGCATATGTTTTGGTATCTAAATGATAACTGGAAATACCTAACATAAAACGTCAGTTCAGAAAATAAATTTTGTTTGGATATTTTGAACCTATGGGTTTTGGGAAATGCAGTAGAGGGGGTAAGGTCTGAGTACAAAGCCAAAAAGGCTGGTTTTGACAGCAACATTGTGAAAAGTCTCTGGGTGAGAAAGCTGACATGGAAGTTGCAGAATCACAGCATCGTTTTGGTTGGAGATCCACCTGTGGAGATGGTCAAGACCTAACTGAGCATGGTCCTGGGCACCCTGCTCTAGCTGACCCTGCTTGAGCAGGGGTTGGACTAGATAATCTCCAAATGTCGCTGTCAATCTAAACAATTCTGTGTGATTTTGAACTAATACTCTTAACTCCTTAGGTTTTCCTAGGAAATCATGTGCTGTTCATTGCAGATTTGATAACAAATAATTTCAATTATTGTATTAATGCCATCTGAATAGCTGGTATCACTGGCTAGCTTGTGACAGGACTGTTGAGGTGCGCAAGCTTCCCCTTCCTCTGCTAATTCCTGTAGCCATTAACTTTGTGGCAAGAACGCAGCAGAAACAGTAAACCTCCTGCTGTCATTGTGCCTCTTCTTCAAGAGGCTTTACAAACATGTTTTAACCTTCACACTGCCCTTAGGTTACAGCAGCAGGTTTTAATTTTACCTATAAATGGCAAGTGTTGTGTTAGCCAGGGCTAACAGTGGTTCTAGCAGTGTCCCAGGACTGATGGTGTGCGCTGAATGTCGGCGATAGCTGTTGGTCTGGTCAGTAACGTGGCTCTGCTTTTTGGATGCCTGAGAAGCAGGTTTGGCTGGCATGTTTTGAAGAAGATTTCTCTGCAGATACTGTATAAAATCAGCCTTCATTAAGAGTTAAACGGGGGAAAAAAGTAGCTTTTTTACAGAGCATATATTGGTTTTGGTTGTGCACATCTTTCTAACTGCTTTCCAGTAAAATCCACATAAAGATGTTGCCATCTTTACCTTTCAAATTAGTTTCACTAGATGATTTTTTGTTTCGAAGATATCCTTCTTGGGAGTGTATGTTATTTTTCTAAAGCTTGTAGTGGTATCCATGTTTGCAGGCCATGGGGGAGGATGAATGCTAGGGACTGACTCTGAAAGTCAGTAGCTTCCATGAGAAGGATGTAAGGTCAGTTTTTTCTTTGTGTCCCTTGAAAGATGGAAACACGACTATACTTTTCTTCCCTGCGTGTATTGCAAGACCCTGTTCTGTTTCTATACCTGTCAGCTCCTTGTTGGAGGGCTTGGTCTCTCATTTCATTCCTGCTGCTCTGCATTCAATCATCTTCTCTCATTTCCATGTTACTCTTGCAAACAGAAGGGAAGGTGTTTATGGGCCAAGTGATAAAATAGCCACTGGCAAGCAGACTTCTTTTTCCTTTTTTTTTTTTTTTCCCCCCCATATTTGAGGTACCATGGCTTTTTAGTGATGATTGGTCTTAATACAGTAGCAGAGAGCAAAAAATGAACGGCCTCAAAAAAGCCCTCCAGAGATATCAAGCATCTGGTCTACTGAGTCACGAATTCCCAAACCTGGTGATTATTGGAAGCTTGTTTAGGGTGTAGCAGGGGAATTACTCGATGTTCCTTTTGCTGCTGAGCCTTTCCTAGGCCTCTGCTGCCCGTCACTGGCAGAGACCAGGACACCGGGCTTTGGGCCTGGCCCCCGGCGCTGGGCATCCTGGCAGTGGGAAGATGGCTGCGCTGCAGGGGGGGACGGAGCGTGTGAGGTGGCATGCCCGAGGCAGAGGGGAGGTCGGGGGAGCGGGAAGGCCCGGCCCCCCAGATGGGGGCTGCCACAGCTGTAGAGCCCTTCCTCTGCACCCCGGGGTGAGCCGCTGCCTCGCACGGGTCCTCAGTGGCTTTTGTTTCCAGAAAGCGTGCGTCCTTCTATGCTTTCCCATAAAGGCTTTTCCCTTTTATGTGTGCTATCTACATCACTTTAATTGTAATTAGTTCAAACGCTGATGTGAAAGGTGTGAGAGAAATATCCCTAATGGTGGACTGCGTTTGAAAATTTACTTCTCTATCAAACACGTGAAGGGCTATTTGAATGCTTTTTTCCGTGGTGCATTCTGGTTGGCTTTGAAAAATGGTTGAATAAATTTTTAATGTTTATTTTTTTTTCCCTGACACTACTTTGTGTTTTTTTTTATTCCCTGTGGGTTGCTCAGTCAAGAGGAGGAGGAGGAGGTATTGGCGTGTCCTGGGAGGCTCTGCCGGGAACTGGGTTATCATGCTGAGAGGCTGCTGTGAGCATTTACCTATCGTAACAAAAGATATTCTGATGCCATTTTATTATTAAACAATCTGTATTCCTCACTCGAGCTTTTGGAGGCTCCCAGCAGTTCTGTCAGGCTAACCTTATTGCTAAAGATGATTTTGTGCTCTTAGTTAGGTGAGTCAGCCAGGCAGCGGGGCACCGGCCAAACCCGCGCTGTTTTATAACGAAGCCTTTCTGCCATGACGTGAGCCGGGAACCATAGCCATGCTTCAGGAACTGCCTGCACGCCTTTAGGTGACCCCCTTTCTTGCTGGGGGTACAGCACTGGCCAGCGCGGGCGTGGGGCTGTCGGTGTGGATGTGGTGGAGCTGCCCCAGGCTGGAAGATGGGATGTCTGTGCTGCTGCTTGGCCGTGCTCACTGTGCTCAAGTTGGATCTCAGCTGGCTTCAGCTGAAATGTGTTTTTGTGTGTGTGCTGCCAACGTACTTCCAGTTTTAACTACAAAAAAAAAATTGCTGTTGGTTGTCACTGTTGGTTCTCTTAAGGAAATAAGGATACACATGTCCTTTAAATGAGAGCACGAATTTGTGGGTGGATTTGGACCACCAAAGCATATACCACAACCAGCTCTGCTCTTTATACACCGTTGAACTCCTGTTTTTGTTCTGTGTGTGTGCACGTGCTCCTGTGTGTGTTCCACATGGGTGCTTCTGTCTTTTGCACAAATGGCTCATTTAGAGCCATCACATAATTCATAGGAAATGCTACCAGTGTTAAGACAGAATAAAAGGCACCAGTGCTTTAGCTTCAGTCCTTGCTTCCTTGTGGCAGTAGCTTTTAGCACTGCATATGGAATATTTTTAAACCAAGTCAAGAAACAATCAAAAAAGTCGAGAAACAATCCGTTCTATATAACAATAATGAAATTACATAGTAATAATAATAATAATAATAATGAAAATAATAATGCTTGGCCTTGCTTTTTCATGGAGGTGGAAACCATGCTGAAGTTCTGTTTAAACTCAGAGCTGTGAACACGTGGCATCATCAGTTAGTCACTTTGACTTACGTATGCTTACTTGGATCATAGCATCTCTTTGTTTCAAAACTATAAATATTTTTATGCTTTTTATTTAATCTTAGTATACATGCAATGTGAATTGGAGTGAGTTATTCCTTGTATCATTATATCAAACCTTGAACTTGCAATACAGCTGCTAGCAACCAGTGTGTGTGCCCATTTGCTCTGGGTATTCTTCTAGAGTTCATTAGGTGTATTTTCTTTCTTTTCATCTTTCGGAACATGGAAATCAAATTCTTCCAGCTTGTTCCATTTAAATGGTATAATATTTTGTGATGAAAAAGGGATGTAGTATCTCTTTCGATTTTATAATTGTAATTTAATTTCTTCTTGTAGGTGTAGCATCTATGACCGTGCCAGTGTACATTGCAGAAGTTGCTCCACCGCACTTAAGAGGCAGATTAGTCACCATTAACACTCTGTTCATCACCGGAGGGCAGTTTTTTGCAAGCATCGTCGATGGAATCTTCAGCTACCTCGCAAAGGATGGATGGAGGTTTGTGAATCTTGCTTGCTAAAAGCAAAACTGGCATGGTTGTGATTTGGTTGACAGCTATTACAATTCTTGTTGGTAAAACAGTTTACATATAGAGTGGTAAAACTGTATACTGAAATGGAACTTCAATAATTAATTCGTGCTAAACGATATCCATACTGCTCTCACTAGGGCTTAATATTCACAGTATGCTTAGTTTTTTTGACTTTACTAAACTTTAAAATGGATGAGCAATAAATATGCATCAACAAGCTTGAATGATTGTCATGATGTTTATGAAAGTAGTTTGCCTTTTGCATTTAGATTAATTACATGCTGATTTCTCAAAAGGCAAATTTCCAGTAAGTATGATGCTGTATGTGCAAAATAGAGGTGTATTTCAAATATTCTTAATCTGAGCAGCAGTAATCCAACCAGAATTGAAGTGAAGGATATTGAGCATAACTTTATAGCTAGGAGCTTAGGTTATAGAATAATATGAATCTCTTTTACTCTACTTTCTGGATATTATGTTCTTCCTGTAGACATCGCTAAGTGTTTCTGGACTGCAGGCTTATACCTACCTTCTTTATGGTGGCGTGTCATTTGACACAGATGAGAAATTTCAGTGACTCAGTATTTTACTTACTGACTTGAAAAAATGATTAACAGAAATGTGTAAGAGGAATAACTTAGGCTATACATTCCAACTTCTGGAAACTTTTACTTAATTATGTGTGCTTTTCTTTTGAAACACTTCTGGGAAAGGGGTGCGTGTTGTAGGGCCTTCGATTTCTGTTGCTACAGCCTGGAATCATTTTGCTATTTGAAAATCCTAATTAGAAGGATCCTCCCTGCACCCCAGAAACTTGCAACATAAATGTTATTGCATTCTCTGGCTTCTAATGGAGCTGAATAGGGATTTCTAGGTGCACTGACATTTGAGGTTTAAGTCAGGATCAATTAATTTGGGATTTGGTACACAGAAGAACTTGCAAGCTGATATTTTTATAGTATGTAAAGAAACAGGCATTAAAACAAAAACGTATTGTTTTCTTCATAATGAATCTGTGGTTTAATTTGTGTATGTCTGAAGATTCAAGAAGTTTGAGGTTTTTACTTTTTGTTCATGTGATTGTTTCTTTTGCCTCTTTTGTAAAAAAGATGTCACATTTTGACCTTAAGAAAAAAGTCTCTTCATGCTGATTTTGTTTAATTTTAATTTAATTTTAATTTAATTTTAAGTTTTAGCTCTGCTTTGTGCTTTCTGAAAATGCATTGGTTACTTTAGTTCAAGTGAAAATAGCATTTTGCATTTTTACGTGAAGCTTTTGATGACCTTCTCATTACAATGCAGCTGCGTTCTCTGGCAGACTGTGTGTCCACTTATGGAAAATGGAGAAACAGCCTTCACTGAAAGAAAAACTTAGTTTTATAGGATTGCTAATCCCTTTCTGCAGTTAAAGAAATATGCTCAATTTTGAGAAAAGTTAATGGCATGCAGTAATGCGTTTCTGGGTAAAATACAAACTGAATTATTTGATCCCCAATGCCAATTATTCAGTAGTTGCTTTATTATTTTAAATTAACTTTTAGCCTAAATAATTTGCTAATGTAATGGCTCCCTGTGCATCGGGCTGGGTGGAAGGAATGGACAAGTAGAGATATTTATGTAGAAATGGAGCTCTGAGTCACTGTTACTGTTAGAGGCGTTGTGCACTTTTTAAGCAGATTTTTTGAGTTCAGTTTACCTCAGCAGGGTAAGGGATTCAGCTGGGGGAAGCTTTTGTGGATGTAAATCTGTTGTGGTTTTTTTTTTTTCCCATTAGTGGGCTGACACATAGGAGGTCAGGATGTGTTTGTAATGTGTGTTTCAGTAAATACTAGCATATTGGAAGAAAAATACAAGCTAACAAAGTATCTGACAAGTATTGATCTTATTGGAGCTGTGTTTTTTGTTTAATTGTTCAGGTAAACTAAGATATTCCCTAGCTGGAATTTTTGCAGCTCAAAAGCAGACTTCTAGGCTGCTTTGGAAAAGATAAGTCAAAGAGCTAGCATTGTGGTATAGGGTGTATCAGTTTTCAAATCAAGCAGTGACATAGGATTGACAAGTACAGTTGTATGAAAATGATTATCTAAGTGAAGAATATCGTTCCAGTTTGTTGCGCACACACAAGTTACCATCTTTTGATATGTTAATTTGTAAATATATTTAGCTAAAGTGGAAGATAAGGTGGAAGGCAATAATCATTGTCAAATGTAGATGTCATCTTTCTGTAAAACACTGACGTTTTGATATGCCACTATACCTTAAATAGGAATGAGGCCCCCACGCACTGAAGTGCTGCACAACTGTTCTGAGAACTTCTACATTGGTGTAACTTATTCTTCTGTTTGGAACAAAAAAATAAACTACTCTGGTATAATTCAGGCCTTCTAACCTATCTGAACTGAAAAAATTAGAAGTAAAATCTAGAACCCGTGGATTGAGTAAGACTAGGAGGTCGAGTGTTTGATCAGAGCTGTCTGAGATGCTGACTTCAGAAAATCTCCAACTATGGGCATTTCCTTCTCATGACAACTCGTTCAGATATTCAGTCACTCTTAGTGTGAAGAATTGTTTTCCCTCATCTTTGATCTGAATTTTCCTTGTTGCAACCTGTGACTATTGACTCTTGTCCTTTCACAGTGTACACCTGAGAAGAGTCTGCCTCCATCTTCTCCATGAGCTCCTTTTCAGTTGTGAAAGATGCAAATAGATCTCCTCTTGATAATCTCTTTTCTGGGCAGGACAAAACCAGTTCTCTCAGCCTCTTCTTTTATGTCATAAACCCCAGTTGCATGACTGTCTTAGTGATCCATTGCTATTCCTGGTTTGTAGCTCCCTCTCATGTTGGTGGTCCCAGTCTTCCAGATTCAGCATGGTGTGTTGAATAGTAAGGAGTAATTGTTTCTTGCAGCCTGCTGGCTCATGCTGGATAGCTTCTGCTAATGCAGTAATGCTCTGTTTTATGTACAGGCCAAGTACTGTTCTGCCGGGTTGAGTGGAGCGAAGCAAAGTGAAACTGTTGACGATGCGTTGGGCAGAAACTGAGGCTATGCTAGTGATGAGGTATCCAAAGATTCTCAGCTGCGATGCTGGAGCTACTAATTGGGGATTGTGTACTTGTGTACTTCAGCTAGTTTACTGCAACCTAAGACTGAGCAGGGAAGAGTACAGATGGTCTGTCACCTGGAAAGAGTGACCAGCAAACACATGGGGAGAAATCACAGATGTTCACTCCTGAGTCATCACATATAAGAAGGAAAATTACGGCAATTATTGTAACTTTTAGTGACTGAATGGCTAAGTATTGGAGTGCTACAAAAAACAATAAGGAACTTTACTTTTTCTTGGCTTTGCTTGTTCTTGGAAATGCTGGATGTTAAATTAAAAATAAACAATAGAAAACAAATATTTGACCTGATTCTTATGTCAGGTCAGCTTTATAAACCCTTCTAATGCCATCTTAATAGTGTTGCAGCAGTATGTCTGAGAAGGAGAAATGTTACAGCAGACTTATTAAATTTCATGCTGGATTTTTTCAGGTCTGCTAGACATCTGGCTTCCAATGCAAAGTCTTGCACTCTGTATAGGAAAGAACTATATTAGATTTCTGAAAGCTGGCTCACTGCATGAAATGTCTAAAATCACCTGCTTTTACTCTAAATTGGTTATGTCAGAGTTGCTTGATCTGGAAATTGCAACAACTCTTGAACTTGCAATGGAGGTATACCCTTAACTGAACATTTTCCTTCTTGCCTGTTGCTTGTACTCAAGTTTGACCAGAAACATGTTGATTGGAAACTGACTTTAGTGAGTGAGCACTTTCTGTCATTTCTTTTTTATCTAGACAGTGGTAAACAATCCAATAGGGTCAAACTGGTAGCCTTAGCAGTCTGTATCGAGTTTTCAGGAGTTTCAATTGATTTTTGCCTCTGAAGATGATTGCAGGTACCCAGTTGCTTAGTTCTGGAGGCTCTGCTGCATTTAGGGGACTGAATGGCTTTGGGGGAGCGGAAATTAGGTAATATGAGCGTAAAGGACTAAAACTGTTTCTTTAGATGCGTTAAAAGATCCTTTTGCTTGCAGTTTGACAGAATACAGTGATTGTGTTTTTAATCTCTATGGTTTTGTTCTACTCTTCATTTGAAATAGCAAAGGCCTTCTGAATACCACTCTAATGCAGGTATTGAATATACAATTTGGTGAGCTTCAATGGTATATGTGTAAGGGTGATTCTGTATACAGCTACCAAAATGTTTGTGGAGAGGGAAGAGCATAAGAAGAAATGAGGACATTAATGAATGAGAACATCAGTGAATGAGGAATGAGAACATCAGTGAATTAGTGACACTTGTTAGATATGTTGGCTGAAGACTACTCAACTAATAATCCTTCCACAAGCTTTGTGTTTTGAATTTATTTTATTCCATCTGCTTTTCTTTTTTTTAATTAATGATGAGTTATACCATTCTGAAAGTGTTAGAAAATAAGAGACACGCTCACAAATTTCTTTTTAGACCAAGATTTACTTGTATGACCTTTGGAAATTTTTGCTGGTTTTAGGAAGAACTTGAGGGCTCAGCTTGGGGATGGGAAGACTAGCCTGCATGCACGTTGTCCCAGGATCGCCATCCTCTTTGCATTATTTTTTGAGTGTTCTTTTCCCCATTCTCCAGTTTTCTGCCCTGTGGTATTGCTCATGTTTTTCTTTGTTAAATCTACAAATGCCTCTAAGAAAGTCTTTTTCCATTTTCATCCAAAATGCATTTGGACTTGACAAATAGATTTGGTTCATTGCTCTGAAACAAGGTTTCCATTAATGGTTGTGCTCTCTTTCCTACTCTATTAGCAATCTCATTTCATAGCATGCTTTATAACAACATCCAGGTGAGAGACTGCTGAACCGTCTGTGTGAAAGCATGCATCCTGGGGTGTGAAGAGAGGAGCTGGAGGAGATATTAGCAAATCTCCTTAATCTCCTGACTGATGTCAAGGTGTGAACCGGTTTATGAGTACAGACTACCTCAGTATTCAGTCTGAGGGCTAGTTTCTGGAGGTTTTTTAATGATTATAACCACTGATGTGAAACCTGTAATAGCTGCAATATTGTACAGGTGACACCAGCACCATTTAAAGTCTTTAATGGAAGTGAAAAAAATCTCAGTGAAGCCCAAATGGGAAAAGGTCAGACTTAAAAAGCAGAACAAAATTATACATTATTGTATTTCTTGTTATTCTTCTTAGTTATTCTTGTTATTCTTCTTAGTGTTTTATTGAAGGAATATAAAAATATGAAGTGTATGGAGCAGAACCACCCATGAAAGTTGGTGGTATGCTTGTCTGCTACAGTCTTTTCCTCCCACTTTAGCTGGAGCAAATAATGGTATCTGTGGGTGTTGTCACAGGTGTCAGTGCTGATCCCTGGAAGCCTAACTCTCTGGCCAGTGGTAATTCTCTGTTGAGTAGAGAACTAGCCTTAATGCTGTACATAGTAATGCCCCCGGGCACCTAAAATGCAGTTTTAATTTAAAACCGAATATTGCAGCTGGCTGAAGATTTAAGAGCAGACTCTCTAAAAGATTTGGTGTAAATTGCTGTGCTGGTGAAATGAACTTTTTTCAGTGTTTCTGCTTATAGTCAGAAATTTTCAAAAGTAAAACAGGCATCTCCTTACACAGGAGGCATATTCCTTGGTCAGGTGTGTCCGTATTACTGACCAAATCATGTATTTTTCATTGGCTGGTTTTGGGTTCATTTTTTTTAATATGACTGTAAAACGATTAGCAGGATTTCAGTCTCATTTTTGCCATCAGCAGTACACATTTGTTCTCTGTGCCTTTGCTTTCTCTTTCTGTTCATTCTTTTCTTATATCTTCACCGAAGGGATTATCAGTTTCCAAACTACTGGAATATTTCAGGGTTTTTATTTGGTTTGACTTAGTGTCCTCAGGACCAGTGGCTGTAGGGTCAGTGGTGGCAGAATAGTCAACATGTCCTTGAGATTTCCTGGAATTGAAAGCGAGGGTCCTGTTTTCTAAAATACTTGCAGAATATGATTCTTGCCTGCTTAACTTCTGGTGATAAAGAATATGAGGGGAGGAGGGTTTGATTTGTAAATTACAGCTTGAGTAGCTGTAGCTGAGTCTTCTCATAGCATGTTTTTGTAGGCAAATACTAGGTATTTATATATTCATTTACTTATTTCCAGGTACATGCTGGGCCTGTCGGCTGTTCCAGCAGTTATACAGTTTCTTGGATTCCTGTTTCTTCCCGAAAGTCCCCGCTGGCTCATTCAGAAAGGCCAGACTCAGAGAGCACGAAGAATTCTGTCTCAAATGCGTGGCAACCAGGCAATTGATGAGGAGTACGACAGTATCAAAAACAACATTGAAGAAGAAGAAAATGAAGTTGGAGCAGGTATGCTGAATGCTTCTTGGCCTCTCTGCCTGTCAGTGAGGAGATGAAAACCAGAAGAAATGGTGAAGTCGTAGCCTGTGGGAACTTGGATGTTTTGCTTTTTCTTGTCTGTTTTGCTATTTGAAATATTTCATATACTCTAGCTTCAAAAATGAACAGATGTTTCTATGATTCTACGGTTTTAAATTAGGTTCCGATTTCTTAAGTGAGGAAAAAGTAACGTGTAGGATTCTAAGTTTATATGACCTATGCTTGTGTGAGAATTGCACTCAAAAAATTACTCAGTTTAAGAATGCACATCTTGAAGAGTGGAAATAAATAAAATAAAGTTTGGTTTCTTTCATCAGTGGAAAAGGCCAAACAGGCAGTAAGCATTTTACATGCCATAATTATCCAGAGGCTGTATCCTGGCTGACCATATTCTAGACAAGCAGCCTTTGGGAAGATTTACAAAACTAGGCATGTAATATAGAGATTCTTCTCCAGTAAAGGCAGCTTCTGAAAGTCCTTTTGGTCTGCCCCCAACAGAATACGGCATCTAAATCAAATGCTGTTTTTACTCTTTTTGTATCCTTATGCCATAATTGCTCAAAACTTTATGTATATACTTATAAAGCAAGATTACCATTCCATTGACTTTCTGTCCACTACATGTTTTTCCTTTGCTTTGTGCTGAAAGTGTTAACGTGGGAATCTCAAGTAAGGCTCTTAAGTAAGGCTCATCTTAATTCTTGCTTCCTTAAACATTGTTGGGAAAATACTGTAACTTCTTAGAAATGATGGAAGGAAAAATGCATGTTACTTTACATCTGTGTAAACTGAGGTTCAACATCTTATAATACCTAATCTCATGGCCTCATTGAGTTTGGCTTTGAGCCTTACAATAAATAATCAAGTGTCTGGAAGAAGTTATTTACTACATACTAGTGAAGGGATTTTCAAAATATTCATCACTGGTGTGAAGTAGGGCTGGATTTTTTTTCTCCCATTATGTTTTTGAGGCTTTGGATACTTTTTTCCAGTTCTTCAGTTTTGGGGGCGGGAAATGAGACTGATTTGAGAAAAAGCTGAAGTGGATATTCATAGAACAGCTTGGGTTTGAGTCATGCGCCGAGGTTATTAGGGATTGGGTTGTTCGAATCCGTGGAGAGCCACTTAATGTCTAGTATTGAAGTTTTTATGCTTTGTAGAAATGAAAGGAGCAGGTGCTTGACCCATCCAGTCCCTTATTTTGGTCACTGGGCTATAGGATATGATGTTGTTTCTCTCTCTTAAATCTTTCCTCATGCTGCTGTTTCACTATTTGTAAACTAAATGTGGTGTTGTAAGACTGCAGTAGGACTGACTCCAGCTCAGTTGTTAGGTCATTACATTTGTGACTTCGACTGACACACTAATTACGAGTGTAATTTCTGGGATGTGTTGGTCTCTTGATTCCCCCTCTCCCTGATAACATTGTGTTCCTGGAATTTAGTTAAATCAAGCACATTCCTAGGAGAAATCTTGTTTACAGAGGATCACTGTTTTCCTCTCCAGTAATCCACAGCTTCAGAGTTGTCACGAAAAGGCATTAAAAAAAGAGGGTAGTTAGAAGTATATGCTGTCCTGCTAGTTATAAATGCTAGTATAAATGCTTAGCAAATAGGCATTAGACAGTTATGGTCACTCTCATTTTTTATTATAACTTGGTAATAATTGCACTTCATCCCATTTAACCCAAAGTCTTCGTTGTTATAAAAAGGTACGTTGTATGTCAACATCAAGACATACATTACTTTTGTTACTTTTCTGTGACTTACAGGTGGTATTTACAAGTGGTGTTAAATTGTAATTACTTCCATTTCTCACGGAGTTGTCTGAATCCTCAGTATTGAATTTGGCATGCATAGTGCAAGATCAATTTACTGTTCACAATTTCATTGCCAGGTGTTCAGGTATTGACAACTCAAATGTGTGCTTCTGCAAAGACTTTGCATTTCATTTTGCTATGTGTATTTTGAGGTTTGTTTTGTTGTTTGTTTGATATATTCCTGTAGTACTTCTTGTATTAATTTCTCCTATTTGTGGCAGACAATGTTTTAAAACACTAGTTAATAGCAATGACAAATGATGGTAGTAATTCCTGTCAGGCATTCTGGACATCATTCCAGTTTTACAAAAAGCTTTAATGACCCTAAACTGACAGTGTGTATATGTGGTATTCAAGGAAAGATAACTTTGTAGATCGAAAATCATCCAGCTTACTTTTAGGTAATAGTGTCTTCTCCTTTCTTGAAAAAGAACAGATGTTCTTTTTCATTAATTGATACACAAGCATCTTTGCCAGTTTCTTAGGGCATCATTTTCTAAGTGAAAATACGCCTGTGTTTGACTCCTCCTCTGCAAAGGAGTAGCAGGATGTAACTGTAACATATTCTTCAGTCCCACACTAAAAACTGTAATGCCTTTGTAACTGTTTCATCAACTATTCTTGTCCCAGAAATAAGGAATCACAGGGGAACTTAATCTGTGTTGTTTAAGCTACTTTCTTAAAGGTTTGGTTTTAATGTCTGTCATAAAACCAGAGAAGTTCATTGCATTTTCCACATGGTCATCAAGTAGCTTCTGTCTTGAAAATAATAAAAATGCCTTCAGCAACAAACTTCTATTTCAGAAGTCTTTTGTAGCAATGTGGGATACCTGCTAAGTGAATGATTCACATTTCTTTATCCTTTCCAATACATTCAGCCAAGGCACTGCTGCTGATACTGCTTAGCAGCTTATATTTTAGCATTTTTAGATTAGTATCAGGAAAGGGATGTATCTTTTTGACAAACACTTTCCCCATGACTGGCTATGCAAATGACATTTTTTTCTGGCAGTCATGAATACCGGTTTTGCGTGCTCTATTCTGTACTTCCAGTGTGACTTGGTGTTGTAACTTTGCATTTTGAGAAGGGAAGGGGCATTGCATTCTGCAGTAACCTTACAAGACAAGTTGAATCTTGGTCAAATCCAGCTAATCGTCATCTCTTAATGTCATCCCCCTCTCAAATGGTGGGGCTGTACTGCAGAAGGGAGCTGGCAACAGGAAAATCAGAGGTAGAAGGACTAATGAGGAAGATGGTAGAGAGAAGAGAGCTGCCCAAGAGTTGTGGAAGCAGTAGTTTATAGGTGTGAAGTGGCCGTCCCCTTCAAATATACTGTGGATCTTGCAGATTCCCCAGTGCTTGGCTCAGGCTCTGAAGACTTAGAGGAGAGAAAAGGGTAGAGAATGGTCAGATGGGGTTTGCAACTGAGGGAAGGATCGAAGACATTGCTAGAAGGGGGTTCTGGAATGACTCTACCTAGCAAAAGGTGTCTGACTCACACTGCTGCTGAATTGTTTTTAGTACAGTTAAGGCAGAGGTTCTGTACTGCACATTAGTTAAAAACAGGCAATCAAATCATAGCAATGCAGGTAAGCACTGGCACAGTAGCTTAATACACACTTATAGATGAAGTAACTTGCGCTCCTAAAGGATTTGTAATGCTAATTCCTGAGCAAGCACTTTGGAGTGAATTTAACAGTGGTGGTTTTGTGCATAACAATAAAGCTATCTAGCACACCTTTTGTAAAAGTCTTACAGGCTACTAGTGTAGTGGTCATTTCAGACTGGAAAGAAATCATTATAGCATCTGACAGAGGCATATTAAAAAGATCATTAATTTCCTATATGTTTGACAACACTCCAATGTTCCAAGCAAATCATAGAAGAGTTTTTTTGTACTGTCTTTCTGCGTGAAAGCATCCACAAACAACATGGCTTTTCCTCACGCCCCTCTTGTAGCAATACTGATGTGCCAGTATGCATGGTGTTTCATGTGATATCGGTAGTGATGAGTATAGTACTAACTTGACGAAATGAACATCATTTGCATTAAGACTAGACATTTATTTTTGTGTAGGTGAAGGATGTGTAACCATGGATCATAATTACACTAGGAGAGCAGTGTAATCTCACCCAGCCCTATTTATCCCACATTTCTCTAACCTGTGAATTAGGTTTGAGACTCTTGACCTTATCTGCTATGCCTGTGGACCTTTACATTTTATTATCTGTTCTTATGCATGTATATGTGTCAACTTCTGATCATGAAGATATCTTTTTTGCACATGTTATACTTAGTAATTCTGGCCATGTAAAACTGCTGGGGCTCAGTGGTCTGTG
This sequence comes from Oceanodroma leucorhoa, assembly GCA_030449065.1. Lineage (NCBI taxonomy): Eukaryota > Metazoa > Chordata > Aves > Procellariiformes > Oceanodroma > Oceanodroma leucorhoa. The sequence continues at coordinate 3,293,659 of JASVER010000009.1, read as the reverse complement.
GAACCATGCTGCTTCTGTGAAATTCACTGAGTGATTTAGAAAATTGATCATTACCCTGTAATACTGTTTAACCTACCATTCTGTGTCTGTACCAGAATGTTATGTAATGGGCACTGCTTCTAGATCAGACATTTTCTTGTGTTTTCATTATTTTTAATACATCTTTTGTAATAGCCTAGCTTTTTTTTTTTTTTTTTGTGAGACCAGGAAAAAGGTATCCATGCCCACTCTTTCCCTCCTGTAGGCTTGACTCACTTTACTACTTTGCTGAATTTCCTATTGGATCAGTGAATCAGTCCCCTTTTTTAGGTTTTGTATTTCCCTGTTGGAGATAAATATTGTATGATATAAAGGTAAAATCACCTCATTACCATTATGTTTCAGCTCATAACTTTACCCAATTAACTGTCAGTTAAAATAGTATATTATCAGGCAGGAGATCTGGACCCTCAGTCCTTCCTGGTCCCAGTATATTTCTATTTCTTGTACCTTTTCTTCTTAAATAATATTTTAACTTGTTAGTATTCCTGGCTATGGCTTTGGCTGGAACCATTTGACATGCACCTTTCTAGGGAGATACCAGAAGCTTGCAATGTTTTCCTTCTTAATTGTAATTCTCCCCTTACTTGTGGGAGTCCTTTTTACCCTAGGCCATTGCTCGACATGCCTGGTGTTGAAAAAAGGACAGACATGCTTATTATTATTGGACATCAGCTGGAATCTTATTTAATGAAACTTGGTAATACTGTGATGCTCTGGTAAGGCTGTGCAGAACTCTGAATCATTCCACTTCCAGGCACTCAAATCCTTATTTGAAGTTAATTCCTCTTTTATGATATTAAGTGGCTGTTGTTACCTGTAACCATGAAATTAGATGGAAGTCTTTGGGGCAAAAGGAAACAAAGGAGTTGGACTAAAGATTCGTTGAAGAAAACCTCAAATCCAATATGACTAGTAGCCATGTCAGCCTGAAATTCTTGCTTGAGGCAATACCAAATGCCAGGGTCAGTTCCGGGTGGGTTTTGCCTTTGGATTTTGTGGAAAGCGTGGCCAATGCAAGAGGTACTTGAAAGGAATGTCTTAGTTTCATTCTTGTGTTTTAACGATTTGACGTGTAGAATTTTTTCTTTGACTGTTCCCTTAAGAACAAAAATTCTTCCTGTGTATGTTTTCATTGGAATTTGTTTTGAGTTGAACCCATAAAAAAAGCACTCCTCTGGATAATTTAAAATTCATGCAATCTAGGCAAATAAAACATGGAGACATTTGATCTTGAGAAAGTATACTAACTCAATTCAGTGTACAATCAGATAACAGGAAAAAGCCTTCTACAAAACTTGGCAAGGAATGTTGAAAGTATGAATTACTGTATTAAACAATTGATAAAGAGAGATAAGAAGATTTTTGGTTCTCCTTTTATCCTTAAAGTCTTTTAAAGGGCTGACTTATTCTCGCAAATATGACCTTTGAGAAATATAGTGTATAAAGAACAATTATTGTTTTTCTGCCTTGTATAGAAATATGACTGCTATATTTTAAAAATAATAGTTTGTTTCTGGTATCTTAGAGCTCTGCTTACACCTTCAGTTTGTGCGCCTAACTGTGAGTTTGGGAATGTCTGTATACTTTAGGAATCCTGGTGTTTACCTGGCAGGGCGTTTCGAGTCGGCCTTGCTTCAGTGACTTATGACCAAAACCAATCCTGCAATCCTTCACCTTGGTTTTCAATGTGCTAACATAAATTCAGTGTTTATCTGGAAACGGTGGTTAATTGCCTGTCTGAAGATCAGATTCTTTCTGGTAGACTGCTTCAGGTGTATGTTTTGGAACAAACTCTTCTTTGCCTGAAGTCCAGACAGAGTTCATGTATGGTAGTCCTAAAGGGGCAGGAAAAAGCGAAACTCTGAAACTTCATATAAGTATAGGAAAGCACTGTGAGGCAGGAGGGTTTGGTTTTGTTTCTTTTCCCCACTTAAGATTCACTATGAAGTTTCTGGAAGTAAAATTAGCTTTCCATTGACAGCGTTACTAGCTTTATGTTAGTTCACAGGTTCTGAAGCCTACAGAAAATTCAAGCCAAAAGTCTGGAAAAGAAAAGAAAATTAAAAATATTTCATCTCTTATCAGTTCAAAAATAAATTTGGGCGTAATGATTTTGTTTTAAGCCAAATGACATTATTCACAGGTTGAAGCTGAATTTGCTGACATTCAGGTAGTATTTACTGCTGCTCTTCATCTGAGGTCATCTGTGGGACTACATGTCTGGAAACAGTATTGGATTCCACTCCAATACTAGTGCATCACTGAACATTCAGCTGCTCCCTAAGCTCTGTTTAGGAACATGTATCTGTTCTGTGAAAACACACGTTTCAGAGTGGAAAAAAATGTTGGAAGAATAAGACTAGTGATTAATGTCCTTTCATGAGAGAACGTGGTTCTTCTAAAGCAAAAACTGACGGAAGGAGAGGCTGTGAATAAGGATAGCATGTTTTGTTTCAGTCCTGTCCAGGGGAATAGGAATTTGTAACTTGTGCTTAAAAAACAAATCCCTACACCCTCTGCCCCTGCAAATTTGACTAGTATAGTTCATTTTTCTTTCTTAATATGAACAGCCAAAATTAGGCATTTTTGGCTGGTTGTTCAGGTGTTATCATTCTCTGTTTCGTGTTTATTATCTGTTAGGGCTAGCTTCAGTACTTCAAATTTACAGAAAAGTATCTTTTTCCTTTAACACAAAAACTACTTGTTTTTTGTATTTAGACAAGCTAGTCCAACTGACCTGGACTAGATCAGTTTCTAGAAGCTATCTGCTTCTAGCCCCAATTTCCATGCCTTCTCGGAGCTCAGTTCAGTTCTAGGAGGTGGTAAGCTAGACACATTTCTTGGATTTCCTCGAAGCAGTGCTTAGCTGTATAACTTGGCCTATTATTAAAAGTCTGCTATATAATAGCATAAACTTTAAACAGCATTTGTAACTGTGTACATTTACAATAGTTCCTTCCCAGTTAGTCCGGGGAAAAACACAAAAATAGTGTGGCATGTAGTGAGATTTTAGGAAAGCTGGACTAAAGATTCCTGGCAGAAGTGAACCTGAAGGACTTGGGGGGAATATTCTTTGTCAACGAAAAGAAAAATGGATGTGCATAACATGAGTAATAGTAAAGGAGTGAAGCAAGCAGAAAAGACTAGAAATAAGAGAAAGTGAGGGGGGAGAGAAAAGACAAAAAAAAAAAAGAAGTCCTGAAGGAGGTGGTTCTTGCGTTGTTGGGAGGCAAACCTATTCTGAACGGTAGTAAGACTTGTTCCTTACTCAGTAGAGAAATGGGAGAGAAAGTAAGTGGTGGGAGACACCTGTATGCTGTCCCTAACACACACGGTTTGTTACTCTGGGAAGTGAGGTGGGCCTGAGAGAGAGAAGCCTGTGTTGGTAAAAGGTAGTCATAGGATTTTAATGCCGGGATAGGAATGAAAGGGCAGAATACATCCGCTTAAAGGAACGCTACAGCGTTTAGCTGGTGGCTCGAGGCACCTGGCAGTGGGCCAGCCTTGCCAGCGATGGCAGTGGGACAGATAACCCCGTCCAAACTGCAGCTTGAGATTTGTTGCTGCCGTCGTGCTCGCCAGGCTCCTGCCTCTTTGGTCTGAATGGACCAAACCAAGACTCCGGGCCTGGGAGTCAGTGTGCTGGAGAGCAGGTTCGGTTTGAGGTGGGATGCCTGGAGCGCGGTCAGCCCGGCTGTGTTAGAAATGGGAAATATAATTTTGAATTTCCTCCGCACTTTTGTGCGAGAGATGGGCACACAGTGCCTTCGCAGCAGAATTTGCTCTTTGGGCCTTTGTTTTTTTCTAACATGGTTACGCCGATGTACTTGTTTCTCATCTGAAATTACGGATCTGCTTTTTTTATTTATGTATATCATTCTTAAGAAGTAATAAAATTATGGTGCCTCTAGAGCTGCTGATGGTATTCAAGAGCTCAGATAATTAAAAAAAAAAAAAAAAAAAAGGCGCCCAGGTTTTTCATTGTTTCCCTGCTGGATCCAGCATCTGCACTGAATACACAATTCTAAGCTGAATGCTCCCACTTGAGCTGCCTGTTTACATGCAGCAGGGATTCAGACAAAATATACAGTGTTGTGTGAAAATGTTAATGGGCATAAGGGGAAAATTTTTTTTAGACTGCTGAGGAATAATTATATCACTTCTCTAAACTTAATATTATGATTCATTATTTAGGTCTCAGAGCAGGTTCTGTGGCAAAAGTTGGAGATACTCTTGCAGCTTTTTTACTCTCTGACCTTGTGAAGATGAGTGGAAACTCTAAAATGGATTTAAGGTTTTTAATAACAATATTCATATGTAAATGCCACAGACTAGCTGAGCAAACTTTACCTATTGATCCCATTTTAGCCTTTTCAGCATAATCATTAAAATTAAAAAAGATATGGAGTTTGTTTTTGTGTTTGTTGGTTGGTTGGTTGGTTTGGGTTTTTTTTTGTTCTGGGTTTGTGTTGGTGGGTGGTTTTGTTTTTTTGTTTGGTTTTTTTTTTTTTTTTTTTTTAATATTGCTTTGCAGTGTTGTGAGAACCACGTCAGTGCGGAGCTGACTCTGCTCCCTCCTAGGTGACAGGCTTTACACAAGGGCAGAACTTGGTTCACGCATCAGGTGTTAATGATTCTTCAACAGCAGTAGTTTTTCTTTGGCTCTGTGGCCAGGTGAATACAGTGTTTATGCAGCCTGTTTAAATTGAAGTATTTGAATAACAGCATTGTGTTTTTTTGATCTCTTCTGTTTTCAAGACACTTTCTTCTTCTAGTGAACCCAGAGGGTTTGGTTCAGCTATCCTTGCTTGCCTCCTGATAGTTAATCCAAAGTATTCATGCACTGAGCATTTCAGTATGTTAACGAATGTGAAGTCTATCACAATTGGCATGCTGCCATGTGTGAATTGTGTTTTGTTTGACTGAAGATGGATTTAAAAAAAAAAAAAAAAAGGAAAGATGTAGTTTGCTGCTGAGCATGTTGCTGCTGTGACTCCTGAACTATCCATTTCGAATGCTCCCTTACACAAATGTTCTTGAGCTTTCCCTATGCTAAGAAAGCAAGTTGTTGGGATTTCTTCCTTTTGAAAATAAATGAAAAATAGTGTAGTACTTACATATTCTGGTCAAATAGCCAACATGTATTTAGATCTAGTGCTTTTATCCAGGAGATAAGAAACAGTTTCTTTCTTTATGTTAATTCTGCTTGACTGTAATTTTTACAAGTGGTGAACCAGTTCAGAATTGTGTTTCATTCATAGTTTTTTGTTCAACAAAAAGTTAGAATTCTGCTTTCTTTTTGTGTGGTTTTTTTTTTTTTTTAAATGGTATCCCCTAAGCCATAGTGATGCTCAATAACTGTGTGGTGATGTGCTAGTCTTGCTATAGAGCCAAATCCCAAAGAGCTGCCTCCTCGTGTTATTTCACTCCAGAATAGGAAGGATAAGCATGACCTTTTCCTTTTATCATCTGAATGAATGTGTCTGTGGGCTTACGCTTTTCGTGTGGTGTTTCTGTAAGTGAAGTACTTCCTAGGAAGTTTATTATACTATTTTGTATTCTAAAATATTACTAGTCTCCTGGAAAATGTCCATGTAGATTAGAGGGGGTTTATATGGTTGAAGTGTGTATGTGTGTGTGTGCGAGATAGCTAATGCTGCATGAATAAGTCACAATGAATAATTTATCTAGTTAATTTAGACTTTCTTTCTGCTTGTCAGTTGTCTGTGGGGAAACTGCGGTTTCCTTAGACATATTTATTTTGGAAGTGTTAAAGTGCTTTGGAATTTTTCTATGTGAAGCTGTAACAAATGTATTGCAAACTTGAAATTTTTAGTATAAACTCTTCGGAAATTGCGGCTTTCACAAATATTAAACAGTATTTCAATCGTGTTCTAGAAATACCTGTACAAATAAAGCTCTGAATAGCTCAATTAAGAAAATAAGAAAATTTTAAAAGAATTGATAAGACTGGTCCCTCTCCACCCCTGTTTTCAGGTTCCCCCCCAACAAACAAAGAAAAAAACCTCATCAACAACAATTCCTTCACCAAAAGCCATTTGTCATATTTTAGCATTTTTTTTTCCCCCCAGGAAACCACTATTCTGTTAAATGTCTTTTTCCTGTGAGGAAGGGATCACTCCACTGTTCTAGTAGTGGTCAAATTGTATCTGTTTTTTTTTTTTTTTTTTCCTCTGAACATTCTGAGGTAAATACTGCATTTATGGATAATCATGGTTTTGAACTTTTTTTTTCTGATTCTGCCCAGACTTGAATATTTCTATTTCTGTTGAATAAGAAATAATGTTTTCAAAACCAGTATAGTTCAGTGTCTATGGATATTCAAATATTTACCAAAAGTCATATGGAAAATGTTGTTATCTAGTCAAAGTAAGTTATCTCACAATGCAGCAGTGGTGATTTATGAATGAAGAAATAATTTTTTCTCCAATATTGTGAGTTACATTTAGAATTATTCTGTAACTAAAGGTTGCAAGGGCTTGAAAAATTTCTCCTTTTCCCTGCCGTACTTAGTGAGTATCCAATTGCCCCTTTGTAGTGTTGACTTCAGGCCAATATTTAGTGTTGGCAAACCTAGCACGTTGTTATTTTTCCCCTCTTCGGTTGCAAGGAGCTTGTAGAATTGCTAAGAAACTGCTGAGGGTTCAAGTTGCTGTATTGCTTGTAACTGCTTAAATATGTTTAATTGAACATGCTGCATGTTTATTCTGTCCTTTTATAGTGAAATGACAGTTTTTATCGTAGGTTACAAAACAAGCTGCTTTGCTGTAACACACGACAGCCTGGTTCTGCTGGCCGGTCTGCAGTGGTGGGCAGGGACCGGTGGGAACCCTCTGGCGTTTGTGGGGTGTCCGCGTGCCCAAACCAGTGTGAACTGGGGCTCTGAGGACTTCCAGGCACTTCTTTGCCTTGTAGAACAGTACTTTAGGGCAGAAAGAGTGTAGATCTTTCTTTTGGTACTAAAACTGCATGAATATATTTTTTTTTTATCAGCACTGAACATCTTTAATTTTTATGTGCATTCTCCTTGGCATCAGTGGCTATAAAGAGAACAAAGATACCATTCTCTTTGGTGTGTTTTGACCTGTTTGCCATCACTTATTGAACATGGAAAGATTTAATTACAAATATTTAATAAAATGGGTTGATTTAAGAGCAGAAATAATTTTAAAGTAATTCTGTCCTTTTGTGATTATATAGAGTAGATTGCACTAGTTTCTTTTAATTTCAACATAGATGTTGTCTAAATATCTTATATAACACAAAATGCATGTGATTTTCATTGTAGCTGAGGTGGATGTAGCTCACTTAAGAGAGTGAAAGTGTGGATATATAAATTAATAAATTATAATATCTTCTGTAGTGTATGATATAGAAAGTGGATGATTGGCTATGAGCCAGGAGACTTCCTTTTTAGTTAAAGCAAACATACGTTTCTATGGCAATAAAAGCAAATTTAAAATGTAGGTGGTTCTGGCTGTTGCTAGTCTAAAATAAAGGTGGCAATTGCAGAATAGTTCATTTCATAGCCGAAGGAAAACAAGTTTTTTATTAAGAAAAATACAAGTATATTACCCCATACGTAATTTTTAAGTTTTTTGACTTGTAAGCTCTTTCTGATATTTATTTTTACCTCCTTTAATTTCTCCTTCTTGCTTTTCACTGTGTGTAGCAAAAATAGGAGCCTGCATATAAATGCTATGCAGATCTTTTGTTATTATCAAGTAGATTTAAACTTTAATGGTGATTTGTATTATCTTTGCATCTTTCATATTTTGGAACTTTAAATTTTTAATGTTTTTTAAGTGATGATTATTTTTAGTAGTACTCAGAGACAGGAGGCATGAGAGTCTTACAATGATAGATAAATTAGAGCGGTATTTACCAAAGAACACCAGATTGGTGGGGTGGGTAGGGGATAACAGGTTGCAATGTAGTGAGAAGTGTTTATCCTACTCTAATTACGGCACAGTATAACAATGGAAGAGGTCTGAGACACCATTTCATCTCTAGATTGGATTGTTTAGAGCTTCACATCCCTTTGAAGCCATTCCCAGAAGAATGATCCATTATCGAATACCCAAATACCACCTATTTGTGAGTGAGTGGCCTCAAATTAATCATCCTGCCCCCATCTGTTGTACTAGGTATCCTCAAGCTGTTTACCTTTTTGGTCTCCAAATCTTCCCAAAATCAGTAGGATAGATTAGAGAGGCCTGAGGATTCAATATCTGTGGGGTTTTGGTTTTGTGCGGTGTTTTGTTTTGTTTTGTTTTGTTTTGTTTTGTTTTGTTTTTTAAGATGGGAGTACGGGCAGCCTATTTCATATATGAGATTGTTTTTCAACCAAAATTTGCTGTTATTTAAGCATAATGTGCATGCTTATGTGTTTAAGCTTATGCGCTTATTTGTGCATACATAAAACCCAAATGGTATCTTTTTGGTCACTCATACACTTTGATTTGTTGTGCCATGCCCTGACAGAGACAGAGCTTGACAGGTACCTGAAATGTTTATGTTCATTTGGCAGGATGGGAACATGTGGTACCAATCCAAGATTGCAACTGGATCTTTCAGTTAATCTTAGTGTCAGATTTCATGAAATCTTCTTTTACAGCAAGAGTCAAGATTTTCTTAAAGTTATAACATGAGAATATTTAATGTGAAAATATCAACCTAAATTTTCAGAGAATCTGGTATTATCTATGAGATGCACACTCATTTCCCTCATCGCAGTGGATGCTTGCTTGGTTGTCCTTGGTAGTTCAGATAATCTGTGTTAACTACTCAGTGTCAAAGACAGTGGATGAATTGTCATGAAAAGACATAATGGTCTGTGCCAGCTGACTGCTGCTTGTGGTGCTGGGATGGTGGGAAGAGTTGAGATCTAAAGAAAGGGCTTTGGATATCTGAGCTGCCAGGAGCCAATGAAGCTGTTGGTGTTGAATGCTTTATTAGGGAAAAACTGCCCTTTATATATGATATAAATCTGTGTATAAATACCAAATTGTGGTTAATGAATAATGTTGTAAGCCTAGAAGTGATATATGGACTCCAGGGCTGCATAATGATAGTTTTGATTTTAAATATTCCTTGACATGCTGTATTAGATGTAAATCCTTGAAGTAAACAGAACACATTTTAAATGTAGCTTAATTTATTCTATATTTAAATCAACTGTAGCATAACCCAGCAGCATTACAAAGGAGGTAGAATTTATTTTTTTGCTATTTATTTTGAGGCAAATGATTTATATTTTACAAATTTGAGAAGTCATCACTCAGTTTGGCGTTCTGTTCTCATCCGAGAAACATTCCCTACCATCTGCAGCCAGTCATCTGTTGTGCTGTGTGAGCCTGTCTCCAAATAYGAAATATCAGCTGGTCTGTACAGTGCTGTCTTTGACAACCCCCCCAAAATGTGCCTGGTGGGAGTCAAGATATTCTCTGTTCAGGTGCAGGCAGGTCTATTAAAAATGTGAATTCTGGAAAACATTCATGGGTCTTTCATGGATGCAGCTGCATTTTACTAGACGGTGCAATTTATAATGGGTATGTTAGGAGATACTACATCACAAAAATACTTTAAAATAAGGGCTTCTAATATGCTTTGAGTTTATAATTCTTTTCTTCTTATCAGCTGAAACTGGTTTTCAAAATCAACTGAGAGTTATATTGAAATGCAGTTTTAATAGGCTTGCACTCTTCTGCCCTGCTGATAAACTTCTCTTCCTTTCTTCTCTGACTTCAGTAGAGAGAAACTAACCTGCAAAACCTGTTATATGCCTTTTCCCACCTTGTGTTTTGGAACCTCATGAATCTGAAGAACTGTCTTCAATTTTAGCTCAGCAGTTTCAAAGCAGTTTTCTTTTATCATGACTTGGATAATTTCAAACAATCCTCTTTTCCTCCTATGGTTCTTCTTAAATGTATTAATTTTATTTGATGATAACATTTTCCCCCTACACTCCTAATGTGTTTGCAAATTTGAATATTGTTTTATGCTGATAGCAGTATTAGACCTAATTTTTTGCTTACATTTTGTAATAATGAGACATTAGCGTTACATTAGACAAAATTTGTGAGTTGTAATTGTAAGACATAACTATTGAAAACTACTAATTAATTTTGTGTAAATCCTGTGCGATATCATACTCAAAAGTGTAGTATTTTGTTGCTGTGGTGATGAGCACAGTATTTTTTTTCAGGATTTTTTGCAGCAGCTTATAATAGTTGAAATGGCTGGAAAGAGAAAAAGTATCCTCTACAATTTGACTTCCATTGAGAATATAAACCTTGAATGACATACAAACTGTTTTTACAGTATGAGTTGCCTTTAGGGCCTGAGCTGTAGTAATGCATTATATCCAAACTTTACCTGTAGAATGAACTTGGATTTAACACTTAAATTCGTTCAAGATAGTTTTAAATGTACTTGTTCAATTGGAAAAATTTTTGCAAGTGATTTACTTGAAGGATTTCATTATTTGAAGTGCAAACTCTTATTTGTCTTTAGAGAGAGTCTGCGTGTGTTTTTTGCAGTGATTCATTTTTCTGTGTAGATAGAGCAGAGAACATCGGGTATAGCCTGTAAGGGCTGTATATGTTTTTCCTGTTTGTTATATTTCTTAGTAAAAACGTGCAGGAACATCTATTACTACAGTAACTGAACCACTCCTGTGATAATACACCATCAAACTTCTTATGTGCTTGGTAAATTGTAATTGTGGGCTAGTGGTGATCCTGAAAACAAGAAATTTTGCCTTTTAATCTTTTTTTTAAAAAAGCATTTATTATTGAACTGTAAAAATTGCACTGTGTTCATGAACTGTTAGGGAGCACAGCATGGAGCCAAACTCCTTAAAAGCTCAAGCAAACCACTTTCTCCTATTTTCCTCCATTTGAAGTATTTTGGACAGGGGGTGTATGTAACGGGCTGGAAATAAAGGCTTCAGTTCCTCTTACAACTCTTCCACTAATAAGATTCTAGGTACTGGATAGCCTATAGGTAGGTCTCTATACAGCTTCATTGATGAGAGATCAAGGTCAACCAGCTATTTTACAGCAAGAAAAGTTGAGGCAGTGTGATTTAATTTCTGGTAGAACTGAGAATAGACCCAAAGTATTAAGTGCTTTGACTACAGCACCTTTCTGAGACACGATACAGTTCACACACTTTACGTGTCACCTAAGAACCTGTGCTTACACCATTTACTGTTTACTGTTACGTGGCATTTTGTAGTGGTAATAGATCTGCTGCTAGATGACTGTTCTTGTCTCATTTACTAAAGATAATGTATAGACTCAAGTGACTGCAGACAGATAATTGCACGATTTTTTTAATTAACCAGATGTATGTGTTGGTAACACCAAAAGAGCATGCAGCAGTAATATTAGAAGGACATGCAGAAGCCAAGAGAAGCATTCACACATTTATGGAAATGAAAGAATTAAATTGCCTGTAATTCTGCTTACGTGTTTGTTTATGTAGTCCTATTAGCCCAATCTTGATTGAGCAGTAGCCAACAGCAAATGTCTAGGAAAGTAGAAGAGGAGCCTGAGCATGTGTGGTATTTTACCCAAGTACTCTTCCAGTTTGTGATGATTTTTGCATTTATCATCCACGAAATTGTTTGGTCTCCCCATGCACACTTTTAGTACGTTACGCATGCTTAAGCTTTAACCATAGATTAACTACAGTGTGGAACATAAGTGATGGTTTTAATTCTGTAACTTTTTTTTTTTTAAATCTGAGGTTTTTTTCAGCTTTTCAGGAGATGTTCTTGTGCATTCTTATGTGTTGTTTTTTTAAGGTAACAACTAAATGTTCCAAAAGTTTACAGTAACTAATTAAGTTTTTCCGAACTAATTTTTTGTAGGATTGCCTCTTAAAAAAGGTCTTTAGCCTTTTTCAGGAAAGGTATTTGTTGTTTTGCAATCTGATTAGGAAATGCCTCTATATAAAAAGTATGCACCTCTTGATTTCTGAATAACTGTATTTTCAAAATCCTTAATGCAATGAAGTCCTACTAATCCCACTTTACAGAGAGAGAGCAGGCGGGGGTTTTGCACCAAAGGAAGTTTCCAAGGGTTGCGTGAGGTTTGTGATGAGATTCAGCTCCCACAACTATGCCTGGCAATACTAGACCATCCTCAAATTCTTATGCTAAGTACGTGAGCTTGTATATGCGCCTTGAGGGGAGGGCAGAGGGTGCGTGCCAGCCGTGGGTGGAAGCTCTTCAGAAGCTCCGAGCGTGGATGTTGACAAAGCTGGCTTAGTACTGACACTTCTGTCAAATGTACCCAAGTGGGTGCTGCAAAACCAGGCAAGTGTTCAGGCTGTTATTCCATGGCTTAAGCACCTTGGTCCTTGAATAGAGTCCCACTTCATTCGGGGTGATATTCTCTTGTATATCGTTGTTTGGAGGTTGGTCTGAGTAATTTCTGTGCAGGTAAAGCAACAACAAATTATCACTGACTTGTGGTGGGATTCTAGATGCCTGTGAAGAGGATTTCTCTGTGGCCTGTAGATCTCACACAAGTCTGAAACACTCAGATAGTGTGGGACGGGGCCTGTCACAGACATCTGCCTCAGCTCGCGTTACTGTTGTATTTGAAGCCTGGTGCTTGACTCGTGCTCTCTCACAAGCTTAGGGTGCTGTAATGCTTTTCTCAAGTGTTTTAGAAAGCCAACACCATCAATGAAGCCAGCTCCTGTGCTCTCCTTATGCGAGCTGAGCTGCCATGCACAGACAACGGTAACACTCTTACAGTCTCTTTAAAAATTAATACTAAGCMACACAAAGAAAAAAATTAAGAAATAATCGCCAATAATTGCATTAGATAGCTAACTAGGTCAATGCATCCCCAAAGATGGATGCAGACAGACGATCCACATGCATTACATCTTGACTGGTTCCAAGGTGAAACATACATTTGTATGAAAAGCTTTCTAGTAGTCAAAACAGGAGTCACAAATTAATCCCCGATGCATGTTTGAAGTACAGACCTCCTGACTGATGAGCTCTGGGGAATGCTGGTTGTCCTATAGCTTTCAGTTGGTTCATATTTTCTTCACTTCTTTAACCTGTTTTTATTACTTCTTGAGATCTACCATTGTCTTTTGATTTCTTTAATTCTTGTGATACTTTATAGGAACAGGTACTTCTTGTTTCTTCTACTATTTCAATAACAATGGCTAATGAATTGGTATCTACAAGGAATGCTTAGGAAAAATTGAACTGAGACTTGCTGCTCGCAACTTCAGGATTTGGCGTACTTTAGGGAAATCAGAACTTGAAATTTTGCCCATGCTTACTTTTGCTCTGTATCTGTCATGTAGCCTGCCTTAAATTAATTTTATTTTCTTTTGTAGCTTATTTACTAAGGATGTCACATCCAGAGGCGTACAGTGTCTTGTGTATTAGTCCTTGGACACAATGTCCTAAACGTTGCCTATAYATTAGCAGGAAGCAGTGATCACCTCTGGTGTTAGGATGGATGTTTGATACTTTCTGTGATAGCATTATGCCATCAGGTAACATTTTCACTAAAATAATTTCCATTTAGTGTAGTGCATCATTTGTGAATGAGTGACGCAGTGGTGCATCTCAGCAATATCCTACCTCGAGTTCATGTACTTGCCAAAGATCAGTCTGGGTGGGCGCTTTGCACATGCTATGACAGTGTTGCCATACTGGAATGAAAAACAAACTTGGGTTTGTAAATGCCACAGCTGAAGTTTCCCCAATAATTCTGAGAATCTACCACATGAGCGTGAACAACCAGACTGAAAAAGAGCAGGGAGAAGGAAAGTGCTTTCTTACTTGTTAAAAGTGTAGTGTTTTAATGACACTGTTTTTCTTCCCCCCCCCCTGCAAGGGTAAGTTATTAGTGAATCTTCCTGTTCAAACCTTTTTGGGCTATCCATGTCCAGAAAGATTTGTTACTGCTGGGGCAAGCAAGACCATCTGAGGCACTTCTTTGGTATACCTGGAAGAGATGGCTGAAGTGTTCATTCTGAGTACGTATCTGTATACTTTTCCAGGTTAAATTTACTTTTCTTCAATTCTTGAAACTGAATATGTTTACTGAATATAAGAAAAATTCTTTTAAAATACAGTCTATGGATTTTTTTCTCTATTTTGTATATAAAACATGAAGTGCACTTTAAGGAGCAACTGAATTATTTGTATAGTTCATTCTGAAAAGTCTTGCATTATTCACTTTACTTTTTTCTTTGATGCCAGACCGCTGGTATCGTGGTGGTGCTCTTTGAGAAAGCAAGAGCAAGCAAAAAATAAACATTGGTTCTCCTCTTATTAACTGAAAAGCTATTGTCATGCTGTAATTCCTTTTAGTTTTCTGCTCTTTAGTATCTACACGTCTTTGAGACTTGCCTTCCAGCATATACCAAATGTGAACAGCCAAAAGTCACTGTTTCAGTGCCAGATTAATGTGTTTATTATCTTCTTAAATATTTCTTTCCATCCTTGTAAAATAAGGGAAGATATTGGAGACGCAGATGTTAGATCTGTATCACAGTGCTTGAGATTGGAATAACTTAAGTTGTTTTTAGTGTAAGGCTTTTCTTTACTTGTTTAAAAGTTATACAGTGCATTTGTGGAATATTTACAATCTATGCAATCTTTCCAGGTGGTCCTTGTGGTGTAATGTCACAGGGAGTTAGTGTCATTGAAGAACTTTGAGATTATAAAGCAAATACCTGGCCTTTGGGAGGAACAAAGTGTAAGTGGGGTGTGGTGTTAGGAAGGGTGTTAAGAGACCGGGTTTACATGATGAAATTGGATAACAAATGCGGAGTTAGGGGATTGTTCTTCTACAGCAGTACGTATTGGTAGAGCTTCATGGGCTGAAGAGTCAGGACGGTTCAGTGTCACCTTGCACAGAAAAAAGGGCACGCTGGTGCTCATTTTGTATGCTGGTAGTCTGAATGGTTACTTAAATGTTGATGTCTCTTTTCTACACAGATCTATATGTTTTTGCTATTGTTATGTCACACTGGCTGCTTTTGAGAGCTTCTCTCTACCCGAGGCCCAGGAAGAAGTGTGTCATGTAGGTGACATCTGTGATCATTGTCTTTGTCCACTGAGAATAGAAAAGCCTCCTGCTTTAAATCACTGTCACTGCAATACCATCTATCAGACATGAATGGTGAAGTGAAATACTGCTCTTCTCAATCACAGAATTGAGTTGCTGTCCTTTACTGAGGAAGGTCACTTGTTTAAAGTCTGAATTCCTGTATTGTAGCATAGTGGGATGACATTACTGTAATTTCTTCTAGACTTATGCTCACAGGTTAGTTTACAGAGTGAATTATCTGGAAGAATCAATGTAAAAAAATGTTTAGCCTCTCTTCTCATATAAATAGCATCATGTATCACATCTTTGGAGGCTTGCACTTCCTCCATAAAATCCTGTTTATCTGTAGCTGTGATGGAAACTGGTGGAAGATTTGAGCACACGTGAGGGAGCCGCGTGGCAGGGGGTCACTGGGTGTTTTTGAGGTAAACACTTGGCTTCGCAGCGGCACAGGGTGGCACCCTCACTGCAGGCCGTCTGTAGAGAGCACAGAAGAAACAGCAGTTGCCTGACTCAGCTGCAGATCTTCCAGGCGCCGGAGCCAGATCTACCCTCCTGTGTCTTTTTCGAGTAAGGGCAACATGTGCTGATCTCCTTTGCTGGTATGTGTGTGGATTCACTCCTCAGGATCTGTTGCCCTCCCACAAGCTGCTGCCTCCCTAACTCCTTTTGTAGAGGCTGTTGTTGTTTCTCTGAATTTTAGGTGTTTCTTGCTGATAGAAACGTTGCTGGGTCCCACATCTTTGCTGCTTCTCTCCCATAGTCTATTGTGGATGGTGAGTTATAGCCTAGCCTCAGTATTTCTCATGGGAAACTTGCGTGCTTTCCTTTAATGATAAGTGATACTGGACCACTTCCATTTTCTTATGTTATTTTAAAGATGCAAAAGGTAGTGTGTAGTGTTCCTGCAAAATGGTCTGTTCGGTCACCTGGGTTTCACTGTCACCTGGATGACCTTGTCAGCCAGCTGCTGCCCACGATAAACAGAGTGACCCAAGCAGGAACAGCCACTGGTTGAAAACTCCCGTGTCTGGACTTGGAAGTGAAAGAGCCAACATTCCTCTTCAGAGGTCTGCAACGCACCTGGAAGTGCCAGCTGTAAATGCCCTGATGTAATTTGAGTCAATGTGGGAGAAATCAGTTGTATTTTTGTGGCACAAGTAAACATTTTCTCCTAAGTCCTCTCATTTGACAGCAGCAAATAGTTTTCCTCAAAACTACCTCTTTGAGAAGTTTGGTGGTTTTTTTTCTTTCAGTAAATTACAACTAGACTCGCAACCACAGTTTTCTGCTTTCCTTCATCCCAATTCAGTCCCGGCTCTTGCTCAGCTTCTTTAAATGCATTGTGGGTTTTTCTTAATACAAAGGATGGTTTGAAATATAGAAAAAATAAAAAGTATGTTATCTTCAGTCAGCTACTATCAATTGAGCTCATCATTATCTAAAGCCAATACAAAATCCTCTTTCCTGCCGTGTTTCCAAGCAACCGGCACTGACCGGCAAGGGAAGCGTGAGACGCTCGGGAGCTGAGACCTCACCGGCTGCTGCGAAACGGCCAGCGGCGTCTGCAGGGTGAGGCTGGGAAGGAGGAGGTGAGCTGGGATGCTGCAGGTGGCTGCCAGGATGGGACGCCTGCTTTGAGACTTGCATTTAAGTGGTCGGAAGGTGTGTGCAGGTTGGTCCAAGGAAAAGCTAGTGTCATCACTGAACAGCAGAAAGTAAAGTAATTTGTATTTGATGTGAAGGCTTGTATCTGAAACTGTTAAATTTAAAATGCACTTAAATAGTGGCCTTCCCTGAAGTTGGAAGTATGGAGACACATTTCAGTAATATCGATGTTTACATTGCCGTTGACTTAGTAACAATAATGTGTACTTAGATTTGTTCCTAATGGACAAGATTTGGTTTTTATTTGAATTGAAAGCATACTTTTGGTTTCCAACAACTTTCAGTAGCAATATGGTAAACACTTCTTTAAACTGATTTTAAAAAGTAAAAGCCAATTTATTCAACCTTTCAATACCTCTTCTGACAGATCTATTCTAAAATTGTACATTCTTTTTTCCATTGTTGTATGTTGGTTGTCCCTGAAAATCCAGGATGCAAGTAGAGGGCTGTGGTGGGTTGACCATGGCTAGATGCCAGGTGCCCACCCAAGCCACTCCATCACTCCCCCTCCTCATCTGACAGGGGATAGAAAATACAACAAAAGGCTTGTGGGTTGAGATAAGGGTGGGGAGAGATAATTCACCAATTACTGTCAAGGGCAAAACAGACTCGACTTGGGGAAAATTAATTTAATTTATTGCCAATCAAACCAGAGTAGGGTAATGAGAAAATAAACACAAATCTTAAAACACCTTCCCCCCACCCCTCCCTTCTTCCCGGGCTTAATTTTACTCCCGAATTCTCTACCTCCTCCCCCCGAGTGGCGCGGGGGGACGGGGAATGGGGATTGTGGTCAGTTCATCACACGTTGTCTCTGCCGCTCCTTCCTCCTCAGGGGGAGGACTCCTCACACTCTTCCCCTGCTCCAGTGTGGGGTCCCTCCCGCAGGAGACAGTCCTCCACAAACTTCTCCAACGTGAGTCCTTCCCACGGGCTGCAGTTCTTCATGAACTGCTCCAGCGTGGGTCCCTTCCACGGGGTGCAGTCCTTCAGGAACAGACTGCTCCGGCGTGGGTCCCCCACGGGGTCACAAGTCCTGCCAGGAGCCTGCTCCAGCGTGGGCTTCCCACAGGGTCACAGCCTCCTTCGGGCACATCCCCCTGCTCCAGCATGGGGTCCTCCACAGGCTGCAGGTGGATATCTGCTCCACCGTTAACCTCCATAGGCTGCAGGGGCACAGCCTGCCTCACCATGGTCTTCACCAGAGGCTGCAGGGGAGTCTCTGCTCCAGTGCCTGCAGCACCTCCTCCCCTCCTTCTTCACTGACCTTGGTGGATGCAGAGTTGTTTCTCTCACATGTTCTCACTCCTCTCTCCGGCTGCAGCTGCTGTTGAGCAGCAACTTTTTCCCCTTCTTAAATACATTATCCCAGAGGCGCTACCACCGTCGTTGATGGGCTTGGCCTTGGCCAGTGGTGGGTCCATCTTGGAGCCGGCTGGCATTGGCTTTATCAGACATGGGGGAAGCTTCTAGCAGCTTCTCACAGAAGCCACCCCTGTACCCCCCTGCTACCAAAACCTTGCCATGCAAACCCAATGCAAGGGCATAGAACATAACCAGCTCTCAGAACTTTATTTTTCCCCTGCTCCCCCCACAATCCCCATGTTTTTTTCATTATTTACTAAACTTGTCTAGTAAAAAGATGTACAGCCCTACCGGAGGGAATAGGACCTTACACTTCTGTTGAGAAAAAAATTTATTCTGTAGAAAAAATAATAATCTTCTATTTCTTGTCAAAAGCTATCAACAATAATGAGGTGACTCAGGTTTTAGGCTGAACTTGCAGAACTAGTAATGCAGAGGGGAAAAAAAAAAAAAGACATGAAAAAGAATAAAACTCAAACCCATAGGGAGCTGCTGCACAATTGAATACATTGTGCTAGAGTTACAAAATACTGAATTAATTTTGTCCTATATTTCTTCTAAATTAATTTTAAATAAAGCCTAATAGTTCATAGGAGCAGCTTAGATTGCTTTTTTCCTAGTGTGGTTTTATGCAGAACCATTCCAATTGCTGTCAGCTACTAAAAGATGCATTGAATGCATCTGCATTAGCATTTTGGCTCTGAACAGCAGCGTAGCTCTGCGGTGAGTCTCTTCTCATCTCCCGTTGTCACCCCCACGTGCTGTTTGTTCAGATCACAAAGCGGTGTTAGTGCCCATGGAGTAACTTCCTTCAAGGGAAATTAAACCAGAGGTCTGCTCCAGGGGTGCATTCAATGTGCTCCGACTCTTTTGGAGACGTGAAGGTTCAAATCAATGATAGAGTCTCAGGGCAGCTTCTAACAGCCCGTGCGTGGCAAAGTTCTGCCTAGGGGACTGGGCTAAATCTAGTCTGACATAAAACCTACAAATAGCATGTCGTGTATATCTAGGGACCTCGGCTTCAAACGGCTTCAACCTCATGATGCCCGCCTGCGGCACTGCATTACTTGCTGAGATGCACATGGTCATACCTCTTCCTAAACTGTGTGTTGCCCAGGAGAATTAATTTTCTTTATAAATGAGTGAGCTTCTGTGTTAAAATATGTTGTATAACTTAGTGTACAAGCATATTGTTAAGCATAATTGGGTGTGAGGGGTTATGTGTATCTTCCCTTTACTGCAATCAAAGTTAGCACTTCTCCAAAGAGGAAAGGACTTCATGGTATTTTCTCTCCTTAAGGAAAGTACTTCTCTTTGTGGTGGAATTGATCTCAAAGTTACCATGCTATGGCCAAACTTTCCATCCCAAGTCTTGTAGCTTGCACTTAGTGTGTTACACTAAGTGTGAATTTACAGTTGAGTAATTTTTGGTAATGATTCATTTACACTTTATTGTGTTAGATGCAGTGATCAAGTCAGATGAGTATTATGTCTCAGTGTTACTCTGCAAGTTTTACTGTATTTGATCTTAAGTGTCCACCATTCCCTTCAGATGAATGTTGGGTACTTGAATGACAATTCCTTCATGCATTTGTAGGCTGGTAATTATCTTTGGCGAAACAGTTGCAGAAATCAGTTTATTACTCCAGGCATACTTCGCTTTTTCCTTACCTGTTGGTATTTCTACGAAAAATTATCATTGTCTAGCGTATGTTACCCTAGTGCTCTCCAAAATGGAAAACTTCCTTGGTTTGTCTGGTTGCCAAAGTAAGCCTGAGAGCGTGAACTAGTCAAAGGTGGTGTCATTTCGGTGTTGTAAACTTGATTTTTCCATTATATTTGGTACTTTTATATCTGCCTTTTTTTTTTCCATGTGCTGTAGTCAAGCAAGTCATTCTTACCTCCACTCTCTACCGTCTTCCATGCTTGTCTGCTGGTGTCTTCATCCTAGCTGTGTAGGTGCAGAATGCATTTAGATATATATAGGTGGAGAACCTATATAGATGTGTGTAGATGGACAATGGAACTGAATTAGCTTCTCAGATTAGCTTCACAGCCTACATGATCAGAAACAGCGATTTCTCTCCGTGACTAAGTGGCAGCTCAGAGAAAGCCAGCAAATACGAGGTCAGTGAATGGAGATATTTGGAAATCCACCCTGAAACGTAGGTGGCCCAAATACTGCAGCTTTCTTCCAGCTTTGCTCTCCCTCTGTTTTCGTTTACAAGTTTCCCCCGGACTTCCTGCCCAAGAATTTTTCCTTTCAGCCTGCTTAATAGGTTGGTGACAGCTGGCAGAAGGCACAGTTGGGCAATTGACTCTTACTGAGAAACATGAAAATATTTTCCTGGTATCCATATAAAGATGCAGATGCTTCTTATATCTGACACTGAAAATTAAATTTCATTGTTTCCTGACCTGATCCAATGCCAACCATGCTGTTGTAACTCATGATGGTATGAAGCAGTTTTGCTGATGCCTTCAGGTTCGTCAGCCTCTGCAGCCTGACAAATTCTAAATGGAGTAACTGCCCCCTCACTTTTTTTTTTGGTAAACAGGAGGTAGGATTGATACTATTTCTGTTCATTTTAGAGCTTATCCTTGAAACATCTATTTTTCATAGCAGGTTGTGTTGTCTCTGGAAAGTAGTTAAACATCCGGGAAAAATAGCTCCTGTACGTTAGAGAGGCCATGCATGTCTGGGTAAAATTCTGCCCCTTCTCTGTGCCACAGCCCATCTTTATGGCTGATCACGGCTGGGAAATCTGCAGTTTGCTCTGAAGCCAGGAAGGTTACCTGAAATTCCAGCCACACTAGTGATATTTTTTGCCCTCAAATCTAGGAAAACCAGGAGCTCCTGGGGAAACTGAAATGCTATTCACTAATCACTAGTTGCTAGGCACATACTTCCACTGGGAGGTTGTGAATTGCTACGTGAAGTTTGTCTTGCATCATGTTTGGCTTTAGGTAGTGCACGTGTGCTTCTGAAGCCCTGGGTAAGAATTCATATTGGTCCTAAAAACAACTTCTTCCCTTAATGCAGTTTAGGCTCTTACTGCCTTTAAGAAAGGAATTTGAATCCTTTTTTGGAAATAGTRTTACAGCTGAAAATGCTTGCTACGTTTATGCAAGTCATAATGTTAAGTTGAAACCTTAAAAATGTCAACAAGATGGTAATGCGGATGGTTTTTCCCCAGGTATTATTTCTTAACTCCAGCAGACTTGGCCTGGAACCTGAGCAGACCAAAAATATTTGAATAGCAGGTTCTAACAGCATCTTCCATGCGCAACGATTAGCCTAAGGTGTAGATTTTCTTGTAAATTTTACATATAGAAGTATATATATTGATTTTACTGTATGTGCCTTGGTGCTGCCGTAGTTGCTGGTTTTGTTTCTGTCGTTGCTCTTTTGTCTCCCTGCAAAAATGAGCATTAGCAAATGAAATTAGGAAGAAGCTGAATGTAACATGTTCCCGTGTAGCATCTTTAGGGACAGCTGGGATGATCTGAAAGCAGGTTGCTGGCACAGATGTATAGACCCAGGAGTGTAGCTACGGGGAGTCAGTAGTGCCTACAAAAACCAAAGAATCTAAAGAACTTGTTTTTAGTAGATGGTTATGTTGATGCTATTATAATAGTGATTTTCTGTCTGAAGGGTATATGTAGACGAGCTCAAGGGAAAGGATTGTTTTGGTGCCAATCCAGTTTTTACTTATCTTTTTATTTAGTCTCCATTTGACAACTAGGGAACATTCCCTTGTGTTCTTCGGTGCTGCAGGGCAGTTTGAGTTGCATAGTGGTTTTTGCCCTTGTTCAGAGCTGAAAACCAAAATACCCATGCATGGGGTAGGCTGAGCCCTGAATGAATCTGCCCTGTATTGAAAACAAACCCATAATTTTTACATGAAAGTCAGAAGCTTCCATTCCTTAAAATAATATGGAAGTGAATCAAAACTGTGTCTGTCCTAGATGATCTTCCAGTAAAGAAATAGTTGTGCCCTATACCAATACCCAGCGCTTGATGTGGCCTCGGGGATCTGCAGCACACAGCTGTTGTCGCAGGCAGGACCTCCGCACTGAAGCCCTGCGGTACCCCCCGGGTGACAGTGGTGGGAAGGGGCGATGGAAGTACAGCCCTGAGAACGCAGCTGCAGGGTGGACTCTGCTGGTTTGGCAATGCTGTCCTTGTACCAAAATAATGGGGGAAAAATCAACCCTTGCCATGCAAAACGAGTTCAACCTCCACTCCCAAACCCCGCTGGATTTTTGGTAGCATCTCTCCACAGGGGCCTCCTGCCAGCCCACTTTTGTTGGCCTGTAATCGCATCTCCTCACATCCTGGCAGACAGCAATGCGATAGTGAAAATCTGTGCTGGGAATGTTACCTAAAACCTCCCCTTCATCTTTTGGTGTGCAGGGGCTTTCTTAGTGCTTTGTTCCTCTCTGGGAAAAATTACACATTATCTTTTAACATGATAATGTATCATGGTTGGTGCAGACAGCCGATGTTGTGGTCTTGAAGCAGATAACCTTTGTGAGTGAAGCAGACGTGTGCTCTTCCCTTAACGTGGGACTTTTTGAGTACAAACTCTGACCTGTCCTTGCCCAGGGTGTATTTGGAGATCAGTTGATCTTCGTACATCTTCTAGGGAGTGTGTAACAGTGTGACTCCTCGATAGTTACATCAAAATGTGTAAATTTTTTGAAATATTCCAGTTTTCCTGTGAGCCTCGGATTTGTTCTTACTGGCTTGCAGGCTAAAGCTTGCCGTGCTTCTTCTCACTACCACATTGAAACTTATTTGCTTCTACTCATAACATTGAAGAAATCCTGATGCTCCCTTTGTATTCTAACAGAATAATCCTCTTGCAACATATTTAGAAGTGGTATTTTAACATTATTGTTAGTATCTATCACCAAAGAAAGAAACGTCTATCCCTTGACATTGAAATGGCTCGGATCACTGCAGGTGTCAGGGAAATGTCCGTTCACTTAAATGCTTTGATTTAAATATGGTCAAACAGGGTGATGGAGTGGAAATGTGCCCTTTCAAAATGGTGGCGCCTGTGGGGCTTGGCTCCACTTTTAATAGTTCAATTTTCCTTGTGTTGTTGGGGCTGCCTCCTCTAATTAGGACCAGCTGTAAGCTGCTGCGTAAGAAACAGAGGTTAAAGACATGATGTCTGTCCAAAACTTAAAAATTTCTGTTTAAAATTTTAAAACAGATGGAGTTCTGTAAGGGAGCACAAAAGGAGACTGAGATGCATCATAAATACCAGTTTTTATATGTTTACACCCAGGATAGTGTTTCCTGAACCATRTCTATCGTTTGGATATTATCCTTTCTTTTAGATGGTGGGTTAACTTGATGAGGGTATAAAATCGGCATAAAAATCTACTTAATGAAATTCATGAGGAAATCGCTCAGAATTCCTGCATCTTTTTTAAAAATGGGCCTCAGACCTCTAAATAATTTAATAAAATCTTTATGATCTTCCTTTCTATCTGCTAGATCTGTGAGGTTGCACAGAAGCAATGAAAAGATCCTTCTCCTGCATGCTTCTATCTTGTAGTGCAACCAAGCAGAATGGAGCAGTTAAGTAAGTATGACTCTGGGTTTTGGTGTTTGTTGGGTTTTTTTGTTGTTGTTGTTTTTTTGTTTTTTTTTTTTTTTTAACGAAAAAAACATATTTAACTCAGGGAAAAGAGATCAGGCATTATCTTACACTCTACTGGATTTTCAACAGCTTGTAAAAGAATTGCCTTTTAAAATATTTTATATTTATAAAGAAACTGCTAATAAGCATGGCATTTAGGCAATCTTGTTCTGTCTTCATTAAGCTGAAAATGACCAGAACGATTTCTACTTGGTGTAAGGCAAGCACTTGCAGATTAGATGTATTCCATAGTACATGAGAGACCTTGAACTGTCCATTATGGAGTATTAATTCTATTTTCCCTAAAATCAGTATAATGACGTGGGAAGATGCCTTTTGTCTGCTGTTTTGTGCAGCATTATAGTATATCTTTTTAAAATTCCTTTTTATCTAGGAGCCTTTGTTCACCAAGTTAGTCACAGCTGATGATACAGGACATCCATGTGTCAGGTTTTGAAGTTACTTTTAAAAAAAGATTTAATGAAAGCAAGACCCAGAGTATGTTCTCCTATTAATCAACAGGCAAAAAGTATTTCCGTTATACAAACAATTGTACATAGATCCTGCTATTTACTATCAGTCTCGCTGACACTAGCACAAATTACTCTTGAGAAACTCTCTGAAGTTTATGCAGCGGCAGTTACTCTCTAGTTCCTGAAAAACAACAAGACTTACTGCGCAGCAGAGGTACACTAAAAACAGTCTTTACGTCTCGCTGGAGGAATTTTGTTGCTACCACTGACAGCATTATAGAATAAATCAAAAGAGGTTCTGACTCTCCATAGGCTTTCTTCTTTGTGCAAATAGAAGTAAACTGCTTCCATGCTGGTTTTGCATTGATGCTAATGATTATATCCGATGCAAAATTGTGAAGAATCATACTTTATTGTGAAGTACTTTATTATGTCTGAAACTCCAGAGTGGCTGGAACATAAAAATTCACATAGGCTGTATGTGAATCCTCCAGAAATTGGAAGATATGAAAACTGTTAGGAACATCAGCTTTTCATAATCTTCAGTTCTCATGATAAAACACTTCTTAGGATCATAGCCCAAGAGGTTATCATCTGTCCTCCGCATTCTTAAATTGTAAATTATTGCTAGTTCAGCCAGTGATAATAATTAAGCAGGTGGTCGATTTGGAATTGTTGCTCCAGCGAGATATAAACTGCAGTAGCAAAAACTTGGCCCTTTGTCCCTGTCTTCTGGACCACAGACTTCCACCACACTGTGGATTTTTCACACTTTGGTAAAAATAGCCATGCTGTGTCAGGCAAAGTCTACGTCACCACCATTCTGTCTTGATAGTGGCCAATGCATGGTCGATCATAGCTATGCTTTTGGCTTTGCATCTGCCATTTTATACAGCCTTTTTTCTGTCTTATCTTGGAACAACCATGTTCTCTGTTCACCTTCATTGTGCCACTTTTGATTTTATGAAACTTTTGTTGTATTCCCAACTCCTAATCCAGCTCCTTTCCTCTAACTTGAAGGATGGTGTACTTGATTTGTTGCTTTCATCTGTAGCTAAAGCAGAGGCCTATTATACTAACAAAGGCAGAATCACACTAAACAGACTGTTAATATTAGCTTGTTGTGAATCCAGACCGAAGTACACTAATATGGTATAATTGTATATGCATTTTAGTACCGAGGGGCCTAGTAAAATTAGTATTACCACTGCTCTATGTTGGAACTGTTCCATTAATTTGATTGTTCTTTTAGCCTTTTTCTTGATCTTTCCCAATTTCTACCGTATTCTTTTTTTGAGATGAGGGGGAGAATGCAAAGGGGACCAGAACCACGTACAGCTCTTAACAATCATAGAATCACAGGATGGTTTGGGTTGGAAGGAACCTTTAAAGATCATCTAGTCCAGCCCCCCTGCCATGGGCAGGGTCATCTTTCACGAGATCAGGTTGCTCAAAGCCCCATCCAACCTGACTTTGAACACTTCCAGGGATGAGGCACCCACAACTTCCCTGGGAGACCTGTTCCAGTGTCTCACCACCCTCATAGTAAAGAATTTCTTCTTTATATCCTAATCTACTCTCTTTTAGTTTGAAACCATTACCTCTTGCCCTATCACTACAGCCCCTGGTAAAAAGTCTCTCCCCTTTATCTTATAAGCCCTCTTTATATATTGAAAGGCTGCAATCAGGTCTCCATTATTGCTCTGTCACATTTCATACCAGTTATGGGAGTTGTCAATTGAGTGTTTACACTTGCTGATTTCAATATTGATTTGTGTTCTCTGCAGAGATTATAAATTCAGGGTAAAAACTGTCAGTCTGGTGTGACTTACAGGTTCTTGATTAATGAAGCCTAGGACTGAAACTGCAAAAAGGGGTGGGTCTGTTGTTGGCGGTATGGAGATGGCGGTGAGTTTTACGGGATCTCTATGTAAGGAAGCTTTTTTTTTTTTTTTTTTTTTGGACTACCATGAAGCACCAAACTTAGATTTTCCTGGGGTCGTAATAACCAGTACAAGTACAAATCTTAGAATGATGTAGGTTTCACGTAAGGATCATGTAGATGACCTCTGAAGGTTGTCTAATCCAATCCCCCATCAAAGCAGGACAAGTCAGAGCAACCTGCTCAGGAACTTTTTCAGTGAAGTTTTGACCACGACCTGTCTGCACCTCTCTTTCTGTGTTTGACCACTTCTGTGGTATAAAATAAACAGACTTCACATCTGGTCCAAATTTTCTGCATTCCAACTTGTCTGTCACCTTTTGTCCCGCCCCTGCACACCTCCGAGGAGCCTGGGTCTGTCTTCTCTTTGGCTGTAGACAGCAGAGGCTTTTCCCTTTACATTCTCTTTTAATGCTGAACAATCCCAGTTGTTTCAGCATCTCCTCGTATGTCACGTGCTTCAGCCCTGTCCACCTTGGTGGTTCTCCTCCAGACTCATGCAGCAATGTGGTGTGCTGCTTGAGCTGTGGGTCTCACAAGTGCTGGGTAGAGGGGAAGAGCTGCTTCCTTGACCTGCTGGCAATGCTCCTGCTCCTCCTCCCAGGATGTGGTTGGCCTTCTCTGCTGAAAAACATGGTGTTGTTAAGTGGTAATGGTTGTCTTAGAGCTCTTTGTGTTTCTGATGTAAGATGGTTAATACTAAAATGTAGTAAACTAGGTAGTACTTTGAGATAATGTATGATCTTAGGCTGCAGTTCAGTGAAATGTTTAAGTGTGAATCTGTCCTGTCTTCAGTGGAACTCAGCTTTGTGCTCAAGTTGAAATGCTTCAGTTTAAAAAAAGGTAAAATGTTGAAGCAGTTTCTTAAGACTTATTATTTTTAGCTTCAAACTGGTCTGCTGTGCTGTCTGTCATCTATACATCCATTGATGGTGCTGTCTTGTTGTTAGAAAGCCAAAGTTAAAGTGCTTTGACTTTAACCTACAGTGACTTTTTGATTTTTCTCCTCTCTGGTAGTTTTGGAACCCAACTGAGCTGTGCTAAAAAGATATTGATTTCAAAACAGGTTTTTAAAATCTGTTTAAATGTGGACATCATCTCTAATTTAATCTTTTCCTTACTTTTATTTTTAATGAAGCTCTTATGCTAATGGCATCTGAATTTTAAAAAGTGAGAGGAGTGTTTCAGGCCCCCTAGATATACTGTTTTTTTAAAACTTTTTTTAAGGACATGGTCTAAACTAAATGTGCTATTAATAAAGTAAAAAAAAAAAAAAAAGACTGAACATGCAAAAGACTGTATCCGAAAGTTTCCATGGAGACTTTCATTGACCTCCAGGCTCCTTTCTCAGTTCTATTAAATTTCCCTTTTTTCCCCTTCCCTGCTGGGAATGTGTCCCTGTGTCTCATTCTTTTGGAGGGCAAGGAGTAGAAATCTTGTTTTCACTGTTAAACCACTGGCTTGGGGCAGGAACAGGGGTATTTCATTTGGAAACAAGGGATACCAGGGGGGAAAAAATATCACTAAAGTAAGATTTTTGGCAGGAAAAAAAATTGCAAAAAAATTAAGGCTTAAAGTGTGTTGCCCAGGAAGTACAGTATCTGTCTGGGTGTTAATACAGTAACAGCTGGGAAGATCAGCTTGAGAATAGGTTACTGACTGGGTTGGAGGGAACTCTGAGTCGCCCGCTTTTTTGGTGCGCTTTTAATTGAAAAACAACAGCAACAACACCACCAACACACACACACACAAAAAGCACTCTTGAAACTCCCCTGACTGCAATTTTCTTTTAAGTGTCTTCCCTCAACTTAAAATGAAAGAAAAAAAGCTTTCTAATTTCGGGGTGCTAAATGCTCTGCACTGCACTTCATTACTTGATGAGACAGTGGAGTGGGAAGCTCTTCAGGCTGTTACAACACTTGGCTTATTTTCGTTGTGCCTGCGTGATGCTAGCTCCATCATCTTATCTTTCCTCATCTGCTTTCTCCAGCTTTAAGTGAGGGTTGCATTACCGTTTCCTAGGTTCTAGAGCAGACCATGAAGAGAAATGTTTGTTTGCTAAAACTACGTCGCAGGCTGCAGGTATGCGCAAGTCTGCCTTAATACCTATTGCTTTATTTCTGAGATGCTTGCCACAGCCAGAAGGAGAGCACAGTGCGATCCTTGCTTTTCGCTGTCCCTACCCCAGTTTTTCTATCAAAGAAACAGGTAAACGTCCCCCTCTGTCATTCCCCCGCTCCACATGTCTGACACTACCGCACTGGGGTCCCTCCTCTACCTGCGTGGACTCTCGTCGGTTATTGTGGCCGCTTCTCTCAGCTCCCGCTGGCATCATGTACATGGCCACTCTTCTCTGTTTGTTTTCTGTTTTGTCATGATTTCTCCAGTTTTAAAGGTCTTCATTACAGTAGTTTCTGTTTTCTGTAAAGGACGTGTCATACAGAGCCAAGATGCTCTCCTGGTTTTGCTTCCCTACTTGCCACTGCTTCTTGTCCTATTCAGAGGTATTCTTAACTGCCACCGCCTTTGTGCAACTGCTCAGTCATAGATTTTCTGTCACCAAAGCTTTATGTTAAAGAATGTGGTATCAAGGGAAAGATATTTTTTTTCCCTTTTACAGATAAAAGAAAATTGCTTTGTTTTCAGGTTTCCCAAAAGACCAACTCAACTTGCTGTCAAAACAAAACAAATTTTTATTCTCAGTGTTTCTGCTCTCAATGTGTGGATTAAAAAGAGCATTTGGAGGGATCATTTATTTGAAATCTAGGTTTCCTGAGCAAACAAAAAACCCCTTTCAGTTCAACTAGGTGTGGAAAAACTCGCTGCACTGCTTAACCATTTTCGTTCTAGAGAGTTACGTCTAATTAGCTTTTATTTGCTTTTAGAGCAGGCTGTCTTGTTATACTATTGGATGTATTTGCTGTGTAAAACTGAAAAATACTGAGTTATTAGGCAAGCTGACAGTCTTTTCTCATTCTTGGCTGATGGGGGGCTATGCTGTGAAAAAAGAAAAGAAAGAGAGTCAAGCAA
Organism: Oceanodroma leucorhoa; assembly: GCA_030449065.1. Lineage (NCBI taxonomy): Eukaryota > Metazoa > Chordata > Aves > Procellariiformes > Oceanodroma > Oceanodroma leucorhoa. Next base: position 3,264,360 of record JASVER010000009.1, on the reverse strand, counting down.
GCCTTCTCAAAGGATTGGAGAACTACATGAGGTAGGAAGTTTCCTCTAGTGCTGGGAGTGGTTCTGGCAATGTTACTGGGAACATTGTGAGACAGTGGGGAAGAGCTTGATACTTAGGTAAAATTGTTTTGTATCTTCTCAGGATAAATAATGCAGTTTTGATCTTAAAGCTACTTCTATTTTCTTGTGATTTGGTAAATTTTACAGAAAGGAAAAATGGATGAAGTTGATACTTCCAGAAAATAATCATGTAATAGGTTAGGAGTGGTAAAGGGTGTTTGCTTTAGTATATTATTCACATGCAGAAAATAATAACTAGCTCTGAGTGCTTTAGAGGAGAAGTCTTAGGTGGAGGAATGTTCTGCCAATGATGCAGAGAAAGCTGGGCTGGAAGCTGTCATTTTGTAAGGAAAGGCAAAACAGAGAGAAATGGTTCCCGTGTTTGTCTTCTGTTATCTAAATCACCAGCCTGAAGTTTCATTTTTTTTTTTGGTCCCATTTCTAACTGCAGACCAATTCTTTAAAGATTAATCTGGATGGAAGAGAGGGTATTGACTGGCATTAGGACAAGAATGGGTCTGAGAAACTAATCTGAAGCTTGAGCTTAATTGATGCTAAACTGATGAGTGACTGTCTTGTTGCTTGGCTAAGCCTGCCTTTTTGGAAACACTCCTCTACAGCAAGAGCACAAAATGCTGGCAGGAGCCCTACGTAGTTTTAAGCTGTTGCTGCAAGCTGTCACCTAGATTAGCTGGCAAAAGAATGTTTGAACCTGCAAATTACTTTGGCAGAGCCCAGTCTCTAACCATAGTTGCCTGGCTGTGAAATTTTGCCAAGTATTGTACTAATAATTTGAGGGATGGGGGATCACAAGGTTTCCAGGCACCAGATGTCTGCCTGCATTTGCTGGGGGATTTTTATGTTGGCTTTATGTCTATCTACAATATTTTTGTTTTCCTGAAAGTGTGTTTTCAGTACATTTTCAGAAGGAGATGCTGAGACATCATTAATACCCATTCTTCTGCTTTTTAGCTTTAATTATTTAAATTCCTTTCAGAACTGGGGTTTGTTTTGTTGTTTTTGAAAAGTCTCTGTATCTTTTAGTTAGCAGCGGATCACACCCAAGCTCCTATGATCGCCATACAATCARTTTTACCTACTGAGAAAAATCAAAATGCCTTACCAGGTGATTCACAATTTCTAAATGTAACTTACTTGTGGGTTATACCTAGTAACAAGAACAGCAGCTAAAATATAGGAAGCTGGCGTTAAAAGTTTCAGATAACCACTCATAAAATGTAACATCTGGAAAGCATCGCTCACTTTCCAGAAGTAATGATTTGACAACAACAGCTCTTCTCTCCCCCTGTTTAGCTCAGTGTAAGCTGATAAGGTTTTTTTGGGTGTGAAGCCAAACTTCCAAATTCTATTTTTGCCTTTTGCTTATAAGGATGAATGTCTAGTTAGGTAGACAGTTTAGACCAGGCTAAGAAAAAGCCAGTTAGACCACAGCAATCCACTTCATGTATCACCACTTCATGTAATGTCACCTTCTACAACAATGGTATCCTTATTTTTCCATTGCTTTTTATCTATTGCTGCCATTTTGCACTCTCACTAGAGCAAGCTTCAGCTGTCCTTTAGCACATTTCACCCTTGTAAACATATGCGTTAAGGAAACCACAGCACAAAAAGTCCAACCAAATCTAGTCTCATTAAATTAATCGTGACATTAGGAGGTCTCATGCTTTTTACTTCATTTTTATTCATAGATTAGAAGGAGGAAAACAAACATCTCGGTGGTTTCTCAAGTTCAAATGAAGTGGTTCAAATGCAGAAATGTTTCTAAATCTCCTAGCTGAAAAGAAAACAACGGCAATTAAAGCAGAAGTATCATGAACAAAAAAAATTGACTTTTGGAGACAAATATCTATTTTTTCCACTGTAAAAATTGCCAAATGTTTAATTTTTTTGTGATGGATCTTTTGCATCACCTGTTTCTCTCTAGTTCTGTGAGCAATTAAGTTGCTTCACTTTTTAAAGATTTAATGATTTTATTGTTTTGTGGTATTTTAATCTATTGTAATAACTAATGGCAGATTTAGTGGTTATCAGAAAGTCCTGAAGTACAATTTCAGTTTTCAGAAGACTTACTTTCAGAGGAAAAATGTATTTAATTCTGAAAACTTGTTTAGTTTTTCATTTTTTAGTTTAGACCCATTCTTTGTTGTTAAAAACCATGTTTTGCCTAGAGTTGTTTAGTTTCAAGGCTGTAATATATGAACACAACAGAAGATGGATGGCAGAATTGAAGATAGGAAAATGCAAAATTACTATAGTTAGTTTTAGGACTAGATAATTTTAATAAAAAGTTTCACACTCATTTTCTGTTTTAAAAACAGCCACCTCACAGTCAAAGTCCTTTGGGTTTTTTAGAGGAGTTTGTAAAGTTCCTTTAAGCTAGAGATTAACAATTTCTTTTATTTCTTTCATTCCATTTATTGGCTTGTAAACCTGAAGGCTGTGAATTTTAGGAAAGAAAATCCTTTAATTTTGTGTATGCCTATTGATATGTGTGGTTGCCATGGTAGAGATTTGGAGTGAAACTTTCAAATCTCTGAATCGAACCAGTATGATGATTTTTAGCATCATTTTTCTGATACAATTAATCAGAAGTCTGAAAAATTATAAGTACTTACTGAATTTAGCTGACTGGATGCTCTAGAGGTTTAAAGTTCTAAAGTAGGTGTAGACTTAACTACATGGTCTTAAACTTTCTGTAGGGCCCCACTTCAGGCGTACAAACTGATTTGTGTGATGAAATTTTCTTGAGAGTTCATGATTCCTTCTGAGTTGCAAGCCATTGTCTGGGAGCAGCTGCTTTAATTTCTAGCTATTCATTGTAATGCCTTCTTTCCAATTGTTTTGTACAATGCTGTATTGTGAATAGAGTTTTATATAACTTTCATCAAATAGCTGAGTGGATCAGGAATTATTAAAAACTGTGCATCAGTTCCTTAGGACATTTCTGCTTCCTTTCCTAACAGCCCCCGCTGTAGAGTTCCAGCTTATTCGATGAGCATAGTCATTGGTGGTGGACTGTAAGGTCCTTTGAAAATAAAGATGGATTTTTAACTCCATTAAGGACTTTATAGGAAGTTTATGAAGAACGAAAGATACCTCCTAGGCATTCAGCAGCCTGAGTTCACGACAGATGCTGCAGAATCAGTTAAAAGGTTTTTAAGCCCAAAGCCTCCATGCTCAGGTGTGATGCTGAGTATGAAAACCAGAGGGCTGTTGTTTGTGAATTAAGGTTCGTGGTTGCATTTGTTAGCAAATCTTTTTTCATTATGAAGCTTGGAGTTGATGAAAAATCCAAGAGTATATCTGAGCTCCAGACTGCTCCTAGCTAACAGCGAGTGCTGGTTTGGTTGTTTTTCCACGGAGGAAGTGCCACTTTGACTACTAAACCCTTTGATACACTTGTCTACCCAGTGATGTCATGTGTCTTGCTTGAGAATATCTTACCAGATATATAGATTTGCTCCATTTGTCAGTTGATTTTGCTCAAATAGAGACATTTTGAAGGTAGTGATGTGGCTATATGGCAGGACAGGTGGGACTGTGTACTGTCTGAATGTTAATGTTACTTGGAAACCACCTGGAAGATTTGTCAGATTGCATTCTACTGTTAGTAATAAAGAAGCAAAGTTAAGTGATGATAAAATTGAGATATCAATTAGAAATACCATATTTTTTTAATGAAAATAAGTTTTTCATAGGCAGGTCTGATTACCTTTCAATGAAAAAAATGTTATCTAAACCCTCTTCTTGAGTTCCACTATTGAAACTGTTCACAGGTTGTCAGCTTTCTGAAGTTGAAACTCTTTGCATGTAAATCATTCTTCTGTAACAGACCCATATAGTTTTTTTTTATGCTGAATCAACACATTTAATATTTTTTGTATGTTCAGGAAAGACTTTGAAAATGTAAAAAGGTAGATATTTTTCACCTTTTTTTTTTTTTTTTTTTTTTTTTTTTTAAACTTTTTTTCTTTATACATATTGTGATCTATATTAGGTGTTCTGGGTGGGTATACCAGATGTGATAAGGTGTAGAAAACATCTTTTCACCAGACTATGTTCTGCCCTAAACACTACTGAGGATGGAAGGAAATTCAAGTAAATCAGGGAGTCAAGTATTTTAAATTTTTGCCTGATATCATACAGCTTTCTGTATTATTTTTTTTATAGGATACTTTGAAAATTTAAAATTAATAGAGAAGAAAACTTTCTCTGTTTGCCAGAAATTTTTCGTTTTTTTCTTCATTAAGAAATTGTTTTCTGCTTTCTGAATGCAGCCTTGTACCATTGCTACCAAAGATGTGGAAAGAATTAAATTTATTTATGCTCCCTCTGCTGGCCTTACAGCTGTGCAGAATAGATCTATCCCATACCTTCAGAGTACCCACACTTGCAGCTGGTTTGTGGGAATTGGCTCTTTGAGGGACTAGGGAGAACACTATCTGCAAGATTCGGGTCTGAGCAGTGAATAATGCCATTTCTGAAGTAACCTCTCAATAACAGTGGGAGCTTTTAGAAAGGAAACAACAATGATATTTTGTGATAACTTTGAGTACATTCGGTTGCAGCAGAGGTGCAATCTGTTAGTATGATATAGGAGAGCTGTACATTTGCCACCAGTAGTATACACTATGTGCAAAACTTGTTTCATTTTTTTGCCTGGGATTCCTGAAAATCATCTTTGTAGTACAGTGCAGAAAAGCAGAACTGAAATGATCAGGTTGTTAAAAAATAATTGAAATAATCCAAGTTTGTTTGAAACTAAGGTGCAAAGCTGTTATGCCTGGGAACATTGTCTTGATAGCGATCACTTAAGAACTGTTACGTATTTTTTTGTTGTTGTTTTTTTTTTTTTTTTTAAGCTGGACCTGTGATCTGCAGAATGCTAACATACCCTCCAACTCGAAGAGCCTTAATTGTGGGTTGTGGTCTGCAGATGTTTCAACAACTGTCAGGGATTAACACCGTCATGTATGTATTTACTGCTTGCTTCTCTTTATAAAATATAAGAAAAGAAACAATTAGACCAGTAGCAGTTGTAGATGGGCTTCTGGACAAAATCTGAAATGTGAAAAATTGAGTGTGAGAGCTGGAATGCTGGTTTGAAATCCAGATATTGACATATTTGGCATCTCAGAAAATTGGTACAAGAGGATGTTAGTATAAGGGCAAACATTTATATAGAGATGAGAATGCAAACTGTACTGTGGGAGATGCATTATTATATGTTAGAGTTTATGGTTAAAGCTATGTGCGTCTAGATAAGAAAGTACACTTACAGTTTGAACTTGTGTGCAAATAGATGAAAATACTGTGAGGGTTAGACTGTTGACCATGTAAATGAGATGGAAAATTACTGTGAAGCACTAAAGGAGGGAAGATGCTGAGGGACGAAGCATTTCCTGTTATTACATGGTTCTGTTACGTGTATGAAGGCTCAGTAAATGCGGAAGTGAAGAACAATATATTGGGTGTTATGATAAGCTGTCAGCTCACGAGAGGAGTAACTCTGGGCAAATGTGTAGTGCACAAGACCTAGTTTAAGATTAAATTACTGTTGAGCTACCTTAAAAGAGTAACCATAATGAATACGATTTCCATATTGTTTTAAGAGCGAGTGAAAAATATATTGCAGTAACATCTTACGGAGAGAACTACACCTAAGGGAGCCAGCTGGTTAGGAAATAGTTAAAAGGAACAGCTAAAAGGATAAAGCTTTTAGCAGTATCAGGAGCTACCATATTAAATGTTAAATATCTGCCATCTATCACAAGGGGGGAAAAAACCCAAGCTCAGTATTGTTAAACTGCAAAGGAGGGAAATTTGTAACAGGTAAAGAGAGACTTTATAAAGTAGAAATTGTAACCAAATGTGGGAAACAGGAGAATGCATAACTGGTAAGTTATGTGCGAGAACCAGAAGACGACACAGAAGGAGCTTTGAGAAATTCTTCAGGCACATCAGAAGCAAGAGACCTGATAGTCTCCAGGCCCAGTAAGGATCAAGGCGTTGTGAGAACACTAGCAGAAGATAAATCTTCAGCAGCAAATCTTACGAAGACTCTTTGCATCTGAGTTAATTATGGAGGGTATATGGAGGCTCCTGCACTGGAGCTTACTTGAGATGTCTCAGATGGTCTGTTTCAAATTCAAGTGTTAGGGGAAGAACTTTTTGAACAAGCTGATTAAAATGAATAGTAACAAATTGCTTGGACTAATCAGGGTACACCCAACAGGTCTGGAGTAATTCGAATACATAATCACTGAATTTGGAAATGTAGCATAATCTGTGTGAAGCTACAGCCAGAAAGTTTTATTTCTGTCCTTATGAGAATTAATTCAAACTGTCATAGAATCAAATGAGAATATGTATATTTATAAATATGAAAAATGAACATGTACATGGAGAATATAAAATAATAAAGAAGAGCTAACATGACTGTTGTAGACAGATTATAGCTTGCAGATTGGTTGGATGTGAGTTCATGGTCATGTTAGAATTAGGAACTAACCATCCCAGTCCATGACAGCTGCTGCCAAAGTTTCTTGAAGAAACGAGATGGTCACAAAAGTAAGAGAGAATCCCTCTCAGGTTAATAACTTTTTAAGATAGGAAAAAAGAGGATAAGAGGAAAAGATCAGTTATCATAAACCAAGAGTAGACTCCTACAGTGATCTATGTGGATATCTTTGCTGCTTTAGTAAGTCTGTGAAAGGGGCTAAACAGCAAAATAACAGCTTGTACTCTTACACCATTCATGATATTAGGACCCCCAAATCTGTGAACATGAGCAGTTCTGGGAAGATAATACAAGATAACAAATTAATAAACCGGGAAGTGCATTAACTATACAATATTATACAATAATGCTTGCAGGAGGGAACTGGCTAACTAATATGCATGGCAGTCTAAATTGTTACTACTCAAAAAGAGGTCTTGAAGTTGCATTATAGTTCTATACAAACATCATGATGAAATCCGTGACTGATCTGGAGTAGTACAAACAATTGCAGATGTCCTTTCTTTTAGAAAGGATAAACCAGGTTATATATGGGGAAAGAGATACCTGTATTTGAACAGGATGGTTAGGACTCTGCAGCTTGGAAAAGAAATGAGTTCAGAAGAAATGCAAGAGGCGTATAAAGCTACTAATGTTATGGAGAAGATGAGGAGAGCATGATTATTCATCATTTCTTATAACACAGTTTTGATGACTCCTAGATCTTACCCAGCGTTAGGTTTAGAATAAACACTTTTTCATGCGACACATAATTACATCGTGGAACTCATTGCCACAGGATGTTACAGATGCCAAATGCAGAAGTAAGTTTAGAAGTTAATTAGGGAAACTTATATAATAAACATTATTAAAATGTTATTAAACACGATGTGGATGCAACCTCTGGCCAAGGACAGTCATTCTCACATTTTGGTTCTTACTACTTTAGGATGCCTTATTAGGCTAGAACAAAAAATTAACAGTTCACAAGGGTTATGACACTGGTAGGTTGACTTTGTTTATTTTAAAATTCATATGTTTTAAAATCTCAAACTCCTTTCTATGTAGGAGGTTTTACAAATAGTTTGGAATTGACGTAATTTGCTTGTGGATGTGTAGGAGGACAGAATTACAACTATAAAACATAGTTGAATCTTAACTTTAAAATAAGAAAATGCCTATAATAAACACATGAACGCACTGTTGTTAAAGGACTAGCTTTTAAACCATTTGCAATATCCAGTATTTTTTTAATAATCCACTATAACTAAATTTTTAGTTATCAGGTATGCAAGGCAAACATTCTCCTATGAAAGGACATTTTTGAAAGATAAGTAAGCAGCTGTATATTGATGGTTTGCTTACATAGAAATTGGTGATTGCTTTTTTAATGCAGGAATTAAATGGTACTTTAAGGAACTGTCAGATTGTATTAACTCTGTAAGCACTATTTTCCTCTCCATGATGTTTGGTTGTATCATTCTGGGACTGCTGGTCTGTTGCAGCAGGAAAACAGGCATTCGTTATGGTTGGAGGTTGTAGGATTGTGTGGACTTTTCCTTCATTGGTTTTGCAAACTTGTTTACCAAAAGCAGTCACAAAAAATGTTTTGGTGGTTGGTGTTCACTGTAACTTTGGTGCCACTGTGAGTCCTCTTCTCTTGGTATACCCCTTTCCAGGCCGTAGGAGAAGAGGCTGATGACCCTGACTTGCTGTTGCCTGGCTTTCCCTGGCAGAGAATTTAGCCTCTGGTTGCCCCCTTTCTCCTTATGTATTTCCATGGGACTCTTCTACACTGCGACCAGTTAACTTAACATGGCAGCATCCATGATGGGCCCTGACATGTTCTAATCTTCTGGCTTGAGGCTTTTCGCTATTTCTGATATAAAAGAATTTGTTAAATCTTGTATTTCACTGTCAGAAGGTGAGACCATGGGAGTGAGTTTGTGTGTGTCTGAAAAACTCATTTAAAAAAAAACCCAAACCCTAATCAAATCCCAAACAGGAAAGAGAAATGAAAATATAAGAAAACAGTTGTAGAATGATTTAATACTTCCCCAATTTGTATGTGCTTTACTGAGTAACTCTTTTATTTAAGAAAACAAAAGTTTGAATCAAAAAGTATGGGTGTTTGAGGTAGGAAATTATATAGAGGCATTTTGCGGGGGTCTAAAAATAATCACTGAGTGTACCCAGTAGTAGAAGAGATCCTAAAAAGCAGAAAAATACCTACAAGAAACACATGGAGAGAACAACAAAAATCTAGACCTTTGATATCAGTAGTGAAGCCAATGAGAGGAACAAAGTCCATGTGTAGTTGGATTTCTCTTGAGGATGGGGAGAGGAAGATTAGAACAACTTTCATAGGAATTGTTGAGGACTGTGCTCTGTCCATCCCATCGTGCAATAAACTGATCTAGTTTTTGCACAGAAATAGTTTCATATTGTATTTGAATCAGCCATGTATGTGCATAACATCCAGCCATGAGGAACCAGAAACTCTGGTTGTGAACAGGATGTTATTGAACGGGTGAGAACGGCATGCAGAGCGACCTCTGCACTGGGGAGGTGGATCTAAAAGAAAAACAAAATGTAAAAATAGGCTAAGGAGATTGTGACTCTCACGGGAGCAAACTCTAGCATGATAAATTTAGTCAGTAAAAGAATAAAGCTCAGTGACCTATAGTTTTGATTCCTTTTTTTTCCTAAGAACAAGGGTACCACCGCTGTTTGATAGAGTGCCTGAAGCAGGAAAAAAGTTTCCTTTTTGTCATGGCTTTTGCCAGCTTAACTGACCTGTAAAAGATAAAGTAATACAATTTTAGACAAGCATCACACTGGTGCGAGCAGGTCTGAAATGGTTTAACTTTTCAGTTCCTTATCATTCTGGTATTTTCTCATCTTGAAAATGGAAGGTCACTGTTTCAAGCCTGGAGTCACAAATCTGGCTCACAGGAGACTGAAAAAGGCCCTGTTAAGGAAGTAATATTCCAGGATAGCAGTTACTACAAATTAGCTTTTTAATAGTAACATATCCCAGAATTTTGTTAAAACAGCAGTGTGCAGATATATTCAAGCCCACGCTGGCCCATAATTAAAACCTGGGGGAGGAGGACCATTTTAAGGTGAAACTTTAAACTAATTTTTCCCATCAGTTTCTTCTTGGAAAAAATAAAATAATATTAAAAAAAGGGAAGAAATTCCTTTTTTGGAGGGTGGGAGGAAGAGGGGGTTTCAAGGATTTGACTATTTCAGATTGTTTGGTGAAAAACATCATTAGAGTATATGGATGTTTTAGCTCACGTTCCTGCAGGACTAGGACTTCTGAAAACACTCCTGGTACTGTGCAACTTCATTGCAGTCAAAAAAAACCCACAGGGAAGAAAGCTTTTGGAAAAAATCCTAAGTTATCTTGAATACTAAGCAGTAATTTAGCCATAATTGGAGGGAGTTCAGTATTGTCTTGTCCMAACTGCATGTAGGTATTGTGGCCTGTGCTGGAGTTTCTGCTGCTCTTTTAGGGGCTTGCTAGCTTTGAGCGAGCTGATGGACGTTCACGCAGGCTGCCTGTGCCCTCAAGACTATAAATCTGAGATAAGATTGAAGACACAGCTGTATCATCTTGATTATTCTTATTCTCACAAAACTTTAAGCAGACTTGATGAAAGCCAAACAAAATACTTTGCTCTGCAATTGAAACAGTAAGCTTGATGTGATGCTAATTTAGTAATTTGCCATTATCTTTTCACATTGAGTTAGAAAAGCTTTCTGCAACAAGAAAGTGGTATAATGTGTCAACAGGGAGAGCTTACGGCCTTCAGCATTTTTGTTAAGCTTGTATTTTTGCTGGTGTATGTGATCTGTTATTCCTAGTTAATAAAATGTTTTTTTATTGTTAAGATATCCTTGCATCTCCTAAAAGTTAAGTGATTCCACACGTAAAATGTATTGGTGTTTGGATTTGGTCCACAGATGCTTTTGAGCTCTAACAGTCTTTCTTTTTTAATCTGCGCAAGCAAACAAAAGAACAAAAAATGAGAAGATAAAGAAGCATCTTTTTCCAGCTGGCAAGAAATAGGGAGTGGAAGAAAATACTATATGGCGAAGGAAAAAAGCTCAGAGCAATGCGAGAGGGAAAAAAGCTGGCTAAAAGAAAGAAGGAAAAGACAAAAGAGGACAAGTGGAGGTTATGTAACAAGCAGAAATTGAAGGTTTGAAGATAAGTTAAGAATATTAAAACAATTAACATGAAAAGTGAACGAATATCATACTGAATGTAAATGAGAAAATGAAAGAGAACAGGAGTGGGACTGGAAAGAAGCCAGGATTCTTCTGAAGTTTAATAGAGGCTAGAGAGGAGTTTAATAGAAGCAAAGCACATTTCCCAACAGGTTTAATCACTGGGTCTGTTGTGCAGCCGTTGCAGAGCTGGAACCCACGAGGAGCTGTAAACCTTCGCTTCTGTTTGCTGAAGTGAGCGTGAGGCAGCACGCACCTCTCTGTAGCCGTAGGACCGAGCAGGACTTGTAGCAGCAGTCAGTACTTCTGCTTGATGGGGACGTGTGACTTAACCCCCAGAGGGGTGGTGAAAGTCAAGACCGAGAAACTTGCCTTTAAATTCCAGTTTTTAAACTTTTTTTAAATGAAATACTGAGTAGGTAGCATAAGACAGTGACTGCAGATAAATCTTTCATTTTTTTGTTGAAGATCATTGAATAAATATGTTGTTTTGTGAATTGCAGCACGAGTAGTAGCAACCTTCTCTACTCTTTCAGCATCAGCAGCCATAGAGAGATTTATAATTAGTGAATTAATCTATTTACAAATTATGACAAATTTATAATGAATAAGTTGGTCATTGAAATGAGATTTTGCTAGGGCATTAACTGTTGATTTGGATATTGGAAAATATCTGTAAACAAGTTTTACTGGGAAAAAGTAATGGTGGTTCACATTTTTCTTGTGGTTTGTTTTGATTTTTAAGTTTGTATACGTTTCTGTTGTGTTCTCTGGCTGTGCATTTTAAAACAAAATCCAGAAAGTAGCATACTTTATTTAAAAAACAAAACAAAAAACAACAAACAAACCAAAACAAACCCCCAAAATTACACAATGCTAAAATGTCATCCAAATTGCACAGCAGTTACTGAAGAACAATATATCTTTTTTGTAGTCTCCACTTAGATGTAAATTGGGCCACAGTAATTACCACACAGACTGCCTTTATTTTTGCGTGGCCAGTAACTTGTTGCCTCAGCTGTTCTTGAATACTCTCAGACCCAACTGTGCTTTACGTTGACTGAAGGAAGGACAATTATATTGATGTTTTTTCAGATATGAGCTTTGTAATGTAGTCAAAATAATTGAGAAGTCTTGGTGATTAATAAGTCTAATTTTCTCTGATGACTCCATAACATTAAGGCTGCTACTTGTTTAGATTTTCATCGTCAATATAATTTTTTTGTGAGTAAACTGTCCAGTTTACATGTTTCTCTTAAATTTTACATTTTCCCCTTAGGCTTTAGAAGATGTTTAATAAAACAAAAAGAAACCCTATGCTACATGTCCACTTGCTTTTCAGATAATAATCCATTAAATATTTTACTAAGTTTTAATAAATCTTTCCAATAACTTTTTTTGGAGAAGTGACCATTTTACCATATTATCCTTCCTTCATATTGCAAGATGCTTTATATAGTCCTGCATGCAAACTCATAATGTAAAAAACTTTAGTGGAGAACAGAGATGCATCTTTGGACTTGCATAGCATACAGATGCTTTTTAGATAGACTGCAGATATTTTTTGAAAAACAACTAAACAGAAGTCGATTCAAGCACACTAGGAAAGGTGTCATACCAAATGTCTCTGTTGTATGTACTATACAGAAATAACGTGATTAGCTTTTAACAGCTCTTGAGAGGAAAAAATTGTAGTTAATAAATAAAGTAATTTCATATTACTCAGTGTAAAACATTTAAAATGAGAGTTTATGGAAGCCGCCTGTATCAGTTTCATAGTACTTGAAGGAAAATGAAACCCTAACTCTGGTATTTTGAAAGGTTTGCACATTCAGCAACCATTTTTCCATTGGCTAGTGGTGTACTATTATCACAGCTGAGCTTGTTTCTTTTAAAAGAAAGATTGTATTAAAAAGATATAAAAAGAAAAAAAGCTCCAAACAGCTGATAGTCACCAACTTGTCCTTACTGGACACTAGTTTCTTGCGTAGGCACCAGCCTATGTTACAAGTTCTCCAAGCCCTGGAACATAGATTTTTTTTTTTTTATTTTTTTTTTTTATTTTTCAGTAAATCGGCAGATCTGAACTGAACAGTTAGTTTCTTTGTGGGAATATGTCCACTGAAGTTTGGAAAATTGTCACACAGCCTAAAGAGAGAAGTGGTTGCTTTGGAACTGTGACCAAGGACAAATGCTGATTCGGAGATGGAAGTGTTGCTTGAAGTACAGGGCCTTAGGTTGGGCAGAAATGGTTTACAAGCTAGCAGTTAAGATGCTGGTGGAGTAGCTAACAGAAATGATAAACACCCTTTCATCAAATGCTGTCTACAGGCAGTATTTACAACAGCTGGGAAATGGCCATGTTGGCAGAGTCAATGCTTTCCATTCCCTCTTTCTGTTTGCCTTCACCTCCCCCTCAGTGCAGGTCAAGGAGGAGTCTGACCATAGTTTCTCCAGACCCTGCTCTGATGATGTTTCTTCTTCTTGGTTGTTAGAAGATACAGGCATGGGAAGGGAGTGTTGCCTGGTAAGGGGAACGTGCCTTAGTAAACCTGCTAGGAAATGGCTGAAACATAAACATGTTGATGACAGGATGCCAATAGCTATATCCAAGAACTAAAACCAAACAAGCAAACAAGACATTAGCCTGCTAAGGAAAACTGCAGCAGGTCTGAGAAAAAAAATTAACTCTTTGTTCCACAGGGAGGAAACAGGCTGCTGACTGCTTCAGTCCTGAATTAACATGACCTGCACAAATCCTAGCCCTTCTGGGCGGGCGGGTGCTAGCGAGCATTGGTATTTAGAGTCACGGAGAGGGATGGGGAGAGGAAATAGCAGGTCATACTGCTGGACATCTTAAATAGCTCTAAACCTGTGCAAGAACTATGAGGATTAGTTAGACCTTAGCCTCCATTTTGATTTCGTACTTAGCAAACTGCAAGACTGAATGATCTAGATGGATGTATCTTGTGCTTGAGGCACAAGAAGGCAGTTCAGTAAACGTGAACATTTTTAAGGCTGTCACAATGTTGCTAAAGTTTATATGTCATTTGCTGTGTTTTAAAGACAGCTCCTGTGCTTTAGAAGTTTTGTTTAAAGAGTGAAACGTTTTTCTTAAATATTCTTGTGTGTGCTTGTTGGAGATGGCCTACAAAACTCTGAACACCTTAAGGGTTTAATGGTTTAGCTCCAAAAGCTGTAATTTATCAGTTGAAATAATGGTGAGAGGGTGTTTAGGATACAAGTAAGAGAGTACATCTGTATTAAAAACAAGTCACCTGTGTATCAGTGTTGCTAGCACTAAAACCACACTGTGCTGTTTCCACTTAAAAATAACATTAGAAAGAAAGTGGATCTTTTTTTCTCCTGTTGTGCTGACCTTGTGTGATACCCAGAAATTAATCTGAGTCAGTTTAAAAGTATAGATTTGGAATTCACTGTAAAACAAACAAACAAAAACCCGCGGCTTGGGTTACTTGGGCAATGCCATCCACCAAACTTCAAGGATCCCTCTAAGGCTGAAGCTTCTTGCTGCTAATGCCAGTTCTCTGCGCATTTCATGTGCTCATTCCTTTTGAAGTAGAAAAGGAGAACCACAGCTTTAAGCCACTTGAAGGAAAAAAAAGATGCAAAACAAACCAGTGAATCATGATGGAGTTGTTAACTAGATTAAAGCTGTAAAATGTTCATCTTATTTAAGAAACTGCTTGCTTTGTCAGTCGAACTAGCCAGAGCTTTTGGAAGATGGCTTTTACAATACATCCTTGTCCTAAGTATTGGAGATCAAAGAATAGGTGATTCAGATATAGAAGTTTTGAAGGTTTGAGTACCAGCAAGATCAGGGAAGTAGTTCAAGATGTTATGTATTGGGAGTAATGGGATGAAATTAAGTAAAATCTAGAATGATTAACAGAACATAGTTTAGTGCTTAGAGATATTAGATGAGTGTCTCGAGGGAAGTAGGAAACACTCATTTCTAATTCCTTAAACTGTTACAACAATGGAGAATGTATTAGAAATAACATACTTGGGGTTTTTTGGTGTTGGAATTAGTAGACATAGAATAGAAGGTGCATGTAAGTTTAAAAGAAAAGGCTGATTTCCTTTAAATTAAACTTTTTCATCCCACCTCTCTTCTGATAATTCTCATAATCTATCCATTTATTATTAAAAAAACAGAACAAAACCAAACAACCCCCTGCTAAAACCTAGACAAACTTAAAAAATCCTAGACTGCCAAACACATTACATGATATTGAGGTGGATGTTTATTTGCATTATCATTTTCCTCAGGTTTGAAAATAAACAATACAAAACCTTCTCAAATTGCAGAGGAAGTAGGTTCAGGGTGCTGATGCAAGGTACCATAATGGATACTTAACTATAGGCTCTCATTCTGTGTTGAAACACTGGATTTTTTTTTCCATTTCATAAATCTATAAATATTAGTCTTTTACTTATTTCTTTGGTGCTGAACACCTGTTTGGTTGTGGGGGGTTTTGTTTTGTTTTTTTTTTTTTCTTCCCCAAACCTGGAGCTTTAACTCAATGAGCTGAAGAACTACCACATGAAATGTTTTTCTTTTTTCCTGTCTTTTCTGAGTTCTGTCTTGGGTTGTTGGCTAGAAGAATATATACTGAAGAATGGAATAGCATGAGTAAAAATAAACCTCGTGGTATGACAGCAGCAAATTATTAGCCACAGTCTGGACCCATCTACTACAGGGTCTGCCTGATGGTTTGGTTAATTATTTTAAAAATGTTACAGATGTATTAAAAAGGATTCTTCTGAGTATTAACTGATACTTCAATAAAAAAAAATTAAAAAACCCCAACAAAATCTAAAGTCAAGTGTCTTTAATAAATCAGAATTTTTCAGTGTAATGCTTTCACAGAAGTAAATTCCTTTTAAGTTTTGTGTGAACGTTACTAATACAAAGGTTTGTAATATCTTCATTTGGAAATATTAACATTTATTTTTATAACATGTTGAAAAGACACAGGTTCAAAGAACTGTATAGGAGTTAACATACAAAGTTATTTTAAAGAAAATCCTGCTATCTGTCTTCTCATTTGGAACATGTTTTATTTTTAATGAAATCTGATGAGCAGGGACTGTGTGCACTTCTGCACAATTTTTACCCCCAGTTTTTCATACAAATTAATGTAATCTTCAGTGGTAAACCAGCCAGAGTGTTGAGACATTTGTATTAAAACATTGAAAAACAACTAACAGTCCTGCTGATTGTACTTTTTGTTTTGTTTTGTTTTGCCTTAATGTGATTTTCTTTAGTGGTGAGTGATAAAATCTGTTCCTATAGTTCTTCAGGTTGTGAAAGCATATTTAAAGAAGGACTGTCACTTTGGAGAAAACTTAAAACCAAAGTATTTATTTAAAGAAGAAATGTATTGAAACCAGTATTTTCTACCATTTTTTTGATGTTATTAAAGGATTTGTATCTTTAATAGAAATTTTTCCCATTTTTTTTTGCTTTTGG
Source organism: Oceanodroma leucorhoa (assembly GCA_030449065.1). Classification (NCBI taxonomy): domain Eukaryota; kingdom Metazoa; phylum Chordata; class Aves; order Procellariiformes; genus Oceanodroma; species Oceanodroma leucorhoa. Next base: position 3,248,041 of record JASVER010000009.1, on the reverse strand, counting down.
CTTCTACTCTCCCTTTTGCCTGTAGTGAAATCATAATACTGTTTGATTTCTATCTGTTGCCTTGGTAATAACTCTCATGTCACAAATCCAGTATTAACTTCACTGCAGGGCCATACAGGAGGAAATGTGTGAACTGCATGGGTGGGAGCAAGGTCTTTGCTAAAACATATGGCTTGGTTTATTAGCAATTATGGTAAAGCGATTATGTCAAGTAAAATGTCTTTGCTTTATATCTAGTATATACCTGGTGTAGCTGTTAAGTCAGTTAAATGCATCTCATTCATGTTGTTCATATGTAAAGCCAAGTAATGAAATGAAGTCAGAGCAGAGAAGTTGTTTATAAATCATTCATGAATGATTGCTGGAGGAGGTTCCCTAAATAGCAATACTGGTTGGTTGGTTTGTTTGTTTTAATGTGTTATTTGTCTAGACAGCTCCTGGAGCACAGTTTGGTCTCTACAGTTTCTCTTGTGTTATTACCTTTCTAATAAACGTGTAAAAATTCCTTTCTTACGCAATTGTTAATGTTTAATAGACATCATTTTGTTGAACTGTACATTTTCATTATCTCTAGCAAAGGCCATTTTTTTATTTCGAGATCTATCAGGAAATCAGATACCAAGCAGTAACCAATTCTTTTTTTCCTTAAGGTATAGTAGAGTAGTAAGGGGAGAGGATTTTGTGTTGTAGGTTTGCTCACTTGTGAAAACCTAGAGGCCATGTATTATTCAAATGTTGGACTGTATTCTTAGCTATAAGAGAGTGTCTCATCCTTAGATGAAAAACAAGGAATATATAAATGTAAAACAAGTCACAGCTCACAATGTAACCAATCTTGAAAAGACACAAAATTAAAGTATAAAAGGTCACCTGGTTAGATGCTGCCTGATACAGCAACATGAACAGCCTCAGTGAAATATATTACTGATCCCATTCAAACATAGAGTAAGAGATATGATGCCCTTTAGATCTGTTTATTCACCTTTACTTTAAGGGCATAGGAACCGGTTCTGTAAATTGGATTCTTTGGAGTCTGTCAATAAGAGTTAAGCTGCTGCAGGTTAGTCAAAATGCCTTGTGCCACAGAGGCTAAGAGACACAAAATAAAGGTTGAAAGGTTATGTGTGATCCAAAGATTTACCATAAATGAACATAGTCAAGAAATGGATCATAAATAAGACATGGTGGCATCTAAAGGCGAATCAAGACTTTGTTATTGTGAGCAGTCTGCAAAACAAAGAGATCACTCTGGTCAAAATAGCCCATACGGAAGGAGTGATATGGAGTACAGTCACCAAATCAAAAGAAAATAAGAAATCACCGAAGAGACTCTTAATTCCTCAGTGCGGTGAGGAAGAACACTGTCTGTAAGGCCAGCGAGGAGAATGAGTGGTAACGGGGAGAGTCCAGGGAGGGAGTGGGATATCAGGATGGGGAGACTAAACAGCACTTGGCTTCTCATCTTTGGAGGGGCTGGCTCCTTCCTGGAGTGTCTTCCAAGATCAGGTATTGTCAGAGCTGGAGGGGTGTGAGCTGAGTCTGAGCCCCTGCAGGTGAGGGGGGACTCACCTGACACTGCGTAAAATGTTTGCGTTTTTTTTCCCCAGAGTGCTAACAAGTCTATGGGAGGTAATGATACTTCAGAGAGGGATTTTGGAACTTTTTCATGAACAAGCAAAATTGTTTAGTGATATTTTATTCCTTTTTAATAGTCACTTGCATATTGCACTCACACAAAGCACGTTTTACAGACATCCTGGAAATAGAAAAAAAAATGAAACTACATTATTATCAGCAGAATTTCATGTGTTTTACAGAGGCTGCTAATTATTTTCTACGTTTCACAAGGGAAAAGTAGAGCAGGGAAATACTGGACTGCTGATTCAAACTTCTGCTTGCTGAAGGCCCCTTTCTCACCTAAACTTGAATTTTTTGGTCACGATTATGAATGGAAGAGGCTTTTTTTTAGAAGAAAGGGGGAGAACCCTGTTAGAAGACAGGGGCGAGAAACAAAAGCACAACAAAAATAATCAGTTAAGACAATTTGGGCTTTCTTACATCTTTCTTTTGGTGCATGTAAGAATGGGGAGTGACTTATTAGTGAAATAGGACAGCTCTTAAGGGAAACATGTACTCATTCCAAGTCAATTTCCTTTCTTTTTTTTCCTGTTTCATGTAATCGTAGAGAAATAACCATTGTGTTAAAACATTTATACTTCGAAAATTATCAAATACATTACAGTGGTCTTTTCCATCTTACGTGCTTTGCTAGAGTTTTGAATAAGTAAAATTAGTGAGACAGCTCATCGTGTTTTCCAGGGTATATAGTCCTATTTTAAATGCTTATATCTTACAGCAGAAAACAATTTTTTGATGATTCTTGTCACATTGTGGCAAATGAACTCAGACAGTGCCAGAATTGTGAACAGAGACAGAAACAGGTTTTCTTGTAGTAATATATATAAAAATATATATATATCTTGTAGTTTTATGTGCATATTATAATTTTATTTATCTATATAATATATATAAAATATTTTATATATTTATATATTAAATATATTATAAAATAATTTATTTATTATATATAATATATATATATATTATATGTATATAAAATATGATTGGCTGTACTGAGATCTGGAACACAGGCTCTGCAAGATACCGGTCAGGTCTCCACAGGTATCTGGGTATCACTGTTTATTGATTTATGACATTTGTTAATTTAAACTAGCTAGAAAAGAATTTAAACAAATGCTCATATTGCCGAATTCCTTCTCTTTCTGCAAACTCTGGTCTGATCACCTCCTCTTTAAGCATCTCTGCAAAAGGTTCTGCTGCCCAGCTGTGTGTGTAGTTGTGCTTGAGCAACTGCGGAGACTTTTCCTTGCATAGATGTAACTGAGCCACCATCTATGCAAACTCTACAATTGTCCTGGTTTCAGCTGGGATAGAGTTAAATTTCTTCCTAGTGCTGTGTTTTGGATTTAGTATGAGAAGAATGTTGATAACACACTGATGTTTCTAAGTTGTTGCTAAGCAGTTTACTGGTCAAGGACTTTTCAGCTTCCCACGCTTTGCCAGGTGCAGAAGACGCTGGGAGGGAGCATAACTGGGACAGCTGGCCCAGCTGGCCRACGGGATATTCCATACCATGTGAAGTCAAGTCATGCCCAGTATATGAATGGGAGGCGTGGTCCAGGAAGTAGCGATTGCTGTTTGGGCATTGCTTGGCAGGTGGTGAGCAATTGCATTGTGCATCACTCATTTTGTATATTCTATCATTATTATATTATTATCATTGTTATTATTATTATTCCTTCCTTTTCTGTTCTATTGAACTTTATTTATCTCAATCCGCAAATTTTTTTTCCCAATTCTCTCCCCGTCCCACTGGGGTGGGGGGGAGTGAGCGAGCGGCTGTGTGGCGTTTGGCTGCCTGCCAGGTTAAACCACTACGGCAATGCAGAAATGCATATTAACTAGGCAATAAATGTAGGTAAGCAGCTTGAGATGGTGGACTTCTGTCTAGTTTTGGAAATCGTAATTCCCTTAATAGTGTAATATGCTACTGCAAACAGCTGGTGTGGCAGGGAGACTAGACAATGCTAGAGAGGGAAATAAAATAGGAAGTACAGAAAGAGAGAAGAAAAACACTTCAGCTGAGATGGACAGTGCTTTAAAATGTACTGGAAAGCTTCTGTTGGAAAAAGAAATTAATTCCATGGTTAGAAGCTTAGCTCACTTGCCCTTCCTCTCACTAGAACCTAAGAGCCATGTTTAGGTTTTTGCCTTTTGAAAACTGAACAAGTAGCTCTTGGTCGTCTGTGACAACACTTGAGCCCTCAATTCTGCCGTGTCTTGTTAGGATACATTGAAGCAAATGGTTGTGTAAAAGAAAAGATGCTATTATGTGACTTTTGTTCTTTCTCAGGTTGCTCTGAAAGCTGTGCTTGTTCTGTTGACCGTGTAGAAAAAGAAAATCTTTTTTCTTTTCCTAAAGAAAGTTATTCAGCCGAGGGACAAATCAGTAGATTCCTGCACAGAACACGTTGTCTTGCCTCCAGTCCTCTTACAAGGATTTACAAGCACCGTACTGGTCTATATGCCTGCAAGCAGCTTTAAGCACATTTTCTAACTCAGGCTGGCAATTTACTGCCCTTACGTGACATGTTTTAGCTTCCTGTGGTGTGTTTGTAGTGTGCATATTACAATAGTATTCACACAGTGATACGATTTCATACTTCTGAGCTTCCCTAACTCGATCAGGAGACTCATTTGAGCTATTAGCTTGGAAGAAATTGCAGTTCAGCTCCTGTAAAGCTCTTGGTCTCCCTGAGTCTTTTAGCATTCAGAGTGGTATGTGCAGGGTCATGCAGGGTGGCTAGAGCCGTGTGACTATCATCGACCTGGGCAGCTCCAAGATCTGTCTTTCATCTTCTCTTGCAGTATCAAAGCTGATCTGTGGCTCATCTTTTCAGTAAATCAGCTTTTAGCTTTTGCTAACAACATAATCTTGCAGTGATTCCATGCATGTTGCATGGTAAACCGTTGTGTACAGAAGTACTAAAGTAAATTTGACATACACATTTTAACATTTTTATTGATGTAAGCATGTCTTAGGTTCTGTGCATTAGCTTATTACTTTTTATTCTATCTAAATATAGTTATGAAGAGGTTATAAGCAACTGTTGTTTATGATCTCTTACTAAACTAGATGTTCTCCATAGAGTTGAAATAACTTACTTGTTTGGGGATTTGTTCTGTTTTCATAAAAGACATTTTCCTTTCCTAACAGCAAAATTCTCTGTCTGGAACAAATTAACTGCCATTAAAGGACTAATTTCTTCCTCCATGGCAGAAATTTCTTCCTCTGTGGCACTGCTCTTCAGAATGACTGCTACACTCGCTGTCACAGGCACTCCCCAGAGGTTTCAGATCAGAATCACATCTGCTGCTCTGAGTCACAACTTCATCCTATCTGGTGGGGTTTCAGTGTTCATTAGACTAATTAATGATCAAGTACAGCAATATGACATGGCTTGGCTGTTTTGCCATGTCACTTAGCTTTCTTGAAAATTCAAGGCATCAGCTATTTTCTGTGTCTAAATGAATGTTTGGTTACATGCAAGATTTTAAACAAGCAGCTTTTTCATGTTGTCATTAAAGTCAGAAAAAGTACATTGCTGCTTGGTATAATCTTGCTTGAGCTGTACAGAGGTATCTAAATGCAGCAAAACCTGTATTTGTGGAAGGGCATGGCCAGGCAGAAACCACTCTATAAGGGGGATCTTTACCTATGTGAAATTAGAGGTATGATGAGGAGAGAGGAGCGGAAGGGGGAGAATGGGAGCAAAACGTAATGCTGAAATTAGTTGCTCTCCTTAATAAAGCAGATCAACGCGTAGCGCTGAATCTGTTGCTGCTTCATTGTGGCCCTGTGGTTTTCACTTGTAAGAACAGACTCCCCACCAGTTTGTCCTCACCTCTGCTTAGGTACCTGTACTGCTTTTCCAGGTTTTTGAAGGAAGGTGCTGAGATAGAGTCACCTCGTAATTCTTCTCAGGATAACAATACCTAATTATATTGTGTGCATAAGTAATTATTGTTTGTATGTGTTATAAATCTAACAACGGATAAATGTTAAAATTGTGTTAGTTCTTATGTATCCACAATTATGTACGTCACGTATCTAAAGTCTGTAGGCTTTTCTCATTTCTGGGCAATTCTAGAGATTCGAGGAAAGGATGCAAAATTTTAGGTTAAAGATAAACGGGAGATGTACATGGAGTCTCTCTAGATAGAGAAAGATTGAAGATGTGACAGTTTTAAAATATGTTATTGTTCAGGTATGTAGAAATACATGGAATTCACTTTGCTTTATTTCTGCAATGTGTGGGTAGAAACATAAAAATGTAAAACATTCCTATCTTACATATTATTGGTACTGATAAAGGTGTTTTGTGTGTTTAACTGCCGGCAGTGTTTGCACATAAAATTTATTTACAAAATATATGTTAGATACGGTGACATACACTGTATGTCTGAGCCAAATTGAACCGAATGATAGTAGTATGGCACTGTCTTCATCAAAGAAATCAGAGAGATCGCACTGATGGCTGATATAAAGCTCATAGATTTACTAGGTTTTGGAGAAGATTGAAAAATTGTGTGACCAGGTGGTGCGGAGGCATTAGAGCAAGTATTTATCTATCTATCACTGTTCAAGGGTTTTGACCCTGCAGTCTTCTAAACCCATGTTTTCTGTCCACCATGCTTGAAGACTGACTTGACTGGGAGAGCATGACCTTTGCTTCAGGAGATGCCACCTTGCTTGTGGGATCGGATTTCCCCAATCGCATTAAGGAAGGCTTGGTTTCTAATCCTCTGGCTAGGTATTAGCCACCAAAGGGCAATGTGTCAAACAGTAGTAACCTTTTGTTACTTGCCCAACAAAGTAAACTAATTTTTCTGTGAATTATGCAGTAATTCATTTGATGTTCTTGTGACACAGCCTTTGAGGAAATTTTCTTCCATGACATATCTGCAAATATCTGTGAAGAACACTGAAGAGAGGCATACTCTAATGATAAAGGGCACGATTATTTGCTGTATGCATACTACTATTCGATATATTTTAAATGCTGTGAAATTTCTGAACTTGCAACCTACATAGACAGATCTGCCAGATAAGTATTATTTAAGATTTTTTTCCAATCTATTTTTCATATATGTTGTCTCTGATTCTTTTTCCATGCCCCCCATGTGAGAGTATAATTAGCAAAAAGCTAACATTCTTTCAGTATTCCTTGTTCAGAAACTGTACTTGTATTGTACACTTTTGCCTCTTCTCAAAACGATACAAGTTCTGATTTTCTCCAGTCCCCCACTATGTGGAAGTCTCTTTATGCCTCTAATAAATGTTGACAACTCCCAGCTCAACAGTTATTCCCATCAAATGCAGACTGTTGCGTCACTCAGATTTCTGAGTGCCAGCCTGAGACAAGGACTTGAATGAAAAGGCAGCTGGCTTAAGGTTTGAGTCTGGAGAAAATGTTACTGAGTGTGGTAAGGGGTGGCAGCAGTCTGAAGCAAGAGCAGCATGTCAGCCTTTACCTTCAGGCGATGCCCAAATCTCCAGCATTCAAGGACAAAGCACGTATCCTTTTGGCTTCTCTCAGAAGTATTCCTAATAAAAATTGTTGTGAGCTGGTGAGAGGTGATGCTTGCTTCTTTCCAACATGATGATGCCACGATGATCCAGGCTTTCAGCTACTCTGAACTAGGCTGCCCCAGTGTATTTTGATTAAGAACAGTATGTTGAGCTCTGGCTTATTCAACACACAGTCTGCCTGCTAGACCTGTCCCTGTGGGCAGAACAGCTTACTGTAGCCATGGGACTAGGTGTATAGAGCTTAACGTAGCTTTTTTTTTTTTTTTTTGTGCTTTCTTCCTACTCCTTAAAGGACAAAGTTGTCAGGTAGATACACTGTGCAGTTGTACAGCTTACCACTCAGGAAAATTGATGTTTCCTTTCTCTTCTGTACCAATCTTGTATTTCCCCAGTCCAGGCATTTTACCTGTGTTATCTATTGAAAGCTATTCACCTTTAATTTCCTTTTCCCCTGCAATGCAAGTTTTCTTCCTGAACCTGTTTTTTTTAAAAAAAAAGCAACCTTCTCAAAGCAAAATCTCCCTGAGCAGTCCGTGGTGTCAGTGTGCTGACATGGTTGCAAGTCAAGGATTAGTGGTGCTTCCTCGTTATCTCATCTCTCCCCATCTGTCAGCATCCATTTGTTTTTTTTCCTTGTGTTTACATTGTAAGCTTTCTGGGAGAGGTCATTTAATTGTTCTGTATTTGTACAGCACTTAGCACACTGAGTCCTTCCCAGTGGTGGAGACATATTTCAATAATGCAGTCAACCTTTAGGAATGAGGCTATGTGATGTTTTGCTTCCGACGGTGTAATTTTGCAGACAGTTCTTTTCTAAGTAATTGTTTTTATCCCAGTGTGGAATCTAATGATCTGATTTCTCCCCTCCTCCTTCCCCCTAATGCCCACTGATGGAAAGCTTGCTCTGTCCCTATCCAGGCTTCTCTTCCAGAAGGAAGGTTGTAGTCTTGCACTACCAAATGTCACAGACAACAGCTTCTGCACTGGCCATAAGTATCTCATTTCTCTAACCAAAAGTAGTCTTTCCATTTAAAGGAAAAAAAAAAACCCCACATAGATAATCCTTTCTGTTTATTGCAATGAGAGAAAGGAGCTTTACTGATGATATATGACAACCTTTTTAATAAATGAAACTGAGATTTTAACTTCTTTGTGAGAAAATGGTTAATTAAACGTTTCTTTATATTAGATAGTAATAGGCCATCGAATTTTTGAGGGATTGTTTTACAGCCTACATTTTGCTAACTTTTTAGCTTTTTTTATTGTCAGCCAGTCACTATTTGGCTGACCCTGTGTGTGCTAATCCATTACCATCCATCTGATTGTACTTCTTAAAATCTTGTGAAACACTCCAAATCACAAAAGGTGGGTTACGACAAAACAACAGCATTTAGATTGAATGATTGGGAATGCAGAGATAACAAGACGACCCAGATTTCCTTCATGCAGACATGCTTTGCTCTGAGTAGGAGTGAACAGAACAAAGGCAGCATCATCCTACTAGTCATTCACAGAGTCACCTGCCAACAAATTTAGCTCTGTCTGACCTTAAAAAAGAGAGAGAGAAAAAAAAGTAGTAAATGAGTGAGAAGCTAAATTACTTGATCCTAATCCATGCTAGCACTTGCCTCTAATAAATATAATACACAGTTTTAGAAGAAGTAGTTTGCTCCAAACATTTTAGGCCATATCTGAGGAAGTTAATATGGCCAGGACAATCAGTGCAAAATGTGGGAACGCTCTCCCAGCATATATGTAGATTACCTCCAGTTGGGATTTTTCCCTCAAAAAGAGGAAAACTCTATTTGTGAATAGCTTTGCTTGAGCAGATTTTTACTCTTCCCTTGCCCCATATGTCAGGTGTGTCTGCTCAGTGAACTGCTGCTACTTCATATTTTTGTAGATCTCCATCTTCCATTTGCCTTTTGGTTCTCCTCTTGTAAATGAAAACTTGCTCTCAGGACTGCTAATTTGATTACCCTCAGGCAAGAAGACCTTTCCTTTGTGCCAATGAAACTCATCAAAATTTGATTTATGTGATGGGTTTTCTCCTCTCGGGTTTGCTGTTCCTGCCCTTCTGGGATTAATTTATATTGGGCACTTTGAGAATAAAAGGACTTTTATTCCAGTGCTATTTCTAGAGTCCTCCTTGGCAGACCAACGAAGCTGGTGCAATGAGGATACGTAGTCACAGTCCTCAATTGTCTGATGCAGAATATTTTGCAAAACAGTACATCATCTATCTTGCACACCGTGAAGGCAGTCATCTTCCATCAGCTGGGCTGTCAGGTCAAGATGCAGTTTTTATTCAAGGTTGCTATTTCTAAAAGGACCTTTGGGGAGAATTGACTTTGTCTGAGAGCTGATGCCTATTGCCCTCTAATTGCTACTTCATTAAAATATTTCAGTTCAAATTCTTGTACGCCCCTAAGTTCTCTAGATACCTGTCATGAAAATTCTCAAATGTAAAGTAAATTTTTGTTCAATGTGACATTTTTGAGCAAAATCCCAGTTGCAGGATTTAAATTAAAGTTGTCAAGAAGACTGGCTTTCTCTAGAGACCTTAACAAGGCATCTGATAACAGAATTTCACCCATAATCTCACTTGAGTTTTTAGACAGTTCTATTATTTTATCTTAATAAAACTTTCATTCTGATTTCCATGTCACCTGTTCTAATAAGAAATAAGTATTCACCAGGTAATCGGTTCAGTAGAACCTACTGGATGAAGTGTGAATATAAACCAAAAGGAGTTTGTTTAGACATTACAGTTTACAAGCAGTGCACAGATCATCATAATAATAGTAATTAAAAAAAGAAACAGAAAAGACCAGAAGAAATAATAAAAGTTATTCTATGCATTTTTAGTAGTACATTTTTGCTGTTCATTTTCTTAGATTATACTCAGACAGGTAGAGTAATTACACTTCTAAAAGTACTAAAGATGAATTACCTTTGCCTGCATAAGAGAATTCAGGTGATATTATGCTGTTTGATATTTACTACATTATTAACATAAACCCCTAAAGATTGTTCTAAACAAACCTTGTGTAGGTTGCCATTTGTTTTTACCCACTGAGTGTGGTTGAGTGATGAAAAATATGTATAAAAACAATTTCTGTGTAGAACACAATTCATCATATGAATAAGGTGATGGCATAGTCATCTTCATTCTTCATTGTTCACACTGTAGCTATAAGACTTTTTTTCTTCTTCTCTGATTCCATGAATTTGAATGTTTGACTTTTCTGGCTTTCTGCATACATTGTGTTGTATTTTACATAGTTGGTATTGTTCAAAAAAAAAAAAGAAGAAGAAGAAAAAATTGGCAGTAGCTGGTGTGTCATTTACTGGAACTCTTGAAGGGGTACTTTTTTTTTTCTCCCCCAACTCAGCAATAGCTGAATCATGGCAAGTTTCAGAAAGAAAGGACATTGTATCCATTAGCAGCAAGCTTTACTGTTGGCATATGAATACAGGAAAACATAGAATTGTTTCATTAAATGGTATGAAAACCAGGCAATTTTGTGGTAGCACGCCTCAAGCCTAATAAAACATAATTGTATTAACTGTTGCATTTTAAAGGCTTATTGGTGGAACCAGACAGTGCTGCGCTATGTGGTGTAGAAATATAGAGCAGAAGGACAGCTCTTGTTTCAAGAGGTTACAGTTAAAAATTACGATGGAATAGTAGCTGAATACAGAAGGAGTGCAAGCAAATAAAGAAAAATTAATTGAAGTATGAAGAATAATTGGATAAAGTAAAATGGGATAAATAGGATACAATGCATTGATTTAACAAAGAAAAATCAATCTGTAGACCAACCAGATATTATTCTTTGAACAAACAAGTGGTTTTGCTAGAACAAGAAAATGTTGACAATTTAATTTATCTGGAAAGTTTTGATTTTTTTTTTTTTTCCACATGAAAAATTTTGAGTTCATCTTTACTTCAAGAATAGCTGGCATTGCTCAAGAACCATAAGATGAGTAAAGGTCTAAGCAAAGATGATGTGACAGAAGGTTGTGAGAAAAGGTACTGTACTGGAAAGACTAATTAATCTTGCCTTATTTAGTATTCTTGTTATAGACCTTAGTGCAAAAGGTTTCCTTTTGCTAATGAAATTGAAACAAAGTTAGGATTCATTGCCACTGGAGATAAATATGGGCTGGAAATCAGAAGACAGTTCCTAACTGCTGGAAGAGGATGATTATGGAGCATAAAGTAAGGTGGAGCTTAACTGATTTTATGAAGTGCATTGTGGTTTCCTGCAATAGCACAGGATTGATTTAGGAGTTTCATTCTCATCCTTTCTTTTAGATGAATCTCAAGAAAGTTAGAAAAGGTCTTCACATGTCTTAAATGTCTGATTGTGAAAATGACTGAGCAGCCTTTAACTATTGACTTAACTTGTAGTGAATAATGTAAGTTAGGAGGAACATCTAGAGATCATTTGGTCCACCTTGCTGTTTCAAGCAGAGCTACCTTCAAAGTTAGATTGGATTGCTCAGGGATTTGGAGTGTTTCACAAGATTTTAAAATCTCTAAGGATGGATTCAGCCTGCCTGGGCAACCTGTTCTGGTGCTTAACTACTCTTATGGTGAAGAACTTTTTTCCCTTATTTTCAGTTGGAATTTCACTTCCTGCAGCTTGTGACAATTGTGACTGAGACTGACTCCATTAGTAGCCCTGCTTAGGTTGTGGAAAATACCTGTAGTCTTTTCCAGACTACACAAACCCACCTCCCTCAGCCTTTTCTCATATGCTTTATTCCTTTCACCATGGTCCTGTTCAGGACTCTCACCTGGTTTGATACTATCAGAAATTAGGCCTTTCATGTTTTAAAATGATGTTAGAGCTCAAAGAGGATAACTTCCTACAATAATATGCAGCAGGCTACCAGCATTTTAAAGTTTTTATTTTCAGCACTGTTAAATCTTGTTATTGTTGTAAATGTACACCTGATATGGTGGAGCAGAAGTAACATGGGAAATCCCAGGGCCCTGTCATCATACTAAGGTATGTGTAATAATTCTTTCTTGCAGCAGCATATTCAGCTTAACTCCCACTGAGGCCTCTTGTTCTGTAACTGGCTGAGAATTGTGTGGTGTTAGTTTGGTACATTAAATTGATTTCCAGTAAGATAGTATGTTGATGGATATAAAATAGATTCTGTATTGAGGTTATGATTACATTAATTTTTCATTAAATTGTGGAATTAATACACAAGTAAAGGAATGTAATTATTCCTTATATCTTCTCTCAATTTCTTTAATTTAAAAAGAATACTTTAGTTTTTCTTCACTTTGCTTTTGTGATTAGTGTTTGCCAAGTGCAGGGCTTAGTGCTGATCTTACTAGTGTACCCTTCTGAAGCATTTTTCAAGTACTCACCACTTGAGTATGAGTTTTGTTGAGGATTGTTGCGTGTTATCTTCAAAACAGAGCCAGTCCCTCCAGTTGTTTTTTGCAGAAGAGACTCCTCATATGGAGTGGAAGATGATCTTGACAGTACTCTCGTACTGGAGTCTGAAAGGTAGCGAAAGACAATTTTAGCTTCTTAACAATTGAAGAGGAAGACCCAGATTTCATTTTCATTTGCCTGAAAAACAACCTCACTCTTCACCTCCCCCTTTTTGAGATCACTGGTGCTGCTCAGCATGTTCCTAAGCTGTAACGCAGACCTCCATGGGGTACTTCTGGTGAGCATTAGGAGAACTGATCAACACCTACCTTTGTTTCCTTTCTCTTTTCCAGTTGTTTTCAAGTATTATCCACATACGAATCTCCTCATGAGAAGTGTGGAAAAGATACTTAAAAAGCTTTTGCAGAGGAGGAGCAAATACAAAGGAATGAAATGATATCTCCAAGGTTACAAAGTCATAGAACTGAGATTAAAATTTAGATTTGTGATCTTGGCCTTGAGCTCACATGATGAACTCTGAAGGACAGAGAACATAAATTGTATGTAGTCAAGCTGTCCTTACACGTAAAATAATTGGTCTGAATAGTATAAGATGCCAGGGATTTAAAACTTGGCAGCTTAATTAGTTGTAACAAGGAAATGATAAACATGAAAGTGGTCTTTACTCAGAGGCAACACAGGAAAACAGACAGCTGATATGGAAAGTATTTGCTTGAAGCAGTTAAACACAAAGACCATTCTGTATCTATCCTCTACTAGGTGTTCACAAGTAACAGGGATTATTTCAGAGAGAAGTTAAAATGTAGTTTCAAAAGGGACTCTTAAAAATATCTAGCATAGAATCTTTTCAGTTATTTATTGACTTTGTGTTAGAGATTTTCATGCAATTTTATCTTTAACCTTGTTTTACATGTATTTTCTAGTAGCTTCACTGAATTTTAAATTCAAAGTATATGTAAATATTACACATAGGAGATAGTAAACGGTGGCATGCACACTTAATACTGAACTGTATACATGGTATAAATAGTAAGTTCTCTCCTATGTGGTTAAGTCATATATAAGAACATTTTAAAAGTTGTCTGTATAAATTCAGAACAAAATTTCCCTGCTGAATAGAAGTGTATAACAGTGTATAACATGCTCTAGAGATTATCAAACAAATCTATTGCCTAGCATATGGTTCATAGATTAAAAGGCCACTATTCTGCACCGTAGAGAATCTAACTCTTTATTACATTAGCCTTTCACTTTTTATTACATTAGTCTTCACAGTGCTTTATATAGCTCTAATAATTTTGATGTGGTGCTTAATTGCTACATTTCATATTGAAGAAAAGAGCAATGTGTCCTTTTAAATAGGTAGCACATTCACAACACGTTGCTTTGCTTTCATTGTGCAGGCTATGTTGAAACATACATTCCCCAAATAGCCATTCAGTGCTTTTCTAAGTACAGTTTTATTTTTCACAGTACATTAGAAACGTATTGGAATCCTCTGCTAGAGGTCTATTTCGCAGCTGCTTGTCGTGGTTTAATCCAGCAGGCAGCTAAACACCACACAGCCATTCGCTCACTCCCCCCCAGTGGGGTGGGGGAGAGAATTGGAAAAAAGGTAAAACTTGTGGGTTGAGATAAAGACAACTTAATAGGACAGAAAAGGAAGGGAAAATAATAATAATGATAAAAGAATATACAAAACCAGTGATGCACAATGCAGTTGCTCACCACCCACTGACCTTTGCCCAGCCAGTTCCCGAGCAGCGGCTGCACCCCCCTGGCCAACTCCCCCCAGTTTTTTTGTTCAGCATGATGTCATATGGTATGGAATATCCCTTTGGCCAATTTGGGTCAGCTGTCCTGGTTGTGTCACCTCCCAGCTTCTTGTGCGCCTCCAGCCTCCTTGCTGGCAGGGCAGTAGAAGTTGAAAAGTCCTTGACTTAGTGTAAACACTGCTCAGCAACAACTAAAACATCAGTGTGTTATCGAACATCAGTGTTATTATTGTCATCCTAAATCCAAAACAGAGTACTATACCAGCTACTAGGAAGAAAATTAACTCTATCCTAGCCGAAACCAGGATGATATCCACCCGTTATTCTATACCATCTACATCATGCCCAAGTCCCACACTTTCCAATACATCCTGATTAATCACCACCACCTTTCCTGTATTTTGATATATACACACAGATATCATTCCCTTAGTCTATGGGCCATCCCTCTAAAATGTCCATTGAGTTCATTTAGTCCATGACTTTGGGCTCCATCTGTCATAACAGTCCTTCAGGGCAGGAGAGATGGTGTGTGGTGTTGGATTGTTGCATCCTGAAGCCAGTTGTGGTTCCATCACTTCTGCGCTTGTCTTGTTCTATCATTGCTGCACTTTGCTCGGTTTCATCAAAATTCGTTCTTCATTAATTTGGGTGATTCTTACTGTAATACCATTGATATGGCATATAGCGACCATAGTAGTGGTGACATACAGTATTATATAGCAATTAACATCATACAATTCAGTTCATTGGCTGTTCTCACCCAAAATCAGATCCCCTCGAGGTACATATCGGACTTCCCCATCCTTTTGCATTACCCACCAAGTGCACCCAGATCCTTGAGCAAAAGCAATCCCACAAATGGATTTTCCCTTGCCTGAGGCAGGAGTAACCCAGACTGTCTTCCCCAGCATATTTTTTATGTGCACCTCAGGGACTTTATCCCCCTCTACAGTATGTAAAAGTTTTGACTGGGCAGGACGAGCTCAACTGAAAGATCTCCTGCTGTTGACTAACAGGGTGGCCTTTGCTAAATGTGTGTCCCAATGCTTGAATGTCCCACCACCCAGTGCTCTCAGCGTAGTCTTTAGCAGTCCATTGTATTGCTTGATTTTCCCAGAGGATGGTGCATGATAAGGGATGTGATATACCCACTCAATGCCATGCTCTTTGGCCCAGGTGTCTATGAGGGTGTTTCAGAAATGAGTCCCATTGTCTGACTCAATTCTTTCTGGGGTGCCATGTCGCCATAGGACTTGCTTTTCAAGGCCCAGGATGGTGTTCCGGGCAGAGGCATGGGCACAGGATATGTTTCCAGCCATCCGGTGGTTGCTTCCACCATGGTGAGCACATAGTGCTTGCCTTGGCGAGTTTGTGGGAGTGTGATATAATCAGTCTGCCAGGCCTCCCCAAGTTTATATTTCAACCATCGTCCTCCATACCAAAGAGGCTTTACTTGCTTGGCTTGCTTGATGGCAGCGCATGTTTCACATTCATGGATAACCTGTGCAATAGCATCTATGGTTAAGTCCACCCCTCGATCACGAGCCCATCTATATGTTGCATCTCTTCCTTGATGGCCGGAGGTGTCATGGGCCCACTGAGCTAGAAATAATTCACCCTTGTGTTGCCAGTCCAGATCCACCTGAGCCACTTCAATCTGGGCAGCCCGATCCACCTGCTGGTTGTTCTGATGTTCTTCAGTGGCCCAACTCTTGGATACGTGAACATCTATGTGACATACTTTTACAACCAGGTGCTCTAGCCGGGCAGCGATATCTTGCCACAATGCAGCAGCCCAGATGGGTTTACCTCTGCGCTGCCAGTTGTTCTGCTTCCATTGCTGCAGCCACCTCCACAGAGCATTTGCCACCATCCATGAGTCAGTATAAAGATAAAGTACTGGCCATTTTTCTCGCTCAGCAATATCCAAAGCCAGCTGGATGGCCTTCACCTCTGCAAACTGACTCGATTCACCTTCTCCTTCAGCATTTTATGCGACTTGTCTGATAGGGCTCCATACAGCAGCCTTCCACCTCCGATGCTTTCCCACAAGACAACAGGACCCATCAGTGAACAGGGCATATTGCTTCTCATTTTCTGGTGGTTTGTTATACAGTGGGGCCTCTTCAGCACACCTCACCTCCTCCTCTGGCGATATTCCAAAGTCTTTGCCTTCTGGCCAGTTCGTGGTCACTTCCAAGATTCCTGGGCAACTGGGGTTTCCTATGCGGGCCCATTGTGTGATYGGTGCGACCCACTTACTCCAGGTAGCATCGGTTACATGATGTGTAGAGGGGACCCTCCCTTTGAACATCCAGCCCAGCACTGGCAGTCAGGGTGCCAGGAGGAGCTGTGCTTCAGCACCAACCACTTCCGAAGCAGCTCAAACCCCTTCGTATGCTGCCAATATCTCTTTCTCAGTTGGAGTATAGCGGGCCTCGGATCCTCTGTATCCCCGACTCCAAAACCCCAGGGGTCGACCTCGAGTCTCCCCTGGTGCTTTCTGCCAGAGGCTCCAGGTAGGGCCATTCTCCCCGGCTGCGGTGTAGAGCACATTTTTTATGTCTTTTCCTGCCTGGACTGGCCCAAGGGCTACTGCCTGAACTATCTCCTGTTTAATTTGTTCAAAGGCTTGTTGTTGCTTAGGGCCCCACTTGAAATTGTTCTTCCGAGTCACTTGATAGAGAGGGCTTACAATCGAGCTGTAATCTGGAATATGCATTCTCCAAAAGCCCACAACGCCTAAGAAGGCTTGTGTTTCCTTTTTGCTAGTTGGTGGAGACATGGCTGTTACCTTGTTGATCTCATCCATTGTGATCTGACGATGCCCATCTTGCCATTTTATTCCTAAAAACTGGATCTCCTGTGCAGGTCCCTTGACCTTATCTCGTTTTATGGCAAAACCGGCTTTCAGAAGGATTTGGATTATTCTCTCCCCTTTCTCGAAAACTTCTGCTGCTGTGTTGCCCCACACGATGATGTCATCAATGTATTGCAGGTGTTCTGGGGCSTCACCCTGTTCCAGTGCGGTGTGGATCAGTCCATGGCAAATGGTGGGGCTGTGTTTCCTCCCCTGGGGCAGTCGATTCCAGGTGTACTGGATGCCCCTCCAAGTGAAAGTACTATACCAGCTACTAGGAAGCAAATTAAATCTATCCCAGATGAAACCAGGACACTGCTTTAACTTTCTCATTGTATCCAAAGAGTAATGATAATTCTACTTAGCATTTATGAATGGCAACTGGTGCAGAAGTCACAAACTTCACAGCAGTGGCGAAACATAGTTGCACCCACGTAACAATTAAGAAAGTACAAACTAAGAGCTAAATCCATGGAGGAATGAGTAAATTCAGTTTCCTCAGGTAAAATTCCTGAGGTCTTCACATAGAACATGAGTGGACTGAGGTGTCTGTGAAGGGGATTCACAAAGGTCAGAGGCTTGACCAGAGGACCAGCAAGCCATGCTGTACAAGGTGGCAAGGGGAGAAATAGCTCCCTCTAGAGCGGGGCGATACCTGCCTCCTCTTGCATTTTCAGCCATGAATCCCTTTCTAGAGTGAGGTGTCTAACCTAGGGTAGGTCTTTCTGAAAAGAAGTCAGAAGGATCGCTTTAAGGTGCAGTAGGGCTTGGTGATTCGGGCACCCAGCGCACCAGGTGAGGCACAGTTGTTGAGCTCAGCTTGTGCAAGTGATTCTCTAGATTTGGTACTAAAAGCTTGTTCTGGGTTTTTCCAGGCTGATGGTGTTACAGTTTTGTATTAAACTTTTTGGACTGGGAATTAGAATCCAGTTCTTCTCACCTCTGCTGTAAGCAGAGCATCTCCACAAAGCATATTCAGGGCATGCAGCAAAACAATGTGGCTAGGATGAGGTCTAACTTGAGAATCTCMGGTTAGAGCATCAGAACTTGATACTGATGCTTTGTTTGTTTATTGGCAGAAAAGCAGAAACGCATACTTGGGATGCTTGCAGATTACTTTGTAGTCAGTGAGAGGCAAAGAACTAGGCTGTTCAGGCAATTTTTACTGTTGAAAGTGAAGAGGAAATCTCAAAAGCAGCAGCTAGATGCTGCATTTGGGTAGATTAACCATTCAAACATCAGAAGTCAAATCCTTTGGTTTTCTGATTGTCATTTATATGCTATGTTAACATTACTTATGGTTTTACCCATCCTGAACATGAAAGGAAAAAAATCCGTGTACATTGGTGATACCGCTCTGAGGAATTCTTTGGGTCTGCCATGATTTTTTCCTTTCTTGGCTGGAACAGATGGGACGAAAGACAACAGAAAAGACTGTGTAATAGAAGCAGACACTGCCAAATTAATATTCATACTGCACGCATTGTAGTTTGCTGTGCAATTAATTTTGTTTTCTAAGGAAGAAAATACAAGTCTGCCAAGATCTATGTGCAGTGTATGTCTGAAATATATTGCAAGGGTAATATTTGATTGTGTGAATATTGAAACCTGAGATTGGATTTAGAAATCTCAATTAAAGCACCACAAGTGAGTGGCGTGAATTTGAAAGACATTGAGCAGTTGCCATTTCTTGGTATTTGGTGCCAGAAACATCTAAAAATATAAATTCCTGAATGCAGATTTAGAGTGGTCAGTTGAGGTTGTCAACTTAGGATATTTTTGCCAAAACCAGTGCTCCAAAAAAGGATCTCATCTGCCACCATGAATAATGAGCTCAGATGGTGTCACTCCAGAATTACTCTTTTTGGTTTGTTTTTTAAACAGTCCTGAAATGACTGTTGATAATATGGGTGCATTTGAGCCCCAGGAGGACGTTTGTGCCAGTTATTTCCCAGAACAATTTTCTTTTTCTTACATAGGACATATGCTTAAAATTGTTACTAGTAAGGGCATTGTGCCCAGTAGTGACTGCAGCTATGGTGTACTCATACGCACATATGCATGCTGTTGTTCCTCATTGCTCATCATGGAGTTTTCCCTGAATGACTGTGGGATTGGTGCCAATAGATTATTTTTTTTTTAATTTTATTTTGTGTGGTGCTGTAATAGACTAATTCAGAATGAGAAGAACTGCAATGTTCTTAAAGTAGGCTTCCACCATTTATTCCAGCATCATTGCCTGTATGTGTTAGGGTCATCGCAGTGGCTTTAAGACCTCCTCCCTGACGGTATAGCAATGCTAGAGCCTTCTGTCGTTGGGTGGCTTCGAGGATTCCCGAGAAGGCAAAACACATATACACAGACTACGCAGACTATAAGGAAAAAAACCAAGCATTTTATTAACTACAGACATGCATTACACTACACTAAGGGTATTTTGCAAAGCAATTGTCTTACCGACCCAAGGACCATGAGGAAGATGTACCCTCCGTGCATTCTGGTGTCGTCCTGCGCCGCGAGCTCAGCCCCGCAGTCGGTAGGTACCAGCTTTACGTGGGCGTCCCCACGGAGGCAACAGTGACCTTGCTGTACACCGGCCCGCTGCTCTTCAGGAAATCCCCGTATTTATACATTTGCAGAGGAACGGGTTTCGACACTCGTGACCAGCGGGTGCCAAAACACGCCTCGGTTGCCAACAACATAGGGAGCCTATGGCACATGCACCCGCTGGTCAGGCGCGCTGCACGTGCCGTAGCCATCCCATCTATCGGTTCGTGGGCTTTGTACACACAGCATATTACCATAATAGCAAAGTGTTGTCAGGCAAGCAAAATTATGAACTGTGCTTTGCATTCCTTCATTATCGCATTCCCCATTATCGCGTGTCCTCCCCTAGTATTGCTCAGCTTTCTTATCTCTGTGGTCAGCATTTCAAAACACTAAATAATAGACCATCTGTTTTCCTGTGCTGACTGCGTTTTTCTCAGCTGTCTACTTCTCACCCTGTTCAACCATGGACCAAAATTCCACTTTTTAACCCTTCCGTATACACCTTCCATGGCACAGCACTGGCTGCGTTGCTGTGCTTGGGTGCTGCCTTAGGCACTGCCTTTGCCGCCATCCTGCACCATGTGTCAGGGCCTTTGTCAACCTCACTTACCTTGCAGGTGAGTTTTTCTTCACTGGGTCGTTATCTGTTGACTTTCTCATTTTTGTTGTCCTTTGTCCACCCCTATGTCCTCAGCAATATATTCTGCTATTGGTTATATCTTTTTCTGTTTTCATTGCTGCAGTCCCTTGACAGTCAGTCGTCTCAGTAGCCTAACTTCTGGTTAAATCAGTTTTTTCCCTTGTGCATCCTCTTGCCTTTCCAGAAGTGCAGGACATTGTCTGGCCTGACACTTGTTCTTCTGGAAGGACAGAGATGTTGTGTTCAAGTATTTGAAACCTGATCCAAAGAAACCCAAAGCCTTTACGACAGTAGAGGACTTTCAGTTGGTTTTGAGCTGTCTAGCTGCTCCATTCTTAAGAGCAGCATTGTCTCTGGCCATGTGGCTTTGATAATTGTGACACTGGGACAAGTAGGAAGGAAGCTGAAGGGCAGTTTCAGGCTTCCTCGGTTTTAAAATTGACACTAGTATGTCATTCAGCGACCTAAGAAAGGAGGCTTGATACAGCAATTAATGACTGATTTCTACAAAATAGGCAAGACTCGGATTTAAAAGTTCTTAGGAAATCTGCATTAGAAGGTCAATCATTATCTTATAATAAACAAACATATAGCTTGATAGCCACAAAGGCTTTATTATGTCTCTGTTAAGTTTTTCTTGGTGATCAGAAGATACTGCAATGACCTGTTCATTATTTTAGACCAATTTTGTGGATTCTTAGCAAGAATTCATTGCAATCATTCTGATGGGTTGAACTCTAAAAATGCTAAGCTTTGCAAGATAAACATTATTAATGCAACATCTAATTAAAATTGAAAAGGATAGAATATTAATAAGATTTCACATATGAATTAATACTTGTAGTGTCACTGGAATATTAACTAGTTTTTATATGCTGTAGACAAATTATTTTGATCATTTGATTGAATTCAATATGGAAATAAAGTTCTGTATATGGAAGACTGAGCTTTTAGTAAGATAGTTACAGATTTGGGAGATTTACAAAGGTGTTGTTTCTGGTTTTGTATGAACATTTCAAACTCTGTAAACTTTTAGGTTCATAATGGTATGTTGTCTGTAAGTGAACTTATTTAAAAAAACAATAAAGTGTGGTTTCATGGAAGGAAGTATTTTTCTTTTGAAATCTAGTCTCCTGTGCTTAGCTGCTGAGCTTTCATAAGATACCCCTTACTTGAAAATAAAAGAATTGGAGGAGTGAAGGAGGGGGTTGGGCATTTTTTTGGTTGGAGTGTGGGGGGGTGTTGTTTATTTTTACATTACATTTTTAAAAAGTTAAGTGAATAGCAGGAGTGCAAGATGAAGCAATCAGAAATGTGGAAATATCAGAAATAATCTACTCTGTGCAAGGAGTGAAATGGTAGGATGGTAAGAGAGCAGGAGCCTGACAGAGCTTCTGGGACGGAGGAAAAGGGGCAGGAACTGGTCTGAGCATGGTGGCTGAGACCACCACGGGGCTAAGTGTGCAGAAATCAGCAATCAGTAGCAGACTAAATGAATTATTAATTCATCTGTAAAGATCTGTAAAGATTGTGTCGTATTTCATTACACCAGCAAAGGCCAAATTAGGGCTTTTCAGCTTTGTGGCTGTAAGATTCATTTATTTAATGTGTATTCTACCGCTTATAAGTACGTACTACCTGTCTTCACTGTGTGGATGCAGTACCTTCTCTGGTGTACCATGGTCTTTGAAGAATTGGTAGAAAATGTTAGAGAGATCATTTGTGAGCTATTAGTCCTATCTAATCACTCTGAACTAGGTGCATTCTCCCAAGTAGTTGTGCAATGCTTATGTCCTTCTACAAGAAGATACATGTGTGTATATTAATGAATTCATTGGTAAGGGGAATGGTGGGGCTAATGCTCTCAGGATTGAGTCGTGTCTCTCGGCCATGGAAAGGGCTATTTTTAAACAGACATTTTTTATGTAGTTCCCATTTGTATGTATTGAAATTATTATTCTAAATACGTATGTATTTGTCATATGTTTATAATTAGGAAAAATGTAAACAAAGCTCAGATACTCCAGTGGTAGGTGACAGTATGGTACCTTTAGGCAGTTATTTCAGTGCTGTCTAATAAAATGTGAAATGGTTTCCTCAGGAAGCTCCACCAACAGGGTTACTAAGAGCTGGCATATAGAGAGCTTCACAGAGCGTATGTGGGGAATCTGCCCCTCTGGGGTGAATAAAAGAACTAGAGGTGCAACATTTTGCAGATGTACTATCTGAAAAGAAGCACTGTGCAAACTGAATAAGATTTTGCTTGCCATGCATGAAAAAATCCTCTTTTTTTCTTAACTGAAAAATGACTGTAGGATCAGATCCTCTAAAGAACAGTGAAATTACTTTTTTATTGAATACTTTATAGTGTATTTATTAACATATGATTTTCATTCTGCCTGCCTGGAAGGGAAGGTTGGGACATTTAACATGATTCCATTCAGATACTAAATCATAGATAAAAAGTTGGGGTTAAATTGTTGTTATCTTTTTATTATTCATAAGCAAAAATTAGAAGTAGTACATTTTTTCCCAAAAGTTAAATAAATATTTAGCACAGAAGCTTGCTCTTTCTTGAGAAAGCATCCATGAACTAGGTTCAAAAGAAAGCCAGTTTCATTTTTTTTCATTACCTTTCAAGATCCCGTTACCCCCAGCTTGCTAACTCTTGGCTCTTATAGCGAGACTATAGTGTATATAGTCCCTTTGTTTGCCACTGGCCTTGGCTTAAACAAAGGGGCTAGCTTGATTTTTTTTTTTTTTTTTTTTTTAATGCTATGTACATTTAGCAAGTCTATTGATTTTAATGAGGACTGATTTGTTTCTTTGGGATCCCAGACAGCTTATGGCAGGCATTAGTGCTTTCCAGCATTAGAATACTCTGGAATATTAAACATAATTTAAATTAAACTGAAGCTGTCAGAATAAATGAATAATTGAATGAGATATATTTTGTGAAACAGCTGGGAAATTTTCTGTCCCTGCTTTTATACTTACTAATTTGCAGAGAGCACTTATCTGCAGTGAGACTCTGGAGTGTCATTATTCTGCTGCAGGTGGGTACTGGTGGATAACTGCAAATAGTCATCCGTCTTCCTCCTCTTCCCAAAAGCCTCAGTGCTCTCAATTTATACAATAGGGATGATGGTAGTGGTTCTCTTTCATAAAGGTTCTGTTAAAGAGTTAGACGCTTATATATTGAGTGCAGAGAGGTAAAAAAGTTGACATTATTTTGCTTTTTGTTGCAATGCTAAGCTTATAGGTGTTACGGAGTCCGGCCTATTTGTTCTGTGCTGGAAACTGCATCTCTGTTTTGGGAAGAGGAGGAGGGTCTTTGTTCCTCCCAGTGCTTTCACTTAATTTCCAGCTCTGCCTGTTACTCTTCAGTTTAACTCTCAAGTTAAATTCAACCTACTTCTTCAATGGATTTAACTACAGGGTTCTGTCCTTCAATTTACAGAGCACTTTGCCTGTTACAGACTTATGAGGGGGTTTGGTATTATTTTTCAGCTTTTTTTTTCCTTTTAAATAATAGTCCTAAATCCTTCTTGTATTTTACCATTTTTCTGTTATGAAGAAGAAGACAATTTCCCTCCCCTGTAGTTTCAGGTGAGACCTATGAAGGACCCACATAAATGGCTGTGTGTAGAGATGGATCTGGTGCAGAGTGAATAAGCAAAAAAAAAAAGAGGAATTCTTCTCCAATCTCACAGCAGATACTGCAACAGTATTTTCAAATAGCCCAATAGCTGTGTGACAGTATCCCATTAAATTAGGGAAGTGAATTCCTTTGTGTATCTTGGTGATCTTAAGCCTTTAAAAGTATTTTTAATCCCTGTCAAACACTGGTACATTTACTTTGCTTAACAGTTATAGAATTTAGTCTCTTTGGACACTAAAAAAAATCCAAGGTTTTCTTAACATAATTGTATGGTAATCCGTAAAAGCTTTTCATGTGCCTTGCACGTGGATAACGTGTGGTGAATCAGAGAACATACTGGGTGTAAAGAATTACCTGTCAAACAGTACCAAATGCTGAGGGGTTTTATTATCAAAATATACTGATTGTAATAAATGACATTCACTATGTGATTTCACTCTATGCTGAAAGCATTTACAACACAATACATCATTACTGCTAAATGGGGAATTTGAAGGTATAATTACAGTAGGTAAGAGTACAGTAGCACTCCCCCGGGTTGCCTCCCAGGCACTCTTTTTGAAAAATCCAATGCAGACTTTGAGATGATACAGCATCCTTTTCCTCAGAGAGCTCTTCAGGACTTCAAAAGTGGAAGTGTGGGAAAGAATATTCAACTGTTGGTCTTAAATGGGAGTCCTGTAAAGCAGCAGAGTCTGCTTCAGTAAGATTTCGGGATCTAGTCCTTAGAGATTTTGCCTTCTTGACCTGAAAATAAAGGTACCTGTATCCAGTAGTCCTGTTTTATAGCTGAAGGTCCAATTGCCTTTGGAGCTAATGAACTGGAACGGTCTTATTGACGTCCAGTGGAGAGATGATAGAAGACTTTTTGTTTGTACATTGTCATACAGGCATGTCTCGTGTGTGCCACGAGAGATGCCACTGACATGCACAAACAGCAACATCTTACAGTTGATTAAAGTTATTGTTAAGTATCTTTTGGAAGAAAACAGCAGATGTGACAAAATGTCCCCTGCTGCCCTGCTGAAGCGATTCATCATGTGAAGTAAGACAAGATGCATTGCATTTAACAGAATGGTATCAGCCACAAAGTTTGTGTGTGTATGTATGCGTATATAATTGCACATGGAGTAGTATATATTTAAACATACAGTATTTTCTTGTGTAAGTATCATGCACATTCTCTGTGATTTTTAAATGCATAAGGTGAAACCAGATTTACTAATATTTTTGAAACATAACAACTGTTACTATTTTAGAGAACAGAGGAGTGTCCTGCAAGAGAGACTGGCATTCGAACAGTACTGTGCAGAGCAGAACTTTGAGACAAGCTAATCATGTTGGTTTGGGTGCTGCCAGTCTGCAGTAGGACACAAGTATAGGTCATGAGGTACGTTTTCAGAATACAAATTGAAGGAAGGTGATATACATGCTAAAGGGGAAAGCAAGCAAGTCATGCGATTTCAAGCAAGAGGCTGTCTGAATAATTTTCAAAAGTTAAGCAGGTGAAAAGATGACTAAAAAGTTTACAGTCAAGTTGGATCAGAGGAGAGCAGATTGTGAAGGGATAGTAGAAGACCTGACAAAACTAGTTTGGCTGGTCAGGTTTGCCCCGTCTGCCCCTATATAGGCTTTCAGAGGGTGGTTGCGGTTATTTGATACTCCCTTTTTCAACTTAACAGTAGATGTTTTAAGGTTTTAATTTTTTAAGGAATCTGAAGGCTGTAACCTGACTAATGTGATAGTCCTGGGACTGATGCCAAATCATAGTGATGAAATGGATTTTTACAGCTTTTGTGATCAACTTTCTTATATGTCTGATGTCAAAGATAAAGTTAGATCTTATCCTTGCCGTGACTTTCCATTTTCATTATCCATAGCTAATGCAGATTCAGCATCAGCAAAGTTTTGTCTGGCAAAGACAATTCCCACTGAAAAGTAAATCTGTGCTCAGTTATTTCATAATTTCAGTGCTACTGTTGATAGTAATATTACTGATTTGTATTATAGGAGTTCAGAAAGGAGGCGATCAAATTTGTGTTTCACAGAATCACAGAGTGGTTGAGGTTGGAAGGGACCTCTAGAGGTCATCTGGTCCAATCCACCTGCTCAAGCAGGGGGTTTAAAAAGCAAGGTAAGAGATTAGGCAGACACGATTAGAGATGTAGACAGGGAAGCAGCAGAGTTTCAATAACTGCCCAGCTCTCCAAACTGGTGTCCATGGTTGCTCTGAATGCAACCTCTGCAAGTGGAAACTGCCGCGTCTCTCTTATCGCTGTGGTGTGCAGAACATGAAGCTGGGAAGTTGAACCACATTATCCAACACTCCGATTGTATCATCAAATGCTGCTGTATTGCTCTGCAATCCTTATTTCTAACAAGTCTAACCAAGGGATATTTTTACTTTGCTGCTTCTACAGCACCTTGCTAATGTGCCTGTTTCCCTTCCTCAGGCTTCATATGGTGCTTAGCAGGGCCATAGCATCCCTCCTGTCGGAGAGCCTCCAAACCTGGCTTCTTCCAGATATATCAACTTCTTCCTATGATGTTTTCATTTCCAGTACTTTGGCATCTAATTTCCTATATGCTGCTTTTGCTCTCTCCTGCTGTTTCTGTGAGTTCATCTATACAGATGAGTTGCCCCAGTTTAACATATTGGCAAAGCTATGGTAATTCTGCAGGGTCTTAGTGATGAAAGTGTCAACTTAAACTTTCTTGATTAAATCCCTTTCGTGTCATAGATGTAAATGGGTGGGACAGGCAGATGCAAGCTTGCTCTGTCTACAAGCCTGCTTTGCTCTAGAAGGTGTTCTCAAGCTTATATAGTCCATCTTTCAGTAAACGGCAGTTACTCCATGTGCCTGGACTCTTTCCAGCAGTGGTAATACCAATGGGAGTTTCCTGGCTTGTGCTTCGAGTTTCTTCAGCACCTCTGAATCTTCAGAAATGCCAGACACGGTAAGATTGTTGTGTTCAAGCTGCAAACAAAAGACTAAAGAGGAAGGTGTGTACGTCTGCAGGATTAAAAACAGTTAATAACAATAGTACTATTATACAAATTCATTTTCAGTTCTCAGCAAAAGTATACCATATGCAAATGCCTTTGAGTAGGTGGAATGATTCAGGACCTGTATGTAGGAGCATGGGGTCTTTCCCCAAGCCCTCCTCCTGCAGCAAGTGGGACGCGGCAAACTAAGCCAGCCACTGCCAAGCATTGTATTGCTGCAGAGGTTCTGTATTCCACACGTGGCCGTGCCATTTGTTGGGCTGTTGCTGTTCAGGTTAGCAAGATGTAAAACCACTGTAATATTTTATCACCCAAAGGTGAAATGTGGAGGATGGCTTAACCTGTTTTCCTCATTGTTGTCGTAATGTGTATATTCAAAGTGTGTGTCAAAACAACAAGCTATCTTGAAGAATGTTATAACTGTATTTACAGGGATGTGGGATAGTTTGCAAAAGGAGGAAAACATGAAGCACATTAGAAGACCTGTAAGTTGAGTGGGACACTTCTGTTCGAATCAAGTGAAATTTGAATTAGCATTAGTCCCTCAGATTTTTTTACAAGAGGTGTCTGTCTAAATGGCATAGTCTCATACTAATGCAGCTGCCTGGCTTGATAGATGGCACCATGGCCAGCCTGCAGGTGCCCGTACCTGAAAACATGGACTTGCTGCTTCTCACCTGAACCTTCCACCACTTCAAAAGTCAGCTGGGGGACAAGACTCTATATTCCATGTGTATTTAGGCTGTAACATATTGCTGTTTTTTTTTTTTTTTTAAATAACTACGCTTTGTCTATGCTTGGCAGCATAAGACGAGTCACTCTAGTCGGGCTGTAGGCAGGAGGAGGTTGTGACCGGGCATCCCTCGGTGTGAAGGGCTGGGGAAGCTGCAGCGCCCTTGGTACCTTGTCCAGGTAACGCTGCACRCCTGGCCCGGCCTGGACACATCTAATGCGGTTCCCGTGCTGGGAATCATCAAACTTGATGGGAATAAGCTTCAGTAATTCCTAAAGGAGCAGAGAAACAGGTTGAAGGTGTAAACAAAACAATTTTGTGAATGTGGAGCATGTTTTGTTATTAATACTTTTGTCTGTCTTAGTCCAATAATTGTAACATATGATAAACTGATAGAGCAGAAGGAAAGGATCTCTGTTCGTGCATGGCTGCAGAAAAAGAGCTTGTAAATCTGTCGAAATTGCCACCATTTTGGATTTTCTTCAATATTTAATCATTTGGTTCTTGGCTATTGCACTGCTTGCCATTTCACTTTGCCTTATTTCAGTTGAGTTGAGAAAAAATGATACAGGGTTTCGTTATCTCTAGGGACTGATTTTCTTGGACTGAGTAGTTTGAGTAGTTGGACAGTGATTTCCACAGTATTGTGCTAGAAGATGTTAACAAACCCTTGAAAAGCAGTGCCAGAGTACTCTATTTTTGTTTTTGTAAAAGCAAAAACATGAATGTTTTCAAGATGTTGAAAGGTACTTCTGAGTTACTTAGATTTATTCATTAATTTTATAAGAATTACAAATTCTGTCCAAAAATGCTGACATCCTTAGACAGAAACTTTGTTGGAGTAGACTTGGCATAACAGATGGGCCGGAGCAGCCCCTTGTGAAAGATGGGGGCAATCAAAGCTGTGATGGCAGCTTATTGACAGTCTTTTTTTTGTTTTGATTGAGAGCTACAGAGCCTGGCATGGTGGGCTGCTTCTCTGCTGCTGAATGAGCTAACCTGGGAACCCTGATGCATCTGGAATTGTCTTTAAGACCTGCTTGAAGGGGGGAAATTCTCTTTTTCTTTAAACATTGGATGGCATTGCTTTAAAAAAATACTGACTTAATACTGAAGAGGGAGGAAAGTGTTTGGGGGTGCTTCATTTCCTCCAATACTGTGCATTTTCAGTATATAGTCTGAGGATTCTTGAATGTGGAAATGTTTCACGTGTTTTTTTTTTAAATGTACAGCAACTGTTGATAGAATGACTTCATAATTTTGACATCCTCAGAAATGATCAATATTAAAATCTTTCTGTATATATCTGACTCAGATACTTTCTGTGGCTTTGTAATTGTCTATATTTATTTGCTTTCTAAGATACAGTACTCGCTTAAAAATTCCAAGGATACACGTATGCTTTTGTCATTTTCTTTACATTTTAGAAAATAAGCTAGGACTGCACAACTGCATTACTGAAATTGCATTCCCTGAAGGAGCTGCAGTATCCACTGTGGTTGTATAATATCACAACTTGACCTTTTTCTGCCACGTAGGTTTTTTCCTTGTCAGGAAGAAATTAAAAAGACCTGTCACCTTGTTGCATTAATAAGCAGTTAGGGCTGCACAGGTTGGTATAAAAAATGGGTGTACTAAAATAGATAAACATAAGCAAATATATTTAGTAGTTATCATAATCTATGCAAGTGTTCTTTTAAATTTTTGAAATTAGATTGCTATGCCATAATAAACATGAACATGATTGCCCAGCACCCAGGCTTTGGTAGCTTGGCGTTTGGATTTGCAGAATCTAAATTTCCCTGGTTTGTTTTCCATAGAAATGAAATATGTTGTTTATTTATGGATAAACAGTAAGCTTCTAGTTGAGAATATATAACCAGTGAGTACAATAAGCAACAAGAAGGAATGCTGCTATATTGCTCTGCAGAGGGCAGAAGGTGCCTGTTTGTATTTATCAGCCAGCAGACATCTACATGCTTTTATGTGATTCTTTATTCTTTGCTTTTTTAACCATATAGATTCAGTACGCTATACATTGCTGCTGATAACTGACAGTTTCTGAGTTCCCAATAGAATTGGATTTTGAGAAGATTTAGATGTGTGGAGTTAAATGTGGCTTCCTGAAGCCTTGTCTGGTGGAAGTAAATTGGAGTTTCATAGCAGGTATCAGCGGGCCAAGGCTTGACATTTATTGTTATTTTCCTACCCTTAAGAAGAAAAAGAAGGGTATATTGGGAGATCAGAGACTGGATGATTTTGATGACTAGAACAGTGCAGTATGGTGTAAGTTTTGACAGGCAGTTAGCAATTTTATTTAGAGAGCCTTAAGAAGTGAGGACGCATTAACATTAGCATTTTAATTCAGATGATGTCTATCCTTCATGAATCTTTGTCTCTCCAAGATTTGCACTCTTGCTGAGATCTCAGAGCGTGCAGCTCTTTCAGACAAAATGAGGCTGGACGAGGCGTTGCAGTCGTTAACGGGCGGGCAGACCGCGGAGCCAGGCTCAAAACCCGTGTGTATGTAGATACTCGGCCCTCAGTACCAACAGTTTCACTATGGAGGTCCTCTCCTGCTGCACCACCAGTTGGTTGTGTAGGCATGGCCTCAAGCGGCTATTCTGGTGGGAAAGAGGGGCTGAGGAAGGGAGCTGGGAGGATCTAAATACCTTGTCTTAGCCAAGGGGCGAGGCAGTAACATCCAGCCATAGGTGCAATCATTTATGGCTGGTAGTGTCGTAAATGGCTCAAGCACTTTTGCAAGTAGTCAGCTGAGCATATTGTCCATCATGGATTATTGATTTGAAATAAAAAGTGTTTTCTGCTTAGAATAGAAAAATGTGGACCACTAAAATTTCTGAGGATAACACATCTGGGCATTAAGACAACAAGGGGGCATTTAAAGCAAGCTGCATTTTGACGGGGAAAAAAAAAAGTGAGCTTTGACATTTTTGATGGTTATTACTGTGTGAGAGCCTATAGACTGCTAGGTATTTGAGGGCTTGAATATTCAGTAGTTCAGTCATCACAAATTAATAGAACAAGATGATAAGTGCATCTGCAGCATAAATAAAACTACTCATGTGTTTTCTTGAAAGTTTATTTAGCTCTCCCTGAGAACATAGGCACAATATCTGTGTTCATTTGATCTCTGTGAAAAATGGTAGAAGGCTTCCTTTTTTTTCCCTTTTCATTTTGCTCAGTTGATTTATTTATGAGTTACTGTTTGTGTGGAACGGTTGATTCATTTTAGAGAGAAGTGGAAACTTCTGTCAAACGCTCCTGTTGGGTGTAAATTCACATCCCTGCAATGTGGTGCTAAGGCATTTCAAAGCAATCGTATTCTGGTTAAGACAAAAGTAATACGACAGGGAAAGTTTCGGGCGCTTCAGTGGCAGTGAAATAAAACTGCAAAACCTAAAACCAGGAGATTGCAAGTGTCACTTGCAACGTGTTGGATGCCATAGATTAGTTCTGTATGACCTTTAGCAGGAGTGAAAACGTATTTGATTTTTGAGCTGTCTTTCCCTAGACAGTACACAGAGTGCTAAAATCCTGCATGTTTTGGCAGAAAAAAGATAGAGCACAAAGCAACAGCTGGATTTGAAAGTCGTATGTATTTAAATTAAAAATGCAAACCCCATTTCTAGCAGAATATGATTGACCATTGAAAATATAAACAGTCAAGGGAAGGGCAATTCATCTCTTGATGTCTTCCAGTCAAAACTTTAGTCAAGCGCAAGTTATGCCGTGGTTATGCCTGATTTCCCAGGGTAATTGGGTGTTAGTCTGCGGCTGCATTATGCAGGAGGTCACACTTGATATTTGTTATGATCTTTTTTGATTTAAAATCAGAAACTATAACAGAGCCAAATTGAAATCAGCGGTGTTCGTATTTGTCTCTGCCTCCACTTGCAGGTACTACAGTGCTACCATTTTGCAGATGTCAGGAGTTGAAGATGACAGGCTTGCAATCTGGCTGGCTGCACTGACAGCATTTATAAACTTCATTTTTACTCTCGTGGGAGTCTGGCTCGTTGAAAGAATGGGTCGCCGGAAGCTTACGCTTGGTAGCTTAACAGGTGAGTGCTTAATTAGTGTATTCTATATTCCTCATAATTATTAATCAAATGAAAATAAAATTTCAAGTGCTAATTTTATCACAGTAGTCCTCTTTAAAATAACAGTGTTGACCTCATCTTCTCCCTGAAATCATACAGCTTTTCAAGACTAGTAGTATAGTACCACGGCTAAAGGCTAATTTGAAAAATAGAGGTTTAGCATGTTATTTTTTCAGGTGCAGTTTCTCCCTCAAGCCATGTTTGACAATGTTTTCATTTAGCTTTTTATGCTTTTTTTTTCAGTATAAGGAATCAAATGCTTGCAACTTCACAGCTGGTTAGTTTTTAAATCTCGTGTGTGTACATGCGGTATGTAATTTCTGGCTCATTAATGTGAATTCAGAACATCTTACCAAAAACTACTGGAGAAAGCATATCACATAGCCATTTCAACACTTTTTAAAAACTAATTCAGTTCTTTGCATAGTTATCTCAAATAAAGTACAGTAAATACCTTACCTACACTAATGTGATTTTAATTCATCTCCTGTATGAGATACTAAAAGACAGAATTCTGGATTTGTACATTTTTTCCAAATATTCAAACACCGTAACACATCACGTAGCCATCTCTTGGAAGCAGGAAAAGGCAGAGCGAGCGGTCCTGCCTACGCTCAGCCGCGTCCTGCCATTTACCCAGTAAGTCCCTACTCGCTCCCGCGTTACGTGCTCATTCTGGCTGAAGTGATCTGTGACCAATACCTGCCTCTGGCTGAACGTCTGAAAGGTTCAGACATTTCCAAGAGCAGGGTTTGGAAGAGAGAAACAGTACCTGCTCCTCTTGAAATAATGTTCACAAGTGTTTAGCTGGGAAGATTTAATGTCTCCATATTTTGTTCTGTTGTCGCTGTCAGGGTTCCAAACTTCTAGTTAATGCAGCACAGCAGAGTGGGGGACCACCTGCCAAGTCGCTGGCCATCTGCAGTTCCCAAGGGATGGGAGTTAATCTACACTCGCAGTATTTGAATGCATTTATATAGGCAGAACAGTGATGTCACAGTGCCGCATCTGGTTTGATACAGAGATTTGTAAAATAAACCATGCAGTTTGGAGGCAATTTGGTATTTCCAGGTTGTAATAAATGTGTATTTGGAGTGCTACCATTTTGATTTGGAGTGGAGAATCCAAGTTCAGAAATGTAGTCATGACAGAGGAGATTGGAAAAGCACGTTCCTTACCTCACATCTTAAAAAAAATGAACAAAAATCTCAAATTGCTACTTCTATCTCAGTCTACCTCCAGATCAGTTAAAGTACATCTCCCCTATAGGTTCTTTTATGTCTCCAGCCAGCACCAAGTCTTTCAGAGGGGAAAGACCCAGTTCTGTACCATTCCCTATGTTCAATATCCTTTTTTCCCCTGTGGAACTTGTCTGTTTTCTTGTCTTTCTGTGAAGTGGATCTCTCCACACACTGCACTGGTACTTCTGGTTCTCGGGTGCTGCCTCTCCTTTATACTCTGGACTCCTAAATACTCTGGAATGGAGTATTTATATATTTATATATTTATATATTTGGCCCTGATACCTTATATATCTGGCCAGCCCCTCAGGAGTTTATTGCTTATCTGGACCCAGCTGTATAGGTGTGATTCCCACATGGACTTTTCATACAATCACAGAACTCTTTGTTTTTTGGCTCTGTTTAACATTTTCAAAGGTCATACATTTGAAATGTAGATATAAATGTCTCTTACAAAGCATATTAGTCATGGAACAGAGAAGACTAGAGAAATAACGCACAGAATTAATGAAAGAGAATAATACAGTTAAGAGTTATTTGTTTATGATGTTTGGACACAACGTAATTGTTTGGTAAAAATATTCTTGGTCCTTCTGTGGTCAGTTGCCAGTCTGCAGCATCACTTGTCCCATGCTGCATTGCTTGGCTGTGTTCTTTATCATACAGTCCCTCCTTAAGGAAGATACAAATAATGACAGTAATGAAATCATATGTCATCTCTCTGTAATATTTAGAAATTTTTATGCAATGTTTCACACTTTGATTGAGGTAGTGGTAGATATGATGTGTTTTCCTTAGCAAGAGAGCTGTTTAATAAAATTATAATTACTAAATCTGCTGATGGATTTGTTTTCCGTGATGAGTTTTCTCATGGGGTAAACGTATATTTTACTGCTCTACTTTGGTTTGCATTTCTAAGGACACCGACTTTCACACTGAGTTATTGCAGGCTGCTTCTCTGGTCTTTGGAGAAGCCAGATATGCCCCAGTCTCCCATGACATAGAATGAGGACAAAACTACTACCTTTGCCTGCTGCTGCAAGGGTGTGGGGTTTTTTTTGGTAAAGGTTGGTTGATTTGATGTTTGTTAGATGATACCCTACAAGAATAATCAGTAGAGAGGTAGTGACAGTAATATTGTGATTAAAAGCCAACATACTGTAATTTAATTTTGTAAACTCGTGCAGCTTTTCCTGCTTTCTGAAAACATTTGGGAAAGAGCTGTTTTACATTTAATTTAATGTATCTTTATCATTTTCAAAATATTAGTAACTTTTGGAAAATTGAACCTTTCGGATAGATCCAGAAGCATTAGGAAAATTACAGTAAACTGCATCTGACAAAAAAAAAAAAAAAAAAAAGAATAAATCACACCTTTTTAGTTCTCTTTACTACAATTACTGATTCCTCTTAGTTTACATTCATTTTATATCTTGGCATCATTTCTTTATCTTTCTTTTGCTCTTTTTCTTCAGTTAATCTCTTTCTTCAAAGCTGTTAGTTGGGAAACATGCAGGAATTTTGACAAGTGCAGTATCTGGTTTATTTGTTTTCCTTTTT
Source organism: Oceanodroma leucorhoa (assembly GCA_030449065.1). Taxonomy (NCBI): domain Eukaryota; kingdom Metazoa; phylum Chordata; class Aves; order Procellariiformes; genus Oceanodroma; species Oceanodroma leucorhoa. The sequence goes on along the minus strand of JASVER010000009.1, from coordinate 3,213,287 downwards.
CTCCTTCAGAAATTGTCAATTTGAAAGCATGGTGGTGTTTGGACATTGGACAATTTGTATCTCTTTTTGTAACAGAGAGGGTCTAAAATATCTTCAGGATATTTCTTTTTTTTTTTTTTTCAGCTAATGATATACTGCAATTGTATGTTTTTGTTCATCATAGACAAACTTCCCACAGAATGAAAATATATAATAAACTTAATTTGCCAAGTTTACTTATTCAGTACTTTTCCAAAGAAGTAAAACATTTGCAGAGGTACTGGAAGTGAGTGTTAGTGTATTTGGTTAACTTCAAAGACAGACAAAGCATATTTAGAATGAATATAAATAAGATTATAGGCCCTGTCTAAAGATATTTGCTGTCTGGTTTATGGCACTTTGAAAGTACAGTAAATCTAGTGCAATATCCAGCCTGCCCAGAAAACTGGGATTATTAGCGTACCTACTAGCCATAGCAGTACAAAGCCAAGAATAGAATAAACTGAAATCACATTTTATGGTGGGTAGGTGCCTTCTCCACATACAGTTTGTGGTTGAATTTAAGGTCTTAGTTGCCTCGGTTCAGGTAAATGTGTGGTCCAATCATCTCCAGTTCGTGCATATTCATGCCTATTAGCCATGGCTGCTGCACAGACACATTCATGAATAATTTTATTATACAGATCTTGGTATTTAAGATATTATTTATATCTCAGAAAAAGTTTTTCACATAGTTGGTGGGTTTGCCTGCTAGGAAACTCTTGCTTTTCTCTTTAAAAACACCACCAAACCCACCCCCGAAACTGACAAAACATCCCCTCTGCCCTCCGCCCACCAAAAAAAAACCAAACCCCAAAATAAAAAACAGATAATCTGTAATTTCTTAAAGATTACCAGAGTGACATGTTAGGGATTTTAATGTAGTGGCATTTCTAAAGGTTTGCACAGATGCGTTTCTGAGAAAATTACTTACATGCTTCTAACATACAGAGCAAAGGGATGATGAGGAGTATTTGGAATTGAATACAGTGTCCTTCATTTGCCCTCAACCATCAAGCTGTATCACTGCACACTTCTAAATGTGTGCTGCCTTCCAACTGGGATGTGCTTCAGTGGTCTGTGAGTCTGTTTTTGTATGGTAAGGATAATGTTATTAGATCACTAGTAACTAACTCACAAATAACGTTATTACTAGTTTTGTATTTTTAGATCAGGCTATGCATKTTATATGTGACCTCTCAAATAAAACATGCCACATAAATAGTGAGTATACAAATAGGTATACAGGGTATTTTATAGAACACAGAACTCGGTGCCTCATCAAATAGCAAGATGTAAAGGTTTTGTAAGTCTGAGTTTGGGATAGTTGCAGTAGTATCGCGAGTAGTGAAGTATATAAATTTTCATTAAAATGATACAGCATATTGTGTGTGTGTGACAAGTAAGGTGGGAAAACTATGGGTTATGTTCTAGTAATGGCCTGTTGCACAAGGTATGAACCTTTTTTGCCATCTTCCCTTTCATCATTTTGTCCAGCTCATGCACAAGGAATTTGCTGGGGGGGACAAGAGCAAATAGATGGAAGGGGGCTTTTTCCTAGCAGATGATATGTGTGCTCTTTGAAACAAGATCAGAAATTGCAGTTGGGCTTTTTCGTGGTGTTTTTATGGAAAGTCAAATTTCTGTCGTTTCACAAAGGGAAGTAAGAGTCAATGAAAAAGCCGATGCTATTTTCTATTGTACAGGAAAGCCTGCAAGTCTGGGTGTGGGAGTAGGAAGAAGTGTGGTGATTTCAAAGTCACTACTGAATTTTACTTTTACAGCATTATTTTCAACACCAAAAAGAATATATCCATTCATTCATGCAGTCTTCAATTCCACATATTAAAAAAAAAAGTCTCAACCTATTAATTTAATATCTGGACATTAAACCTGATGCACTTGACTTTAACATCTAACCTAATTCAAGATGTGGATATGTAGCAAGGGGTATTTTTCTTAGGTTCTCATCACAACTCCTTAGCAAATGCTGTATGCATAGTAATGGGGTGCCTTACTTTCCCAAGCATAGTTCAGTTCAATAGAGAATTATTTCATGTACTCTGGAGAAAAGTATCACATTGTTCTTTATCTGTATTTTTAGGTACTGCTGTAGCACTCATTATCCTAGCTTCGGGATTTTTGCTATCAGCTCAGGTCTCGCCAAGAATCACACTTAATCCACCAGATCCTTCACATCAAAACTCTACCTGCACAAAATACAGGTGAGATTTCATGATCATTCATCCGATCTTCTTGAAGATTGTTTCCAATTAATTGAGTTTTACAACGTAGTGTAAGTAATAGACAAGTATTCATAAAGTCTAGTACAAGGAACTAAACTAGATACCTAAAGTTAAAATCCTAACTTCCCTCGATAGAGAAAATTAGACTCTCTGCTTAAATGTTCTGAATAATCCTTCGGAGTTTCTTGGACTAAATAAGGTGGTTAAGCGGCAAATTCCACACTTGAGATCTCTTCTGTTATATCACACTTGCTGCAATTTATAGTGGACACAAAGTTAGGAATTTGTAAATATGCTTGCTGTTATGTGTCTACTTGTAGATTTGTCATGTGTAACTGCTATAAACTCTTCAAGAAGTGTTCCTTGCCTTTTGTCTTCCTGAGTGGAAAAAAAAATAATCTTCCAATAATTACAGATCAATTAACAATTAAAACAAATGTGATTTTTTTTGACCTTTTTTTCTGTAGTGGGTAGAAGATGCACTTTTGTATGCAATCATAGTTTCAAATAACATTACTTCTAGGGTGTTAGGAATGTGTCATTTTCTGTATTTTGAGGTTATTATTCATGTGTGAGTGCTCTTACATTCATTTAGCTGGCAGACTAGAAAGTTCCCTGTTGAGAGAAGACTCTTTAAATGGCTGAAGAAATTCTTACTTATGTTCAAAGTCTGTTTAACGTGTGTTTGCGATAGGGATCGATATCAAGAAATGAGAGGTATGCTTCTAATTTCCTAGCGATATTGGCTAGAAGTATGGTTCATGGCTTTTCATATGCCAGCAGAATGTCTTAGGTGAAAGATTCTGAGGATCTGAAGCTTTATAGACCCCTGGGAAGGGGACAGAAGGTCTTCAAAAGACTGTAAATAGATGCTAATAACTGCAACATTAGCTACTACCAGGTATGAAGACCCCTCCATGTAAAAACTGTATTTTTACTTGTTTTCTACTGCAGAGTCAACTATATTTTGCAATTTTTGAGATATGCCTATACAGCTTTTTCAAATGGCAAGTAATGTGGTTAAAAGATGCAAAGAGGGGAAGAGCTTCCAAATGCTCTCCTTTCAGAATAGGATAATATTAATAGCAGGATGTCAAAAGGATTTACCTGGAACTTAAGTTAACTATTTAGAAAGGATGTCTGGAGACCACAGATGCACCATTTGCAGAACTCATTATTTGTTATCTAATAAGGCTAGATGATTATATAACCCAAACCAGAATAAAATCAGCATAGAAGAAATATGGTTAGTCCACCTTAAGAAGGAATGAAAAATTATTCGACACAGTTTTCATTTTCCAGTTAACCACAGCTAGTCAGGAAGGAAATTTAGAGTCTCTGTGGCTTGCTCAGTGTGTATTTCTGGGCAAAAGCATGAAAAATTAAAGCAGGTAGTTCTAGTAAAGGCATGTTGTTTCGTGAGTTATTGGAATATTTTAATCTGTCATAATTTCTGTTTCTGACATGAAGTGAGCAAAAGGAGGTATGATAGAAATTCAAAGGGTCTAGAAACAGTCTAGAAAAGAGCAATAAAAGAATTGAAATATTTTCATTTGGGAATATTTTGAAATAGGAGCAGCTCTCTTAGTTTACAGGTAAAAGTGAATGTGTAGAGGGGGATGTCAAATAATGCGCAATGTATGAGAAAGCTTTAGTTGCTCCTATTTTAGTCTTATAGTATACCTTGGTAAAGAGACGCAAAAACCAGGAGAGTTGAAACTAATAAATGGATGCAGTTGCCCACAGATAACTGAATTAGGCTACAGCACCCACTCTTTAAAAGGTTTAAAAAAAAATAGGCATTTATATGGTTAATAACAACTTTCACACTTGTGTATCTATATTTGGGATATCAATTTTCATGCTTCAAAACATCACCAAACCATGACCAAGCCAGAGGAAGAATATTCCTTCAGCATCATGAATATTAGTGTCCATTTTGGGAGGTGATATCAGCCACTGACTCCGCAACAGGAAGCCTCAAAATTCCAGGTGTTTTCAGCCAAGGGAGCAGTAAGTTCAAGAAATATTGTTTGCTTTCGGCATGGTTCAAGGGAAGAAAAACATTTTAAACATTTTGTCTCCAGTGATGTCTCCAGAGGAGCTTAGTTTCGTCATGCCTTTCTGCCAATCTCTTGTAGCTACACATGGAGAATATGCATTAATTTATTCCTTTATCTAAATTATTTCTGGAGGGGATGACATACAGGCATACATTATATTCGACTTGGAAAAGTGGCTGTTCAAGATATGGGTATGCCTGCTTTCTGTGCACATGGTTAATAAGCTGAATGAAATTTTAAAAATGTTTTTGTCATGAGAAAGTAGATGGTGTCTTCACCATTCCTCTCGGGTTAGAAGAACTTCAGCATAACATGCATGGCCTTGGAAGGAAGGGGAGGTGGGGACTGCAAACCAAAGGGAAGCTAAAGGCTGGGCTGTATTTTGTGGGGCTCGCCTCTCTCTCCTTTTTGGCCCTGAAGGTGTTCCCTATGGCAGTTACAGAGTTGGGTCAAAGAGGTTCTCAAATCTGAGGATTTGGAAGTAAAAGTCTACTCTGCATAATGCCAGTCTTGCATATTTTCTATGCTACTCTAAGAATAATGGCATTAAAGGAGCTGTACAGATAGCCACCTTGTAGGGTAGCAAATGTTACTGTAGGGATACTTACAAATAAGATACCCAGTCAAAGTAAAATGAAGCAGCTTAATGGCAGTGGTCTCTTGCTGTTTAATCCATATTTTAGCTTGCTTCAGTATAGCTGCTGGTATCTCATATTGCTTAGCATTGTATCCTGCAAGCCTTGAAGAGATCTCAGAAAGTTTTGGAAAAGCAAAAGACAGCAGGACTTTCGAAGACCAACACATAATGCCATCTCCCTGTAGCCACCATAACCACTTTTACATATGTGTGCCTACACAAATACAGCTCATAGTCTTCATCTAATGGTGATGCAGTGCTTCTCTGAGGTGAGGTACGCTTAGTCAGAGTCTAAACCTGTTTGTAGCTTGGCCATCTCAGGGTATGGGGATTTCCTAAATATATTTCCTAAATATAGCTTGTATTTGTCTTTGCTAAAATGTATTTATAAGTTATAAAATCATCAGTAAAATGTATTTTGCTGACAAAAGTTTCGCTGATACTGTGGAGAGTAAAGATGCTTTTTATGTTTGCAAATCCATTGGGTTAGAGTAAGTGTGGGTGTCTATTATGGAAGCCTTAGAGCTACTACAAACAGTGTGTGTGTTTGTTGTTCCCTCAGATCCATATTCCTCTGCACAGATTAATTCCTGCTGCTAGAATAACAATGAAGATAGAACAGACTAGCAGATAAAGAACACAGTCAAAAAAGCACTTTGAATACTACGTTCTGAAAGAGCTGTGCCGTGCAAAGAGAGGTACAGGTTACCTGTACGTGCTTGTAGAAAACAAACCAATACTTTATCAAGTAAAGTATTTTCATGTGGTGTAGAGACCTATAATATCATAGTTGATCAACAGCCAAAAAATAATCTGTAAATCAGTGAAAAAAAATTGGATGTAATCCTCATTCACAAGGACATCATGGAAATAACGCAAACCCAGCAGGACACCCTGAACGCTGAAATTCTCTTCACCTCCTCACAGGTGGAAGTGGGTGGGTGTCTCACGGAGGAAAAGCAAGGTGAATGCTCATCTGTGTGCCATCCTTAAATCAAACTCCATTTTCGCACTCAACCTGTGTAAGGTTGTATAGATGTTTGCAGTGTGACCAGTTCTCTTCGATCATAATCTCTTCAGCAGCTGTGATCTGTTACTTATCAAGGCCACAGAGAAGCTTAGAGGTTAATTTAGGAGTACAAAACAACATTGTCCCAAAATTTGTAATCTTAAAAATTAAAAGATAAGCTAGTCATTCCTACTATTATTCTGACTACTCAAAACTCTATAAACATGTTCCCATTTTTACTGGGGACTTGCCTGGTTCTGGAAGGAGATCACGGTTAGGGCATGTGCACTAGCTACCTTACTGCCTTTTCCCGATGTTTAAAGAACCAAAGGTGTGACTGTCCCACTCTACCTTTCTCTGGGACATTCACCCATTTCTGGAAAACGACTGTTGTCCTGTTGCCTTGTATTCTTGGTCTTTTTGTCTCCTTTCATTCATGTCTCTGTCTGTTGTACTGCACTTCTTGAGACTTGGTCAGCTGTAGAAGACATAATGTGAACTTGTTCTGCTTAAGCAGTATTTTTCACCTCGGCTACTATAGGAAAATGGTAACTTTTGTGTTAAGCTTAGGATTAACCCTGAGGCTCATATCCTAGGGAAATGACACTTGTGCATAAGARGTTTCTCAGGTTCCTTCCCAAACTGATTGTCTTCAGAGTTTGATTAAAATAATACAGGCGATGCCAGCTGCGCTGAACACAGAAGGGCTCTGTTGGTCAGCTTTGAATTAGTCACCCTCACGTGGTTAATGTTCCTAAGCTCGTTGTACAAATACACACCACTGAGATGAAGGCACCAGTATTTAGTACTCTTACACAGCAATTTTACAAGACAGCTGATAGGCAGAAATATACATTTTCTTTACAAAATTTAGCAAAAGTATATAATTGGGATCAGTCCTGAAAATCTCAGCTAACCTAGTATTTAATTGTATTTTATTGTATTTAATAGCCTTAGGATACATACAGTAAGCGTATTAGCTATTGTACTTTATTTTGTTGAGTTAACTCATTGACAATCAGCTTTATCTGCAAACTAGACATCAATATCCTTCATATTGTCACTGTATCACAGAACCTGTATTTTTTAAAATACGATTCTCATTTTATGTTTCTAATGTCAAAGTGACTGAGCTGCTAGTCATTCTGATAAATGAGAATTGCAATAATAAATATAATAATGTTTCTGCTATTAAGGCCAGAAAATTGTGAGTATGTAAAGAGATAAACATGTTTGGGAATACTTTTGCCAGCTCTTATGAAATGTAATTAAAATTCTGATGGACAGTTTATGTTGTAGAACCGTAAAATGACCTCGACATAGTCTTGAAATTTATTAAGGAGATAATATAAGGGTATATCACTTGGTAATAATTTTCCATCTGCTGGCATGTTGCTCCTATCAGTAAAAACATGTAATTTAATTTAAAATCATAAGGGATAGGAAGGAATATGTCAGTTCCATGTAGTAAGCATCTTTAATGTGAATGAGGAAAAATTCCTGTCACCAATTTAAACACAAAGGTCTGAAAAGTGACTTACCTGAACAATAATGTCTGTGAGTGTAATGCAGACCCTGTAACCATTGTTAATGTTTCCGCTTACTTTGTCTTTGAATCAAACTCTGCATTACTGGGGGAACAAGGTGATATTCATATAGTAACCTATTAACACTTCACATCTCTGCTAATACTTCTAAGACTTTGCTGTTTAACAAAAACTGAAACAATGCTTAGGGAATTATTTTGTAAAATCTTCCAAAGTGTTGGTGTTATACTTTATATGGTCTGTGGGTTTTAGTCACGCAAGGATGATTTTAATCAAGTTTGAACAAGGCTTGTATCTGATCTGCCCAGAAGCTGGGAGTATAGTATGTATGTGTAGGGTCTCTTTGGAAGAGTAGTTTTAAAAGTAAAGTCTATGGAGACTGCCATTACGCTCAAAATAAAGGTAAGTCAGTTGTTTCTGCTATTTATTGTCTGTGTTGCTCAGTTCCAGGCATAAATCAGGAAGCTGTTGTGCTGGGGGCTATATAAATTCAGAAAAAAATATCATCAAAGACAAGAGACAATGTGCGAGTAGATCAGGACACTTTTCATGTGTTGTCAGCATTCCATCACAGTCTGCTGTCAAGGTGCTTAAGTAGTAGTGGTGTAGCAATGATGATCTAAGGTCTTAAGCAAAGCAAAGCTTGTAGAGAGTAGTTCCCTTTAAAGGACTATGATAGGTAGGAACAACGGATGAGCCATCGGGGTCCTCTTCAGGGCTAAAGCAGAAGTAGCAAACACCAAGAAGCTGAAAACAGTTGCTCTGGGTTTATATAAATTCTGTTGCTTAGCTGAGGCATGTGAGTCTTTGGAAAAGAGGGTTTAAGGAAAATTGGAAGAGAGCTAATGTATTTATATGTGTCTGGCATATCAAGAAGGATAAGGACTCAATACTGGTGTGGAACTTACCTAGGAAGGAGTCACTGAAGAACAGTCTCAGTGGACTAAATGGAGCAGGAGCCTGATTTGAAGATGAGGAAGGGTTGATCATACCTGAATGTAACTGTGATTTAGGTCTGTTGGAGTAGATGCATGGTAAATTATAGAACTGCAGATAGCATATGAGTACTGTGATTATACATGGTAGTTTTTTCTTATGGACATCACTGAGTGGATACATGTGTTACCTAACGGACTGCCAGTAGACCTCAGCAAATTAACTTCTGTTCTTTGGTCTCCTATTATCGCAGGAAGGTGCTCTTGAAGTCCAAGTGGGTTTTTCTCATTCTTTGTTAAATATTATATTTTCTGTGTCCCAGATACGACAGCTTGAAGTGGTATCTTGCAGTTACCACGCATTTTAACTACTTAAAGCATCCCCTATATTCTCAGCCATTGATATTTAATCAGAATTTAATGATTAGCTTTTGGAAGCAACACAGGAATAATCAGAAGTATAACAAAGTGCTTGATTTCATGCCTGAGGTGCAGTGAAGCATGTGCAAACAGCACAAGACCTCAGACACAAGCATCAGGCAGTTTTAAACAAGGTCCTAGTACCTAACTGAAATGAGTTTGTGTATAAAAATGAAGTAAGCCATTTACTAAAAAAACCCTAAGCTCTTTAATTGTGTAGCTGGCTGAAAGCTAAGTGCACTGATGTCCTCACACATTGACAGAGCTGATAAATCTATTGCAGTATTTGTCCAAAAGTCCTTACATTTTTATTGAGTTAAATATCTTGGATGTTTTTCTTGTTTGGATTCACCGGTTGCCTGTGTCCCTTGTGGAGCCAGTCGGGTAGGCACGCTCTGACCAGTGATACTCAGCTCAGCTATCTTGGCCATTTTCTTTCAGTTGGGGCTAGAGGAAGAGGCATTCTCTGGTTGTAGATAGGAGAATAACAAGCACAGAAGCAAGGAAAGCTTGATTGCAGTCTGTTGTTTTTCTATAAGAAGCTGGAAAGCGACTACACCACATGCTAAGGGAGGTAGAATATTGTGTGCATAACCAATCTTGAGAGCAAAGAGTAAACCTGAGGGCATACCAGGTAGGGTGAAAGATTCACCTGGCCTAGGATCATGTCTTCAGTATGGGAAACAGCAAGGTGGAAAGAGTAGAAAGCAGCACAATCAAAGTGACATTCCTTTCCAGCCTGTAGTGATTTGCAGCTTATGTTCTCTTTGGGTGGTGTGCGCTAATCCTCAGTAGATACGGCAAGACCCTCCTGTCCCTACATCGAGCCTTTACTGCCTGAGGTGTTTTTTTATTGTTCCTACAGTTCTGTGAGGAAAACCTTGTTCAGGAATATGAATACTTGCATCATGCAGAGCCGGAGCAGTGGGTTCAACAAACTCACAACAGTGGAATTTATTCTGTGGAGAAGACAGGGCATGAGCAAAAATGTCTTGCATGTCACGAGCGTATCAGATTTTCATGTATAGCTACTTCTCCACATACAAGGGCTGATTGTGCAGCATGTGCTCAGTGAGACTGATGAATCCAAAACAAGTAGAAAGGGTTCATCCCCAAGAAATGTCCGAATTTGTGGACATTTTGATACTCTGAGAGGCTATTCATGCTACTCATGTAGTAGAATATTATGAAGCCAGGTGTTACATTCTGGAAAAGAACTACACAGTCCATAATACATTATCAAGCTCAATTTGTATTTCTGTAACTGGATGATAGTAACATATTAATATGGTTTTATAATTGGATAACAGAATATGGAAGGCAAAGCTGAAAGTTCCTTAAAATGTGGCAAAAGTGAAAACTGAAGAAATGTTTTGAAACGAACAATTCAGAAATTGAGATTCAGCTTGAAAAAGACAAAATAATCTGACAAAAAGAGAAACAGCACTTGCAGAGCAAGGGCACTGGGCAAAGGTCTCTTACTGCTAAATCACTCAACAAAAAGTGGCAAGATACAATTTGCAGCTCAAATTAAGAGACTCCTGAGAATTGTAGGAAAGTCATTACTTACAAGGTCATTTTACAAATTTAAAGCACAAAATATAATGACAAACCAAACGTAAGTATGGAGTATTCTAAGCAGTGGGGAAAAAGCAGGGGAAGAAGCAATTGTGAACTTTTCATTGGCATCTGGAGGGTTACTTTAGTGAGTCAGAGATTTTATTCAATCTTTTTAGAGACTGCACTAGAGGCTGGTAAACTACACTGTTAAGAAGAAAAAATCCAGTAATTTTGGTATCAAGAAAAATGTGCACAGCTAGCCAATTAATAATTCTTCTATATATTTTAAATTCTCCATGAAAGAGGAAGGAATTGTGACTTTTGGGGTCAACCTGTAACCTCAGGAACAGTTCATCGGGCAGGCTGCTCCAGAGCAGAGCATCCTGAAAGCTGGTGGTGCTCAGACTGGGAAGAAATTGCTAGCAAGGGACCTTGAAGTTAGTGCTGTCAGGCTTTCTAGACGTCAGATATTCCCATTTGGTCAGATGAAGAGAAACATAAAAGCATGGAAGCCTTGACTGAGTTGGCAGAATCAGAGTTGGGAATTGCAGGTTTGTGGATATCTAGTCTCCGAAGAGTCCATCAGCTTGTCAGTAAATGTGGCCTGACAATGAGGCAGGAACCCCAAAATCCCGTGCCACGGCAGTTCCAAACAAACTGAGGAGCCAGGCTGCTGAGACTTTTCTTTTGTAGACTTCATGCCACTGAGCTGCAAAGAAGCTGGGCATCTTTGGGCTTCTGGAGCCTCACATTCCTGGTTGTTATTCTGCTACATAGGCTGGAGCATCTGAAGTCTAGGTGCTTGCCACCTTGTTGGGTTGCCTAGGAGCCCAGCTGGTAAGCAGGGCAGGGACTAGGCACGTTATAAAACCTTTATGCTGTAATGCCGCCTGGTTTCATCAAAATCAAATCATCTCTCTCAGGTATTTCAATCTTGATGAGTTGTCAGTCTCTGATTGAGAACCATTCTGCCTGGGAATTTTCAATTGGCTCTTCACAGAGGAACCTGTTTCCAAGACACTGGCTGATAACCTTAGCATGGATATAAATATTTCATGATAAAATACAGGAAACAGGTATTTATAATTGGATGCAAATTTCCTTCTCACCATAGACATCCTGGAGTATTCTGGTATAGAGCTTTCAAGGCCATAACTGATCTGTGGTGTAGATTTGAAGAAGTATCAGGATTTTTATAGATTTATACTCTGACGTATATTTGGGTGTATCTGGGTAGGGCTGATAAGAAGGTATGTTTGAGGACAGGAAGGAGATCTGTAGTAGATAGTTACATTATTATATTGTGCGTTACTTTTCCTGGTATATTTTGTGTCCTAATTTATTTACATCACTATGAGCATGTGAATATGTGCTCAATTTCAAATTGTTTGAATATTTTTGTTTAGCAAATAGTAATGGGGCTAGAGTGAAGAAGAGCATAAGCCTGAAACTACTATATACTTTATTTCCATTTTTTGAGAGAGAATTTTAGAGTAAACAGCCTCAACACATTATTTTTTTAGTTGTTTTTAAATTGCTTCTTTAAAAAAAAATCTTCCTTATTTCATGCTGCATCTTCAGTGATCATTAGTCTTTATTAACCGATACAGATTTCTTTACTGTGTTATGAAACAGTTGTAATGTGTGTATGTTTGAATTTTGGAGGAAAAAGACATCGTTCTTCATCTTGGAAAAAGCGATGACTATCTACCTCATCAAAGTCAATATAAAAATTTTGTATCAGTGATAAAATGGGGCACAGAAGAATGCTAGATGATCTGAACAGCAACTGCCTACCCTAAGTCTGCTGGGAGTTAGATTTGAAAGGGCTTTAAGTCTTGTATATTGAATTTCTGAGTTTCCTCTGACATAAATTGGTCTTGCCTCTAAAATTTGAAGTCAAAGCCTGATTGTATGAACTTGCTATACAGCTAATGACAGCAAATCCTAACCCAAAGATAAAGGGTTTATAAATATTTGTCATTTAACTTTTCAATCTGAAAGACAAGCTTCAGAAAAGCTGTGGAAAATAATAATTTTAAATTATTTAAACTGTTATGGGTAACTATAACCTCTGACATTTGGCATGACATGCAGTCCAGCAGCCTTTATTTTGTTGAATGCCAACTGGAAGACACAGTTGTGCATACCCAATAAAGCCCGAGGAACAGCTGAACTCAACAGCCGTGTAGACCGACACTGGAATCAATAATCAAATTTCTCGAGTTTTTTCTGGACTGCTGGACGCGGGGGAGGAATAAATAAGATACCTTCTGCTTCCCAATTGACTGGTTACTGATACCCAACGCCATCTGAGGTTATGTGGAGTTATCCGTAGAGCGAGCCCCATGGGACAGAGCAGACAATGCACAGTTCAGTTCTGTCATTTATCTCATGCATTGATTTTTGTGAGGACACTGAGGGAAACGATGAGGCATCCAGTCCCCGTCCTGTCCTCTGCTGGCAACACTATAAAGATGACAGTCATTGCTGTGTCTAATTGTCATTCCTCTGCATTCCTGTGTCCTGCTGATGTTCTGGCTGGTGTTGGGTATTTAACTATATTTCTGCATGAAATAAAACCTAAAAAGAATAAATCTAGAGAAACTTTGAATCCTGAAATTTTCCGTAGAGAAAGACCACTTCAATGTGTTAAATTTTGCACATGGTGTTCACATTGAATATAATTTGCATATAGTTGACTTAAAAATCCACTGCTGCACTTGATAGCATGTAGTATTTGCAAATGTCCGCTTTCTATGTCAGGCGGCCAGGCTGCCATGTGCTAGCACCCTGGGTCTTTTTAGAAGTTCATGTTGTTGAAAGGTACTTTGATATGCAACATAATTTGAGTGGAAGATGTTCTACAGTTTGAAAATCATATATCAGCATCCTGTTTGATACCGTAGGATTCTTTTCACAAGAAGATGCTATAATTTTTTAGTTATTTTTAATATTATTATTACTTACTTAAACACACTTGTGATTTATAAAAATGTTTTTGTTAATCTGCAGTCTTCTGTTCCTCTCAGCTGCTTTGGTTGCTGCCCATTGCTGTCCTAATATTCATTAACAAAATGTAACTAAGTCTCGCTAATGTAATATTTGAATTGTCCTTTCATTTCATAATTGATAATTGCAGAGCTATAATTTTCTCGTTTATCTTTGCAAGCGAAGAAATGTTTACTACAGTTAGATGAGTGACTTCTACCTGAAAGTTGAGTTTCATCTCCATTGTAAAAATGTTTTTTCTGCAGTTTATATCTCTATTTAAAGAGCTGATTTAATGCAGCTTTCCTAATATAAAAGAAACAAAAGCTGTTCAAACCTGAATTTGACCTATCAGTTAAGTAAGAGAAATGTGCACTTAAAATAGATTTATTTTCTAAAAAGTAGACAACATGGAAATTCTGCAGTAACTTGATAGTTTAGAAAACACAAAATAACAAAGAGCACAAATTTCTGAAACTTGGGAGAAGTAGAAAAATGCAAATGAATACATTGTTTTTAGCACTTTCCCAGCCCTCTTTTTTGCCAACTACCATATGAATTGACCTTATATAACTCTTTTAGAAACATCATAGTAAGAAAAGTTTGAATGACTAGCTTTTAAATGTGTACTCTCAGTCTTTTAAAATCCATATTATCTGCTTTACTGATTTAGTTTCTTGGGACTTTGTTATACAGTTACTTTTACTTTTCCTCATAATGGTAGTTCAAGCAGGTTATTTCTTCATTCGCTAAGTCATTGTTATGATAAAGATACGCACTCAGAAAGGATTATTTCCTTGGTTTTGTTGTTACAGGGATAGATGTTGGAGCTATTTTGGTCACCTTAATTATACATTTCCAGATGTTACATTTCAAAGTTTAATTTTAATTTCAAATTTCCAGACTTGCTCCATGTTTTACAGTTTTTCATTCTCCTATTTTTAACTCCTAAAGTTATCCCTTAGAATGTATCAGAGGCTTTAGTGATGAGGATATATCTCTGAATCTGAGATGGCTTCTGGGGAAGATAAACACTCTGGTAGTTTAACCACAGCAGCAATGGTCTTGAGCGTTTGCAAGATCTGGGGAAGCTTGTGCCAGAAGCTTCCAGATAACTTGCACTGCATGAAGGCTTTTGGAATGCATTCATAGCTCACATGCCCAAATTCACTCAGTTGGTTCTCAGAGGCAGGTTTTTAGACTGACACCTAAGTGAGGTTATCTGTAGGACGCTTGGCGTCTAGACTCCTAGTAGTCAGTGGGGATGTGGTCAGTGCAACCAGTGGACTCCAGAGAACAGTTTTACTGTCTAGTCCCTCCAATAGCTTGCAAGATTGCATTGAGGAAACTTTGCCTAAACGTAAGCATCTCTTGCTCTTTGAGACTGCCAAGGAAATCAGAGATATCTGTATGGAGCTGGCAAGTGTGATGCATGGGAATGATCTGCAAGAGCACTGCACACTCTGCAGTGGCAGGTGAAGGGCAGGCAGGATATTTCTGGGCACTAGATGCTTGTACGTGAATTGGCTCCATTGACATATTGACTCCATCCATCAACTATAATGGGAACTCAGGCGCCTAGTTCCCACATGGAGACACATGGTGTCATCATCTCAGACTGACTCCCGCATCTGTATGTGCCCAAATCCTAGCTTGGTTATTAGGTATGATGTATGATTCTTTCTTTTCAACCCCAATCTGTCTTTTTTTAATTAAAATTCATTCCATGAATGAATTCTCCTACAGCCTGATCAGGTGTCATTGGGAGATTTGCAACTGGGCCACCAAAATGTGGTACAGAAGGCAGCAAAAGCAATCTGTATTAGTTTTTGGGCAGTTTCTATTATCTTGTCTCCAACACTGACAACTTAACTACGTGCATCCCAAGACTGATTAGGAGATGCTGTTCATTTTGACATGTACAAATGAATAAAGTGTTGTTTAAGTATTTATTTCTTTCTCTTGCAGTTATTGTAATGGATGTATGTTAGATCCAGACTGTGGTCTCTGCTACAAATTGAATAAATCAAGTGTTGTTGAGTCCTCATGCATTCCTGTTGATAAAGATTCTACAATGAAAGCAGCGTGGGGCAGGTATGTCACTTTTCAGGATTTTCTGGTCCTGTGCTCTACTGACGGTGTATTTTATGCTATTGAGAACACTTTTGCTTTTACCTAAAATGTTACTCTTAGAATATTCTGGGGAAAAAAAAAACCTTGGCATTGTCAAAAATGGGCGATTACATTCTAACAACTGTTCTAAATGAAAGCCTTGACCCTGGTGTGTGTAGCCAGTTCAGTGTAGTCTGCCACTTAGAAAGTACAGCAAAAGTACACTAGCAATTAGGAAAGTTACTTTTCCCTGATGTCTTCATTCATTTGAGGGGCATATTCCGGAGGTATACACTTAAAGCCCTCTGAATTAATTTTCTTTTTAAATGCTTTAATTAAACCACACTTTTAATATTGGCCTACTAAAGAAACCAAGTTGCTGAGCTGAATAATCTAAAATGATAAAAATCTGAAAAGTTCAAATTGT
The DNA here is from genome assembly GCA_030449065.1 of Oceanodroma leucorhoa. NCBI lineage: Eukaryota > Metazoa > Chordata > Aves > Procellariiformes > Oceanodroma > Oceanodroma leucorhoa. Next base: position 3,197,322 of record JASVER010000009.1, on the reverse strand, counting down.
CAAAACATGGTTTGTGGCCACAGATTTCTGTGTTCCTGTGCTTAAAAGCGCTGTCATGCCATACGTTGCACTTGGGGTGTAAAAATATGTGCATTCATAGAAAAGTCCCAATGCAACTGCAAAATACATCACACCTCTTTTTCTTAAGCAGCACAAAGATTCCCTGTGAAGTCACAGCAATTTTGAAGTTTTCTGAAGTATTGACTATTCTTAAGGAATGGCTTGATGAGTTGGAACAACGTCCTGTAAAGGCTTTATCAATACTTTAATAATGATTAGGGCTTGGATTAGAGTTTAGAATGGTTCAGTGCCACAAGGGAATTATATAATTACTGCTGATAAAATGTGTAATTACTGCTGATAAAACCTCCTCGCCATAATTCATCTGTGCCACCCACACGCCATAAATATACCTGGGAAATATGTGAAGGTTCGTGTGGTGGTTTGGGCTTTTTTTTTTTTTTTTCTTTTAATGTGTATTTCTCAGGAGTTAAACCAAGTGCCTTAGTGTCAGTGAGTCATACTGGACAGATGTTGGAAGGTATGAAGATATCTACTAATTGTAAAATCATTAATTTAAAATGACTCTAAAATTGCCCTCCTTTTGATTTCAGTGCTGTTAGAATGTTATGCCTAGCAGTTCTTGCCAGATGCAGAAGAGGGTATCTTACATCTTTTGTAATCCTAATTTAAAAGCACTGTGATCATTTTGGGGCTATGACTGTTTATTAATAAATAACTGTGAAAACTACAAAATCTCATCCCTCTTGCTTTTTCTGTGGCTATCTTCAATGGTGCATTATATACAACATATTTGCATATTACCTAATATCCTGATGTGTTCCCCAGCACTTGGACTCTCATATTTATAAATTAATAGATCTGTCTTTGTATTCCAAATCAACATTCATTTCATATATGCTGTAGTTTTAAGTAGCACGTCTGTAGTTAGCAAAATCATGCTAACACGCCGGAGGACATAAATGGAAACGTCAACTTGTTACAAATAGTTGATAGATAAAATCAAACTTTATTTATTAGGCAGTCTTATTGTATAACATGTAGTAAATGTGGGCATCAGTAATCCTTTTATATTCACTCTCACATAACCCTCCTTGCTGTACAGCCTATTGGAGCAAATCAGATAGGAAAGGAGAAATATTTCCTTTCCATATTGCAAAATACAATATTTCCATATTGTACAATAATTCCATAGTATAAGGACCCTGTTAAAAATCTTTCAAGAGAAAACTGAACAATTTTAATGTTATATTGGTAGTTATTAGAGTGAAAGTTCTGCCTTAAGAAAGAAAATTCCACATTTCTTTTTCCAAAGATTGTATGTTCATCCCCATTTCTAGTGTTTATTTCATTAATTTCTAATCTTGTCTCCACCTGGTCTGTGTAATCAGGCAGTTTTCTAAAAGCCAGTCCTTCAAGCTCTGAAATGTCAGGTGGCACCTTCTGTGCCTTCCAAGCTCTGTGGAACAGGCAAGTGTTTCACCTCCTCCTCACAGATATGTGTATTTCTGCATACTGATCCAGAGGGAATCCCCATAAATTTTGGCTTCCAAGGGTTCACATTCACGTACCCCCCCAGCTCTGCTTTCTCAAATCCCGAGTCTGCTTTCCAGCAAAATCGGTCCCACATAGCCATAGGATTTCCCTGCCAAGCGAGAAGATTGCTGCAGTGAAAACGGTGTAGTTACATCCCCAGTTGTGTCTCGGAGCAGCAGGAGTCGTCTGTATCTTTCTGGCAGCACAGGGAGAACAAGTGCCTAAGACAAATGAACAGCACTGGTGAAGAAATTACGTCTGTGCTGATGCTTGAAATTGCATCCCTTCATTTCACAAAGTTACTTTGTCACAAGCTAGATGTACAGTGGCTGTTATTTTAAAAATACATGGCATTTTTACGATCAGAAACTGGTTTGATAATTTGAAAGATGATTTTGTGATCTATGGACAGCTGATAACCAGAACTATCATATGCAGCCTCTTTCTAACTGCTGTGTATCCTGATGGCTTCATGCCATCCAGTATTGGCTGAATGGGTTTAAATGGCTTAAAACCTCCAGAGTTACAGTGGCCTCATATGGCCAATTTATTTTGACATTGATTGCGCTCAGGAGAGAAGGAAAACCTGAGCTATTTGTTTGGGATTCATTGGACCTTGGTTTGCCTGAGTGTTAGCAAAAGCAGCTGCTCTGACGACCTTGCCTGATGCCGGAGGTTCAGAGAAACAGCTTCTGCTGGACACTGCCGTGCAGAGCATTTCGCTGCTGCTGCGATTACATTTTGTTTATGATTTTCCTGCTGGAAAGCTGGGAGCTGCAGCCATGGAGAGGTGCCTACAGTCACATCACACGATGTGCGTGCAGCCACATAGCTCTGCAGCCGTCTTAACCCCGACTGTCCTGGCATTCACTCAGGGRCTTCTCTGTTCCTGGTGTCTAACCTACCAGCAAGGTGAGAGGTGCTTAGAGGCACTAACGGAGGCGGCCTTGTCACATTTTTTTAAAGCTCTCTGCAGCCGCACAAGCTGATGTAGAAAACCCTCTTGTTTATATATTTATAGCTTTGCACTGTTCTTCACAGTTGCTCTCAAGGTACTTTGGTAACACTGATGTAAGAGGCAATGTTTTGACTGTTATCATAAAATACTGTAATGTATTTTTATTTGCAAGAAGTTTCCCCAGTGCCAGCCTGGTGTACTAGACACCACCTCTATGTTTATTGTTAATCATATTTATTCGGTTGTGGTATGTTCTAAATTGAGAAGTTCTGGGGAGGGGAGGGAAGAGAACAGAGATTTCAGTCTCTTGTGGCTGCCAGCAAGGCTGTTTATGTTGCTGTGGTTGTCATAGAAACCTAGGGAGACAATTAGAGTGTCCAAATGTTTTTCAAGAAGAATATAGCATTTTGGTTCTTTTGAATATAGGGAACTCTGCAGCGGCAGTGGCCCTGGGGAGGGAGACCGCATAAGAATAAATCTGACTGAGTCCAAGTCAGGCCTTGAAGCAGCATGAGTAGGGTGCAACGGGTACACTTGTAAGATCATAAATGTAAGACAAAGAATAGAGATTTATTTTTTTATTTATTTAATCAGTTACATAAGCCTGACTCTGGTATTGGAATAACACAGAGAGGAGTGTCTTGCCCAGGGCACCAGCACAGTCACAAAACGACTGTTGACATGCAAACCTTGCTGCCTCCAGCTCTGCCCACGGACATATAAAGGATGGTTTCAAGACAGTGAGCGAGAATATTCTTAAATTATTCACTTTGTAATAAAAGAAGAAGTGCTGTATCTTCTCTCTCAGTGTTCTCTGAGGGTTCTGTGTTGGGACTCGGTTCTCCAAGATTTAGGGAAGTTTTGCATTTAGCAGTAGCACAGAAAGGCCTGCAGTTCTGTTCTCTTCATGAACATCAAATTATAAAATCCCCACGAAGCTGATAAAAAGCATTATCTCACTTTTACAGATGGGGATGCAATGGGAAAGTTGCAATATGAAACTCGGGTGGCACGACAGAGGTCACGGGCAGAGTCCGTCTCTCAGCCAGGACTGAATGTAGAGGTCATTGCTTTCAGTTCTGTGCTTTCAGAGCACAAACCAAAATCTAGTTTTTCCCCATAATTGCAATTACTCCCACAGTACTCTTGGAAACCTTGAAACTTCTGTCCGTGTAATTGCAATAACCCTAAAGGCCAGCCAAGAATGCTCTAGAAGTAACTTTAAATTGCATTAATATTCTTACAGTTGAAAGAATAACCACGCAAGGAAAGGAGCTACTAATAGTGCCTTGACATGACATTAACCTTGACGTGAGTATGTTGTCAAGACCACAGCAGGCCCACAACTGTGAGCTAAAAGGCTCTCATGAGTGACTCTGAGCAATCTCCCTCTGGAGAGAAAGATGTTGACTTTATACAGTAAACAATTATGAAGAAATAATAACATCATCTGCAGATCAGAAGCAAGCCTAGAAGCCATCCTGTCCACAAAATTAGCTGGCAGGTCTCCACAGTCCCCGAAGGAGGACGATTAGGAACAGAAATCTATAAAGGGAGAGGAGCTGAGTGATTTGCTTTCTTCAGCCATTTTTATTAACTTTCTTAGAGGCACATCTCCCTGCCACAGGAGTTTAATGCTTCATTAAGAGAGAATCGTGCTTTTGTTAATATAAAGAAGCATTCCCTTCTCTAAGGGCATTCATTGCAAAGGCGAGGGCAAAGAAGAGCTCTGCATTTGGGAAGCTCTTCATTTTCCTCTGGCCAGTGCTCTCTGGAGCTCCTTCCTTCCATGTAAAATTAACGGCTTGTTTACAGAAGCTCGATAATGCTGTTATGTATCACTGTGTGCCTGTTGCTCACATCTATCAGTTTGCTGAGGAGTTTAACTGTATCTCAGAAACCTTTTCTGGGGAAAATTGGGTTTAAATTACTGGGGCAATGTGAGGAAGCAGGTCAGGCAGGCAGTCAAACCCTGGTTCCCAGCTTCAGGAGAGTTTCTGCCGCAGGAATGTGCCTAACGACCTCGGCATTCGAGCCTGGACGCTAACTAGATTCCAGTGGTTAAAAAAAAAACCCATAGGAGTTCATTAGCTGGATTCTCAGAAAACAGCCTGGTTTATTTCCAACAGGGGACATGCCAGTGTCTGTCACAGCCTCGGGAGTATTCTGGGAAGCTTCACATTCATACAGTGCTGCCTGTTGTCTAATGCATAGCAGATGAGACTGTTAAAATGATTAGAATACTTCTTCTTTGTACCAACATTGGATTTTTCTAGAAATGTCCGGTTCCTTTTGCTGCTTGTAAATAAAGACAGATATAAATAAGTCCATTACACTTGTTTTGCTAGTCACTGTCTTATAAAGATGCTTTTGCGATGCGACAAGTACATTTGTAAAAGTTGCTGTGAGTGCTTTGCTAATGGTAAAAAAATGTATGTGCATATTCACGCATTTAAAGACTGAGAATCTATTTTCAGTACGTCATGGGGAATGGGTATACAGACCTTTCCTGTTACCACGGAAAGGCTAGCACCAGAGCAGCCTTCCAGGAATGAAGTACTCTTCTGTCCCCGGGTAGACATTGCTTGTTTTGTCATGCAGGAACYATTGGTAGAAGATTTTATTGCTGAAGTGTTGATTTGGAATCTTTCTACAAGGGCCTGCAATGAAAAGTGCTGCTAAATTCAGCAGCAATTAGAGCAGAAAGTAATATTTCTCTTACTAGGTCTTCAGATCGATAGATGAAGATTATACATAGGGTTATAGTTCTCACATTTGCAAAGAAGAAAGGTAGTAAAGGGAGTAAATGATTCAGGAAAGTAGCAGAATCTACAGAATATTTACATCTGCATGTATATCGGCAGCACTCAGAAGAGCTGCGATTATAACCAGTAGCATTAGCAAAATTTCTTTCTGGACAATATGCTAAATGTTTACTAAATTGAAATATTCATCATTTCAGTCGGAACCAGAACATAGAATCCCCCCTCTCCCCTCCGGGATCATTTAGGAAAGAAAACCAAAATATATGCAGTTTCAAATAGAATTGAATTCTGATTATCTTCACTGCTGCCAGTAAGTATGGAAACCTGGAGTAGCCGGGTGGCAGTACGCAATGCTATTTGTCCTATTTGATTAGGAGTACGTACTTCAGCGTAATGATACCTAATACACGTTGGTGAGGTGTGCGAAAACAGAAATGAAAAAAAGATCTGAAACTGATTACAGTCTTTGTCAGCCTAAAATCTAAGGCACAAGGTCTTTTCTGGGAGGAGGATACTAGACAGCGTAATCACGGTCTAATGGTTGCACATACTGGCATGATTCCGGAGAGCTAGTGTGGTAGAGGAGGAACTTAAGAAATCTTGTATGCATATTTTAATGCCATCTCTGCTAACTAGTAAGAGCAAATAGGAAGACTAGAAGGGTAAAGTGATGCGGAATATTGTATCCTTGTAGATGAAGCCTGTGCTCTTGGTGATGCAGGAGTAGGTAGCAAAATTAAGTGCAATTTTAATGTTCTGATTCTTTCAGCCACTCTTCCTGCTCAAATCTTTGAGGCATCAGGTTTATAAGTTCTTTTAAAAGGAAATTATTTCATGGTGGGCCCGATAACCATGCATTTAAAAATATGGTAAAATCTATATTAATTTGAGGATGAAATTTTGTTGTAATATTAACAGAAGATACAGTCTCTTCATATTCATTTTCAAGGGGAAGAAAACCCATTTTGTATTATTTTATTTTTGATGGAATCTAATGCCTGACCAATTACGGTCCTCTGTACATTGTATCTGCATTTTAGGTCTAAAATAATGAGCAGACCAACATGATAATCTAAACAGAAGCTACTTACATTTCTTTAGGGTAATTACTTAGGAATTACTGTTAATAGCTCTAACTCATTATATCTACTAATCAGTTGCAAATTCTGGATGCTTGAAAGGAAGGACAAAATATAGTGCTAGTCAGTCCTGTTATGAAGTGAATGTATTCTGACTCTGGAAACGTTTAGTTTATATGCTGAAATTTACTTGTTGGAGGCACCCAGCACAAAATAGGATTTTCAAGCAGGTCTGGTTAGTTTGAAACATCGTTTGTGTTGTTCTCTACCAGTTCGTTAGTATTGCACTTTCCTACTGAACACTGCTTTGAGATCTAAGTTGCTCTTTAAAAGGTGTTCTGGTAGAGAATGATGAAGGCACAGATACTGACAGCTGTTTGGCTTAGTTGTAACAACTACTTCAGATGCTATAGCATCGAGGTAACTGGAATTGAAAAGCAAAAGTGGCCCTTGAGCTAAAACATCCCGGAATGGAATGGAATGGAATGGAATAGAATGTTGTTTTGTGCCAGGAAAAATTGTGTTACAGTTATTTAAATGGAAACTGTTTGAGTTTGTTCTCTTCACCACTTAAAAGTGGTCCAAGGAAGAAGATGCTGTAGTGTTTAAAATTTGAATCTACATCCTGTTGCAGGAGCAAGCTTTCTGCTCATTTCAGTCATTCTCTGGTCAGCTGAGGTGGGACTAGAATAAATCTTATTTCCTGTTTTAAAAGCATGTTTGCTGTTAGTTGACAAAGGAGATAAATAGGAAAGTGAAGGAAAAGAAATGCCAACATATATGAGAGAATTGGCAGTCTCTTGTCAGCATGCTTAGACTATGTGGATAATTCCTGCAGCTTTCCTCTCCCTCTCTTATGAAATGTACACTGGAGAAGAGAGTCTTTTATTGCCCATAGGAGCCTGCTGCTGATTAGCTTCTTCAGCTGCTCTTCATTTTAGGGACAGATTGAAAGACGTCCATGCCTCACCAGGGGGGTTCTCCCCGGGGCAGTGTTGCAGCAGGGGCAGAGCATGGCCCCAGTGCTCTCCTCGGCCAAGGGGATCGCAGCGAGGGGCAGAGGAGGGTGCTTCCCCAGAGAGCGTGAGCGTGCAGGGATCTACTGCTGGGGGAGAGCTGGGGATTTCCCCTTCTGCCTTGGAGCTAAAGCAAAAGGAGCTGACTCATACAGGACACCCAGAGGATCAGGCCCGGTCAGCATGGGTTTATGAAAGGCAGGTCCTGCTTGACTAACCTGATCTCCTTCTGTGACAAGGTGACACAGTGGATGAGGGGAAGGCTGTGGATGTCGTCTACCTAGACTTTAGTAAAGCCTTTGACACCATTTGCCACAGCATTCTTCTGGAGAAACTTGCTGCTCATAGCTTGGACGGGTGTACTCTTCGCTGGGTAAAAAACTGGCTGGACGGCCGAGCCCAGAGAGTTGTGGTGAATGGAGTCAAATCCGGTTGGCGGCCGGTCACGAGCGGTGTTCCCCAGGGCTCAGTTTTGGGGCCCGTCTTGTTTAACGTCTTTATCAATGATCTGGACGAGGGAATTGAGTGCTCCCTCAGTAAGTTTGCAGATGACACCAATTTGGGCAGGAATGTTGATCTGCCTGAGGGTAGGAAGGCTCTGCAGAGGGATCTGGACAGGCTGGATCGATGGGCCAAGGCCAACTGCATGAGGTTCAACAAGACCAAGTGCCGGGTCCTGCACTTGGGTCACAACAACCCCAGGCAACGCTACAGGCTTGGGGAAGAGGGGCTGGAAAGCTGCCCGGTGGAAAAGGACCTGGGGGTGCTGGTCGACAGCCGGCTGAACATGAGCCGGCAGTGTGCCCAGGTGGCCAAGAAGGCCAACGGCATCCTGGCCTGTGTCAGGAATAGTGTGGCCAGCAGGAGTAGGGAGGTGATCGTGCCCCTGTACTCGGCACTGGTGAGGCCGCACCTCGAATACTGTGTTCAGTTTTGGGCCCCTCACTACAAGAAGGACATTGAGGTGCTGGAGTGTGTCCAGAGAAGGGCAATGAAGCTGGTGAAGGATCTGGAGAACAAGTCTTATGAGGAGCAGCTGATGGTGAAGTTGTTTAGCCTGGAGAAGGGGAGGCTGAGGGGAGACCTTATCGCTCTCTACAACTACCTGAAAGGAGGCTGTAGAGAGATGGGTGCTGGTCTCTTCTCCCAAGTAAGAAGCGATAGGACGAGAGGAAATGGCCTCAAGTTGCGCCAGGGGAGGTTTAGATTGGATATTAGGAAAAATTTCTTCACCGAAAGGGTAGTCAGGCATTGGAACAGGTTGCCCAGGGAAGTGGTGGAGTCACTATCCCTGGAGGTATTTAAAAGACGTGTAGATGTGGTGCTTAGGGACATGGTCTCGTGGTGGACTTGGCAGTGTTAGGCTAATGGTTGGACTTGATGATCTTAAAGGTCTTTTCCAACCTAAACAATTTTATGATTCAGTATTTGGGAGTGTGTGGATTTTTTTTTCTGAGGGGAATATTTCTGAGAGTTGTTTTTCACATGTGTTCAGTTATTGACTCTGAAATGCAGATTTAAATAAAAATCCTCAGTGAAAATTGTCTCAGCAGATTCCTTTAGGTTTTTACACTCCGAAATGAAATTTTCTCTGTTTTGCGGGCAGAAAATATTTTTTAAAGATGCATGTGGTTGGGGATTTTTATTGATAAAGAACATTCAGCAGTGTCAGAACAGCAGCTTGTACCTTTAACAGCATCCTTAATCCAAATCTTACACACCTTTGTTCCATAATAAGTATTCTTCAATAATCATATCATCTGATACAGGAAAAATTGTGATCCCTTCCCTTCTTAAAAGAATGACGTTTTCAGAGTATTTTTTTTCTTTTGAGGGAAAATAAATTAACACATTTCTGCATTAGGACTGTTGAATACTTCAATATGTTTGATGAGTTTAATTCATATAAATTATTATATGTGCTGTCTGCATGTGTGGTTCGTTTCCTTGAGAATGGAGGCAGTAACATCAATCTCTCACTGGCACAAGATGAGCTGGAATTATTGATTCGTTTGATTTAAAGTCGTGACCTTATTTTAACTCAGCTCGTCAGTTAGTACTGGCTAGGAAATGGGCAGTCTGTTAGATGGCAGGTCGTACTTCTGAACAGCAGCACTTTGGGCATTTCTTCTTGCTTGTAGGATGTATAGACTTTCTTTTTTCCTGTAGCTTTCCACAGCTGTCACATTAGCTTTGCATAGATGATAATGAGAGATGAGTTTGAGGCTCTGCATGATTATTTAGTTCTTCAGACCTGTGATTCAGATGATGTATGTTCCCATTTAGCATATTTTCTTGGCAAAATAACTATTGTTAAAAAGCACTTATTTATGTAAAGTTCTTTTTAGTTGTCAGAGGCCGTGGAAAATAGATGATTACTTTGATTTCTGCTGAGTTCTTCTACTGCTAGATCCCAAACTTTGAGTTTCATGTAACAATGAAGACTTTGGTACCCGATGTTTATAAATGTCATAAACTAGAGATAGTGTAACCACTTATCATTTCTGTATTTTATAAAATTCTTTACATTTGGCATAGGTATTGCACCTGCATGCACAAATAAAAGCAGAGCGACACTCCATGTTAAGTGCTCACTCTCACAAATCAGGCGTGAAATAATTATCTTGTAAGTGGTCTTAGAGTATTATTTAAATCTCCTTGGGGCTCCATTTTCAGTTATGACATTAATGATTTCCAGTGAATTTTAGGGCTGACAGTGGAAGAGTCGTTCTTCAGATAGCTCTGTTGGTGGATTTAATTCAGAGCCTCCCCAGTACAGCGTGTGTGGGCAGGGATGTGGTGCTTCATTCCCCTTCTGAAACACCAGTTTCTCTGAGCTTTTTAGGGCAGAGCTATTGCCACCTACTGGAATCAGGAAAAGCTCCTTTTTAAAAATACTCTTCCATCATCTATTTAAAACAATGAACGCAAGATCTCAAATTTTTAGTCTGGATAGATTTCACTTGTAATAGCAGAAAGACAGTTGCTGGCAGTAGTTAAAATGTAGTATTTGTGTCTAAACTGCTGTTGCAGAAATTGAATGTAACAGTTCAGCACTTCAGATGGAAGGTTAAATTGGCCAAAAGGTTATTGTTAGAACTATTAAAATATAAACTTTATATATATGTCAATAACTAGATACTAAATAGAGCAGCGAAGCGCTAAGAAAGGTATGCTAATACATGTAATATTGATCTATATTTTAAACTCCTTGTCCTTACAGGTTTTTTGGCTCAGGCTCAACAAAAAAAGCAAATTCAGAAAATTATTTTTACCCCCCCACACTTTCCTTTTGATTTCAGTGGAAGTTTCAGAAGGATAAATATTTTGTTCTCTCTTCACTTTCCATTGAAATATGTGATTTTAAGGTTTTAACAGCTTAGTTAAACCGGCACCAAACAGTGCCGGTTTGGCAGGCTGTGAGGCGCAGGGACTGCTGCGTGGTATAAGCAGTAGATGAACCACGTTTAAAATCTCAGCAGCATGCCTGCAGCAGCAGAGCCTGACCCGGGCCGCCCGCCGGGCGCTCTGCTCGCAGGGCAGGCAGCCTTTTGGGGGCTTTGGGACTGGAACTTGGCAAATAAGTTATATGGATGACGAATTAAATCAGTAATGCTCACCATTCAGTGCCACATCCCGTAAGTTGTTATAATTGTGTCAGCATGTCCCATCTGTGTTTTGAGTTCGGGGTTTGGGTGGGATTTGCTTTGTTTTTCTAAATTGAACTATAAAATCTTGCCATTCTATACTAACTTGATATACCAGGTTTCAACCTAAGAGCATGTTTTCTACAATACCTTTGCATGTCTAAAACTTTGGGGTAATTAAAAGCAATACATTTTTTTCTGTTTCTTTATTGTTTTCTGGAGTGTTTGGAAACATTTGGAAAAACAAGATTGTAACACTGAAATAGAACCTATTTCATTTGGAGGTTGAACTTCAGTCAACATTTCTGCTAAGTTACCTTCATCCTGAGTTACAGCAACAACCTTGATTTCTTTGTCTTTGGTCTTTTTTGACCATGGGCTTAGAATTACTTCTGGCAATAGTAACTCAAGTGATGTTTTTGAGATGCTGATGACATTCCTTTGATAACACTACTGACACATGGTGAACAGCACAAGCATCAATAAAGGTTACTTGTAAGTGCAAGTAAGAATAAGAAGTCTGGTTAGAGTTTGTCTTACTCAACTTCAGATGTCTCAAATTTTGACCTTGAGCTGTCTTGTAGTTCTTTGACTGATGGAGTAAAAGATGCTGTTCCTTATTGTTCCTTATTTGCAGCTGGCCTTTGCCTGTGTTTTTTATAGAATAGACTTTATTACATCATGCCAGCAATTCTTGCACACTGTTCTGTTAATAATACTTTAATTAATATTAAAATATTGATACTTTTTTTATTGAGCCCTACGCTCGACCCTTTCCACCAGTATTCATTGAGGCTGTCTGTCTTCATACACCATAGGCAAGAGGTGTCTCCTGAGAGAATTGATACTTATGCAGTGAATAGGCAGCTGGTTGATATTTCTGTTTTAACAAAAGAACTTTACAAATGCTAATTATTAAGTAAACTAAATGTAAAATCAGGTGAAAAAACAAACAAGATTAAACATTAGGTAGAGATTTATTTGATAGTAAACTTGCATAAAATTCTAAAATGCTGCATTTGACATCATAATCTTCAGACCAATTTGTTTCAGTAATTTAATTATTAAGTATTCATGCTGCAAGGAGATACAAGACTAAATGCTTTTAGATCTGGAAACAGAAGCTAGAAAGTCTCCAATTCGGTTACTCCAGTTCTGTCAGTAATTTGGTTGGAGCCTGGCGCTCCATCTATAAGCTCTCAAAAATGTCAGAGCAGGGATCATCCAGAACTTCTACAGAAAAATGCCGGGAGCAGCAGAACCACTCCAGGGAAAGACGGGGAGCACTGAGCTACAGAGAGGGGTTTTCACACAACCGAAATATTTAATATGCTAGTCTGTCACAGGTGCTAAATGCCAGTCTGTCTTTAACAAAAAACACGAGTCCTACATTTCTGAGCATTTTCATCCTGAAAGAGCTCAAACAGAATAAAGCCTGCCTGCCTGCAGGCACCTGTGAGTAATAGAGAGTGGCCAAATCTCCCTGGTTTTCAGTGGAAAGCATCATGCGGCCCTGGTTAGCTCTGTGAGCCCCCCAGGGTGCCTGGTAGCTGCCTTCTGGTTAATGCTCATCACTGAGATCCCCCAAAGGTTCATCTATCAGAAAAAATTACTAAATGGTTAATGAGCACTCCCTCCTTCCAGAGAAATAAGGGAAGCTGGCAATGACTGAATGAAGGCACGGGTGCATATGTGTGCTCACTGCTGAAGCTGGTTGTTCCAAAAGTGAACTACTTCTGTATAACCACAGAAAAGCCACTAAACAAACTGTAAAGCACATTCTGGGGTCACAGGGAGTCCACGAGTCTTTCTCAACCCTGACGGCTTCTGGGAGAGAAATAATAGCTCATTCTGTTTCCAGAATGCCTCTATGCTACCTTTTTGCTGGTTGTCATGCGGAGATAGCTTTGTGCTCGTGTTGTTTAAAATTTGTGAAATGGCTTCTATTTCATGAGCAATTAAATATTCCTGGATGCCATTTCTTGTGAGGGCTTGCCGTGTGCCTGCGCCCATGCTGCGGCACAAGATGTTTCTTTTCAGTTTGTGCCTGATTGCTGTGAACAGGATTGAAGGGGCAGCGAGGATTTGCGGCAATCGCCAAGGCAGTGGTAGCAATAATTCTCTTGTCCCACCGACTGCTGTGCGTGCAAGTCACGTCACGGAGCCACAGGCCCATCACACACGTCACATCTTCATTCAGACCTGCAAACAAATACGTGATGCTTTAGGTGTTACAGCAGTGGGTCTTGCGCTCTACCACATTATGGCATTTTTTCCACTCCATCTGGTAGAATGCAGTGTTTTTCTTGTATTTCTTGATACTACTGTAGTACTAAAATACCTATTGATGATGACAAAGGCTTCAAAATGTTGGGCAGTATCACCTCCATCGTATTTACACAAATTTCTAAACATTCTTTGCTGATCTGCACCTCAGTGAAGTTCTTTGAGAGTCGATGATACTTGAAAGAAAGAATTAGTGAAAACTACAGCATTTAACCATTTGAAATTTTTCAATATGAGAATTAGGACCGAACTAAGTATTTCTCTGTCTCTTACTGGATCTTGCTCTTTGTGAGGATTGGCTTAGACTTTTTTAAATACAGCACTGGAATCTGGGAGGCTTCATGACGTGCTGATGGCACTCTACTGGAGCCCACCTCTGTGTTTATAAAGTGGTTGGAGTTCTCATGCACATCAGTAGTTTGGAAGCTGCAAGAAACAGTAAAATCTGTCTTAAAAGAGGAACAAAAGAGGTAAAAGATTTAGGGTTAGTAAAGTTGTTCAAGGACATGAACAAACTAAGTTCTGTGGTGAGAGGTGAAATTTCAGTGGACCAGCAGGCACAACCTCTTGTAGAGGCACAAACTTTATCAACAGGATATGCCTGTCAATAAAAAGGACAAACCCAAGGTGTATATGCATACTAAGAATGTTTCAGTAAGGATTGACAGGTGGTTTGTGATACATTGTGATTTTTTTGGTTTTGGTTTTGGGGGGGAGGGGTGTTGAGATCAGGCTTTGTATTCTACAAATGAAAAAGCAGGAAAAATTACTGAAGGTCTTGGTCTTTAAAATACACAGGTGTAAGAGACTGTAAACCATTGGAGTACGTCATTCAGAGGGGGAAAAGGGCAAAAATCTTATATTGCCTGCTGTTGCCTTCTGAGCCTTACTGGAAGCGTTGTACTCTTTCACTGCTGCTTTTTCATCCTCTTTGTTAGCTTGCAAATAAACAGAATCATCTTTAGAAAACATTTAGCAGATGTGGGCTTTGCTTCTCCTTTAACGTTACCTTACTGTAACTTTAACCTTGTATGACGTCTAGTTCCAGTGAAGCTTTCTCTGATATTTTGGAGAAATATTTTCTGCAACTAAATATCAACATATCAAGCTAATAAGTGAGTCATACTTTAAATGCAGAAAAAGCTGTTCAGAATATATATTAAGAAAAACCTCTGTCTTTAAAAAAAAAAGTATTTTTAAACTATTTACTCAGTTTGATGAAGAATCTATCCAGAAATAATTACCAGATTGTACTTTTGTTTATGTTTCGCATACACTGGTATTTGATTCTCCATCTTAGAATTATGACTCACAGCTGCCAGTGTCACTGAATTCTACAGTTTCAAACCCTAAAGTAGTGTTCTGGGTATACATAATAAACCTATTTTTGTCATGGCTCTTAACTTGAGAATACTGCATCTAATTTTTACAGCTATGATTTCAACCTGCGAACCCCTTAGCTGGGTGTTAACCAAGTCATCTTCTGCCAGCTGTTTGTTGAGTATAGTCTTAGACTTGGATATAAATGGATATAGAATGGACCTCTGTGCACTCAGTTTGTGCAGTAATACATTTAGATATTTGAGGGTTTTATTTGAAGTACTTTTATAAGGTGCTCATTGTCTTTAAATATATATATAAATATTTTTAATAATCCTTTTCCATAAAAAATGCAAAAACAACTTTTTAAAACAAAAACAAAACAATTTTTATTTTATGATCTTTCTGTTCCTTTTTTTTAATCATTTCATTTTTTGTTGAAAATTGGGGCAATTTTGAAGCTTTTCACAAAATAATGGAAGAGATATGCCATTTTCCTTAACTGTTTTTTTTTGCTTGAACAGCTAACTTTGTACTGTTAACTATTTGATACCTGAAAGTGTCCGATGTTTGAAAGAAACACGGAATATCATATTTTGAAACTGTGACCTATTGTCTAATGATTAAAGTAGTTAAAATGATCATAGGTAGAAATGCATGAAGGACAGTGATATTAAGCTAAGGTGCTTATACTCAAAGCTAATTAAGATTTTGCATTTTGATCAGGTTTTAATTTGAATTCTCATTAAAATTCTGGAGGCATGACTGCTAGTTGTTTAAGTGAACAGATAATTATTTTGCATAGTTGTTGTATGACGCTTCACAAGTTTACAGGTTATTAATATGATATTTGAATTATTTATGATTTGCTCATGATTATGAAATCGTACAATTTAATTATTACTAGTTAATTTTAATTTCTGCTGGGGTAAACAGAGTATGTCGAGTCGGGACCAGAGTTAGGACTAGGATAGGGGGATAGGGCACTCTGTAGAGCACAGATACATCAGACATTTCCTGATATTTTTATTACCGTCTGATACTTTGGAAGAGTAGGAAAAAACTTAGGAAGAAAAATAAGTCAATCTATGTGTTGTGTGATTAAGGTAATTGTATATCGTATAACAAAAAACAGGTATTTGCTTATTACTGCTCCCAGTTTTTAAGTGTGCTGTAGCTG
Organism: Oceanodroma leucorhoa; assembly: GCA_030449065.1. Taxonomy (NCBI): domain Eukaryota; kingdom Metazoa; phylum Chordata; class Aves; order Procellariiformes; genus Oceanodroma; species Oceanodroma leucorhoa. Next base: position 3,181,514 of record JASVER010000009.1, on the reverse strand, counting down.
GGACTGGTGTACATGTGTACCTAATGGGTGCTGTCAGCTGTTGTGAAATCTCAGATGGTTGGGCTTTAACACTAGGTATAAACGTTATTCTGCCTTCTCTTGGTTTGAGTCCATTTCTCAAGGTAAGGAGAGCGTGAAAGATGATGAGAGAAGCTTGTCGGACAGTGTTCTGGTAGTAGCAGAGGTTTGTTTGTCTCCATTCCTTGTAGATATGATGAAAAATGAAGCTTGAAACACTTGTGGTGTGACAGCAGAGTGGGAAATTGTAGCCAATGGCCTGGGGGTGGCCAGCAGGACTTGGAAGGCACCAGTAGAGGATAAAACAAGTCTAATGGAGTAGCAGGCTGAACTTTGAGAGGACAGGAATATGATACAGCAATATGAAGGAGAACCTTCAGTCTAGAAACAAATCCAAAACTGAACATCTCTCACCGGGAGATTAGAGTTATCTAGTCACACAAAGCTGCTTACTCAGAGTCACAGCTAACGAATGTCCTAACAGGCACTGTCAGACAGCTGAGCTTCTTCCTTTGGCAAGAGATGAGGAACTGTGTTGTCCACCCTTCAGAATCCACTAATCACTGGTTACAAAAATACTGAAACCTCCAGAATGGCAAACAGTTAAGAACCCCTCAAGCAGATCAACACTCCCGCCCAACTCGGTGTCATCTGCAAACTGACTGAGGGTGCACTCGATCCCCTTGTCCAGATCATTGATAAAGATATTAAACAGAACTGGCCCCAGTATTGAGCCCTGGGGAACACCACTTGTGACCGGCCGCCAACTGGATTTGACTCCGTTCACCACAACTCTCTGGGCCCGGCCATCCAGACAGATTTTTACCCAGCGAAGAGTACACCCGTCCAAGCATGATGGAAGGCAGTTATGTCTTAGAGATAGGTATTTCTGTGAGGTAATTATTTCAGTAAGGTCTTCTGCTTGGGTAAATGAAATATTAAGTAATTTTTTAATCTAACAGTGTGTATGAGCTATAGTGAAATATTCCTTGTGATTGATTTTAGGAGATTTTAGCAGCCTGTAGGGTCCCTGTTTCTTTTGTAAGAAAGAAGATAAAGGAGGGATCAGAAGATAACAGCCAGTCAGGGAAAAGATGCTTAGTGTGAATAACTGACAGTTATTTCTATATATGTTACATGCTGCCTCCAAGCAGATCTGTAAGAAATGCTGATTTTACATTTAAAATGTAAAACCTTATTAGAAATTCAGTTCTTACCCTACAGCACGCAATAAAGAAAGCATCTCTAAACTCTTTGGCTCTGTAATGGGCAAAGCAACCAAGCTTCTGGTTTTGGTTTTGTGGTTTTTTTAATTTATCTTTGAATATGTGCTTTCAGTTTCCCAGATGCAGAGTACGAAGTGCCAGTCATTCAGCTTGAGGAGAATAATTTTCTTGTTGGTGTTGCTCTAGCCCTAGTAGCTGCTACTAAACTAACTTGGCATGGAAAGCATTGCATAGAGAAAGGAACTGGCTTTGTCTCTTTAGTTTAAGATTTTTTAAAATATTTTGGACAGCGGCAGTTACTGTAGCTGTTATCCATTAAAGTGCCTTGGTTTCTGTTCCTTGGGCAGGATATCACCCACAGCTCTGTAGGTATAAYGGGTAGATCCTGTAGCAGGGGACCTCAGCGTGATAAAGGCTGTTTTTCAGTCATGTGCAAATGCATCAGCAATCTGCTGAGGTGCAACTTGCTTTCTTTCTGTGAACTATTTTTCCAAGTTTTTGAAGTGCGTGCTAATATTTTAAAAACTCTTTGCCAGTTATAGCAAAAGGCTTCAATGAGCATCCCAAAACGCTGCTGGTATTTTTATGTAATGAAGGTTAAGCAATGTCTAGCTGAATACTGTGAAATTTTATGGGTACATTTACATCTGTTTGTTCTTTTCAGTTTTTTTCAATTGCCATCATCTGGCGTAAAAAGCTTCATCTGCATATTTTTAGCAACATCTGGTTTAATGGATGAGTTATTTCTCTGTGTAAACTACAAAGTCAAAGCGGTAGATGCAAACTTCTCCAGAGAGGCGTGGAGCTACAGTGCGTCTTCTCTGAGGCACAGAAGCCAGTAGCTAGGGAACTGTGAGAAAGCTTAGGAAGTATTGATTCAGACATTAGTCGGGTTTAAATTAATCTGTTCGCCTTCGGGAAAGAGTTACGCTTTGCTCGATACTTCAGATAGCATCTTACCATATGTATATATAAAAATTAAGCACTGAAAGGAGCAGAGGTTTTTCTTTAAATCAGAATATACTGATTTATAGTGAAACTATACCTTATGGTTTCACTGGTTTCTATGGGTTGTGCTAATGTAACTATTCTGAATGTATATGGGTGGATTAGAGAGGCCACTTGATGGACAGGATAGAGGCAGTTTCCAAAGTTCTCCTTAGTTACATGTCTGACTACCGCTAAATTATTACACAATTAATCTGGTACCTTGCTAAAGTCTGTCCTTTAAGTAATTTAAAGATAGTTAGGGGTCTGTTCAGACAACTAAATATGTTTAGTAGAAAAAGAGGGGCTTGAAGTTGTGTGAACTAACCCAAATGTCCAGATTCTTCCACAGGATGAGTATGGATAAATAATCTTAGTTGTGGATAAATAATCTTAGTTGTTTCCAAGTATCTTCCATTGTTTCCAAGTATCTTCCACAAAAACCTTTCTCAGTCCAAACAACAGCTACTCTAAATTATGTCTGTTTGGTCCTCTGTCCTTTCCATGACCAGGCTTCAAGGTGAAAAGATGAGTCAATAAGCTTGGCATAAATTTATATTGTTCAGTTGGATTGGCATGATATAAAAGTCAGCACTCTACACAGGAGACTTGAAAAATCTTTTTAAAGGAGATTTTTTTTAAATCCAATATATTTTGTGTTACACCAGAGACTAAGTTGGTAAATTGTAGATTATCATCATCTTGATAACCCGGACACAAAAGTCTGGCATAAGAGCAGTCATTAAGTAGTTCTACTCTTGTTAGAGCAAAGAAATGGGGGATTAGTGAAACTGTGAATTAGGTCTAAAATCTTTCTGTACCATCAGCACCTGATGTTAAAGTTTATCTCGGAGCAGAATGTGTAATTTTGAAATATGCCTGTTCTAACAAGCATTTTAAGGAGATGAATGATTACATTAGTGATTTTCTTTAGAAGTAATTTATTTCCTTAGCCTGATTTGATTTGAATTTTGACCTTTTAAGACTTTTGATCTAAATCCATTTAAGATGCTTCTGAAGGGCTTAAAAGACAATGAGAAGTCAGCAGCTTTCATATTAAAAATATATGAACTGTTCAGAATGAAACATTTAATCCCCACAAAAGCCATATCTTTAGGGCTACACTGTCCTCACTCTACAGCAAAGCAAAAATTAATGGAAATTTGAGGAGAAGATCAGCGAGGTCTCTGTCTTGTGCTGTGCTCACTTGCCTGTGCTGTGTGCTCTCTAACCGGTTCCCTGTCTGTGGTATTCAGTGTTGCGCTTGAGAATTATTCTACAGCCAAATTGTCTCAAGTATTAGGAGAATTTAGATTGATTATCAAGGAAATGGCCTTATCCTGTTTCATCCTCTTATTATTAGCAATAAAATTTTAGACCACCCACATCACCTCTTCTTCTCTTACCTTCTTTTATGTGCCGTATGAAGGTAATTTAAGGAGGTGAGGAGCAAAGCTTTAGATCTTCTGAACTACAGACTGTATCTGATAAAGAATGGATTCTGTGATTATGAAATCAAGTATATAATGCCTGTAATTTAGAAATCTACTGCTGTTCTGATTTATTTCCAGTCAGTCGAATTGTTCTCATCAATTCTTGGAAGGTCAGGTTTTCACTAATTAGAACAGATGTGCGTCTTAAATTATCTGTGGAAAATACATAAAGAAAGAAATTCACGGTAAAGGTTTTCACTTTGGCAGTAATTTCAGAGGAAATGATGTGGTGTGTCTTCACTGTTTATACTGATAAGGCGATTACCCAGCATATTGGTATTTACAAACTCTTTGCACTGGTACCTGACTGCATCATTTCACTTGTAAGCAGTTTACAGGGTATTTTCCTCTGTGCGTTTCAGCTTGTGAAATGATGGGCAGCTGCTCGTCTGCTTTCCGTCATAGATGCTCTCTTCATGCAGGACAAAACTCAGAATTTTATCTGATAGTACATTATACAGTAATTATTAATATATTCTTCAGCAAGATACTAGATCTTGTAGAAATAGTAGTATAGCAGTAGAATTAGCACAGTAACAGAGCCTGAACAAATCCCCAGCCTTGAAGGAGTGTTATTTTTGAACGTACCCAGCACTGCAAGACACCAGCAAATGCAGGTATCTTTGCTTTTACTCTGTGTACCATGCTGATTTACTACTGAAGGATAAGCAAAGCACAGTTTATTACTGCAAGGTTTCTGTTAAATCCAGTCTCGAGTACTATTTTTCCTGTTTCAATGCACTGAACGTGCTTTCTTGCAACAGAGTTTCCTCTCAGTTACGGGCAGACAGCAGAGAATAAATGAGWGGTTTCAGCCATAGGAGGCTTTGGAGACATTTGGTTTTCCCTTGTATAGTCTGTGTTTCACTCTGTCAAAAGTAGGACACATCTGGGGAAAGATGGTAGGGGAGGGAAACATCCAGACCTCCCGGCGGTTGTGTCTGTATGAATCAGCAGGTTGGTTTGCGCTGATGGAGGTGGATGCAAGATAATAAACCAAGTACGTCTTTGTTTACAGTAGCTTTCGAGAGAAAGCATGAGGCTCCTCTCTGAGGAGCTGCCGATCTGGCTGGGCAGAATGGAGAAACCAATCTCAGCATCAAGATGTTTTAAAATGCTAATCAGTTTGTATTCATTACCAAACACCTGCAAATGAAATTAGAGTAACAGCAAAAGAAGCAAATGTGATGTTGTTAAAAGGGTGTGAAACTGAGCAATCCTGTGATCTCGCAGCAGTGCAGATGCAGAGCGGGCAGCTACGCGGGGCTGAGCGGCAGATGGCAACGGGATCACCGGGTGTTCAGTAATTAATCTTTCAAACACTATTTCCTTAACATGTAAGGAACGGCCGGTTTAAACATATGGATAGTTCTCCACCACAATTCAGTCTTCGGTATGTCTTGTACCTGGGACATGGCTCAAACCTGATTTAACCTGGACATGGTGAGGAGTGCGTAGAGCGGTAGGGAAGTGTCAAGGTGGACACTAACAGGGAATGATGCGTGTCCTGTGCTCATAACATAAGAAGAAATGCTAAGCTGAGCCGTGAAAGAGCAAAGCGACAGAAGAAGGAACCTGGGGTGATGCTTAGAAGCAGGATGAAGAAGTGGCAAGGATGACAGCAGTACTTTTGGCTGAGAAAAGGTGAAAAATCTCTGTCACGGAAGCTGCTGGTGTCTTAGGCTGATGGGTGCTCCAGTGGCCAGGCAGCGGCTGAGGCCACGAGCCTGTTGTATCCGGGCACGAGGGACGTATCTTTGAGAGAGATGTTCAGTTGGCCTGTTTTCTGTGTGTTTTTCACCTCAAGACTGAAAGTGAATCTGTATGCGCTGGATGAGATGGGGAGCTCGGCAAGGCAGGGCTGGGCAGGGTGGAAAGGTGCACGCCGGCACTGGCGGCTTTGCTGGCAGCACGGCAAGGGCTCGGCATTTCTCCGGGGAGTGCTGGCACCGGCTGCTCAGGCACTGCTCAAGTGCAAGGTGGAACTGCAGATCTTGCAGTGTACCACCATTAAGGCAGCGTTAGGGTTTGGCTGGGGTTTCAGACCTGCGGTTTTCCAGGATCTGTTGGGTTAACGTCTCTATTTTAAGTGTATTTGAATTTTGGATTTCCAGCTGTCCTGAAATTGGGTTTGGGACTTCACAGTGATATCCTGGCTTAAATGTTGTCCTGTTGGAAGGACATAAGGAAGTTTTCTGCCCCAGGACTGGTTATGGGTTGGCACTAGTGCTTAGCACATTCCTGTTCAGCCTGGGTCTGCCTGGTCATTACTCAACAGGAAAGTTAGAGGAGAAATGTTTTCTTGGAAGTTGCTTTTGAAAGTCAACTGCAGTGGTGGTAGGTCCTCTGAAATGTTTCGGGGTGTCTATTGCTCCACCATCTCTCCACTCATTGCCTAGCTATGATTTATCACCCATTGCAGGCATCTCCATTCTGGTTTTCCTACTGTTAAGAGGGTCATGTCCTTCACATAAGTGCTCAGCTGATCTGGAAATCGTAACCCAGACAGATGTTCAGCTCTCTGTGATTTCTTCTCTCCAAGTAAATAACATTGTTTGCATATGAAAGGGTGGTGTCTGCTTAAGTCTTCTCTCCCGAAAGAACACAGTTTTTCAGCTGTAGCAATTGATGTGGTTGCAGATGAAAATTTTCTCTAGTTACAGTTATGACTTGTTGTCCCTTTAAACAAATGCTAATTTTCAAAAGTGAGATTTATAACAAAAAATTAAGTTGCCAGTATTCCTTTCAAATACATTCTTGACAGTCAGATGAAAATACCTGGGTTTATACCTATTCCTAGAAATATGTGATTTCCACATAGTCCTTGGAAGAGAGTCACTCTTTCTGTCAGTAGTGCAGGCATGGTTTACCTCTGGCCTGATTCTTATTTTTACTTATTTTTACTATCTAATTAGAAATGCTGCCACCTTCTAAATTATTTCATTGCATAGAAAAGAAAGTATACGCCTCTTTTCTTTATAACTTCACTTGACCTTCGCACACTCCATAGGCACTAGTGATTACACCCAAAGTGTGCAGCATATAGTTCATCAATGGCTAAGGACTAACTTTCATTTGACCTTAAATCCGTGTGTGCAGCATCTTTAGCTGGAAGTCCTGCTGCTGCAGCTCTTTCTGCACTGTGCGATATTCATGTGAATGGTCTCGTTGGCTTTGGTATGACCACTTGCGTAGTAAAGACTATTCATTTGAAGATGATCTGTAGATACAAGGCAAGTGTTTAAATTCAGGAATGTTCTGCTGGTTACTCTTCCTAAGACCAGGCTTGGGAAAAAGCACATTTCTGAATGTAGGACTTGGCTCAAAGATCTTGATAAATTAACAGGGATGGAGCTTTTTCATCTTAATTTTACATTTGTCAGCTTCTCCTAAGTCATTATGTGCCATGTTTATATCGAGATGTCACCCATTTCCATGAAAATTGTTTAATACTAAGTTTTATTGTTATTTTTCAGGTGTTCAAATGAAACAGTATTCAAAAAGGAAGATTTATTCTGGGCATACAATTTCTGCCCCACTCCATACTCTTGGACAGCACTTCTGGGCCTTATTTTATACTTGGTTTTCTTTGCACCTGGTAGGCAAACTTTTATTTATGCATATAAGTTAAAAAATTGAAAAGGTAACATTGAATAGTGAGGCTACATGTTAATTTTACTTTTGAGTTCAGCAATTAAACTGAGATTGATCTTTTTTCCTAATTCTTAGGGATGGGTCCTATGCCCTGGACCATCAATTCTGAAATTTACCCGCTTTGGGCTAGAAGTACAGGAAACGCATGTTCCTCTGGAGTCAACTGGGTTTTCAATGTGCTCGTGTCACTGACGTTTCTGCATACGGCCGAATATCTGACGTACTATGGTAAGAAACAGTATGCGCCCATGTGTGCAGTACTACCATTGGCACATAGATTTCTACTGATTCTGGGTCGCTCAGTTGGTTTTGCTATGAAATGTCAACTGTAAATACAGTGTTCTCAACCCACTGTGGTTTAGTAAGACTGATACGACCTGCCTGGATCATGGAGTTTGGTCCAGCTTTCATAAGAAACATTTCTTTCTGTGCTTAACTGAGAACCTAGAYAGTTGTTTAAAACAGGGAAGCTGGGAAAAAACCACTTTTGACTTAGTGAGATATGCTGATTCCCACTTAAGGAGACAGCATCTACAATTTTCCAGTTTATGATGGCATCCAAGGCCAGTATCAGACGGTCCTCGCAGAAATAGCTGTGTAAGATGCTACTGCCCCACCCCCAGCTGTTGATTAAGTCCTGTCTGCTGGAGCCTGCGGAGAGTTTGTCAGATTACTGCTCAGCCACTCCAGTACAAGTCATTTAAATTACATTAGCTGCTAGGGAGTTGTTGTGACCTTCATATCATTACTGGTACAGAGCCTTTCAGCTCTACTTGTCATTCCTTTGAGTCATCAGTCTAGAAACACATGGCAGGTAAATGTTTGTTGGTCCTTTGGTACCTTCTCTGCCCCCCTAGGTAAGGGGGGGAGGGGGAACGAGCTCTGTCTCACTGCTAATTGTCTCTGCAGAGGACTTTTAAATAACAATTAGGTAGAAGAGTCACAAGCATTATTTTAATCCTGACTATTCCTATTTTGCTAAAGTTTCTTATTCTGAGGGGTTGTCTTGGTGTGTCCTTCGCTGTTAAGATAAAGTAAGAAAGTTCTTGCCTTTCGTATCTGCCTTTTTTATTGGATATGCAACTGTTTAATTGCTGTTTATTTTAACAGCAGAATGACTTGTCCAAAAAAGATGTGTATTGTCTTCCATGTGAAATGAAATTGCTTTTGTTAATTTACTCCATTGTGGAGCGATGCAATAAAGCAGCCTTCTCCTACACCCACAGCCCCGCAGCTCGTTATTTTAACGACACCACTCCAACCATTGCTTTTACGCACTCCTTTGATATCTGCAGCCTGCTGCTTCTGCCGCTCCCTCTGCTCTGGAGCAGAGAAGGGATGGGAACTTCTGTAACCGACTGTGTATATTGTTTTACATTGCAGGAGCCTTCTTCCTCTACGCAGGGTTTGCTGGCTTGGGACTGGTTTTCATCTACGGCTGCCTTCCTGAGACTAAAGGGAAAAAACTAGAGGAAATTGAATCTTTGTTTGAAAACAGGCTATGTACATGTGGCATGTCAGATTCTGATGAAGGGAGGTATATTGAGTATATTCGGGTGAAGGGAAGTAATTACCATCTTTCTGACAATGATGCTTCTGACGTGGAATAATTTTCAGCTGCTGATGTATTTAATCATTTAAAAGCCTTCTGGGGGGAAAGCAGCTCTCTGATGACCTCACTGCCCTGCTTCTGGTCTGGTTCTCCTTTCTACTGTCTATTTAAAAATGCCTTCACGTTCAAAAATGCTCCTTTGGGGAGGAAATTCCATATGCTAGTGTTTTCTTGATAACTAAAAGCAATGGCTTCCAAAAGAAACTGAATTCCACAATTATGTGAATTCACCAAGTGTCCACGACACTGCACTATCCCAAGGTATACAGTAGGGTGCACTGTACCAGATGAATACAGAAGGCTGTCCTAGGTGGTCAGTGGTTGTCCTTATCTTCAATGCTGACAAAAGATAAAATAATAGAGTAGCTGATCAGAAAGCAGCCGACATCTGTCAGATCCCCATCCCATAGCAGCCTAGCAAATAGCTCTGCTGTGCAGTACAACAAATGACGAATGCATAAGCTGCTCTAAAGGTAGCCATTTAAGAGGTTTAACTGATTAGGAAAATACAAATATCTGCTGTATCTGTTGGAGGGAACATTTCCCAAATTTGCCCTAAGAGAATTTCCATTTTTATTTATTTGAGATAACAAGTAGAGAGCCGTGCTCACCTGGGTGGAGGTTCACTAAGGTGGCATACGTCTGCGTTACACCGGGTAATCTAGGCTCTGCTGCTCTTCGGTACACACTACGGTCGGGAGTTGGTGTTTGTGAGGGAAACTGCCAAAATTAACTACCTGACAGCAGGAAAACAGAACTAAGTATGTGGCCACACGTACAAATGAACTGGTATATATTGCTAGGTACAATGTAGAGGCTTCACTTAGTTGGAAGAAAATTACTTTTGTTTTCCTTTTTTGCATTTGAACATTTGGGTTCGTGCCTACTTTTGAACACAAAATATCATTAGCTAGAAGAAAGAAAAGGAGGGGAGAGGTTTTGTGCTGCTAAATGGACAGTGGTCATCCCTCCTGCGCCTTTTCCTTGTGGATAATCATACTGCTTTCAGTTTATTTTCGTACGTACAGACTAAATGAATCCCAGCACATTTTTCCTTCAAATGCCCGTAGTCAACCAGTGTCTTGCTGGATCTAAAGAGAAATATTAGCAATGGGCAGAAGCCTACATTTCATATTAATTGCCTTACCGAAGCATTGCAAAATTGTCAAGAAAATGTCAGGCACAAAAATCAACTTGGCTGCCTTTAGCCTGGTAATGAAAATATGAATGGTATTTTATTCACCTGCCATGATTGCTTGCCTTGGCAAATTGAATTTTATGCAGCTACATAAAAATATTATGTTATTTTTTTTTCCTTGCCCTGTCTCACTGCTTTAAGTCTTCAGAGATAAGAGTTTGAAAGCATCAACAATTCAAATTCTTATCTTTGAAACATTTGCTTCATGAAAGAATGTGGAAAACCTCCTCTGCCTGTGCGCCGCCCCCCATTTATTTGGTAAAAATACATTTATTTTTCAATGTGTTAATATTAAAGAAGTTGTTGGGTTCATCAGCTTTTATAGAGTTGCTTTGTGGGCTTTTCTTGGGTTGAAAACTATTCTGAATGTAGGATGACTCTCAAAACTGAGACTGGACATTTGTTACTAAATTATTTTTATTGGATAATGTGGGGCTTTGTTGATGTAAAGAAGTCTGCCATTATGTTAACTGATCTTCTGTGGGGGGAGTTCTTACTCTCCAATTATTGACCTTCACCGACTGGGTGTATTTTGCATTATTTTCTTTTTTACTTCATTAATCAAAGAAATATTTTTTGAAAGAAAACATTTTAAAGCATCCTTCTATGACTTGACTGGGACTGAAAGGGGAAAGCTTCAGAGCTTTGAGTAGTGGACAGAGGGAATTTCAAACGAATCATTGCGAAGAGTGGCCCGACCTTGAGTATCTTCCTGTGCAGTGAGAGGGCTGGATTCTCACACCTTCCATCTTGCCTCCCCTTTAAGCGCACAATCTTTTTACACTTGAAAGCACCAGCTGTTGAAAATGCTCGGGTCTCCAGACCTGTCTACAAATGCACCCGCCATGGGATGTCTCCATTAGGCTGTCACCTCTTTGAAACCTTCACTGAAGGTGCAGTACCTGAAATGAGAAAAAGGGATACTTCGCACAGATGAGAACAAAATAGTTTTAAGGGCAAATCGTATTTTTCCTGAAACCGAAAAATGTGTGTTTGAAGACCCTTGTTCGGAACAGTTTTGTTACCCAGAACAGTGTGTAAATAGGTGTGTAACGCCCAACCTGTGCTTACATGGTTGATAGGTTTAAGTGGGTGTTTCCTGGCTTTTGAGAATACGGACTTACGGTTCTGATCCCCCCAAAAGTGTGAGCCCATGCTCACCGTTACACCAATGAACGTCCCCTTGCTTGATGTGTTTTGCTGGAGTGGGGTGTAAGCCAAGGAGGGTGTCCCTGCACCGGCACGGTGTCAGTGCCGACCTCGCACATCGTTACGCTTGTGTCCACAGGTAGAGGAAACCGCTGCATTTATTGGGCATAACCAAAGGAAAGTCCCTGGAAAGATCGCTGTCACAAGATCAGCCTCTTCTGTTTTGCAGGCAGTGCTGGGGCTTTATAGCAGCAGACGACCATCTCTCTCTGCCAGCCTTGCTTCACGGACGTTCTCAGAAGTGGTGCTCAGCTGCGTCCTGCACTGGGCTCGTTTTCTCACACAACAAGTTCTATCTTACTGAAAGCAGTTTTCTGAAGATTTGCATCCCATGCCCTTTTTCTCGAGGCAAAACAATTGAAACACATGCATTTTATTTGTCATTGCTGCTGGCTATGAGGGTGCAAAATATATCGACTTCTTTATTGTCACTCCCCCTTTCCCACCCGCAAAGAGTTGGGTTTAAGTCTTCCTTTTAGGGTTACTTTACACCAAGACAACACTCCATACCTTAGAAACACTGAACCTAGTACCAAGCATCGTGTGTAATAAAAATGAGATCAAATACTTGAAATTAATCTTACGCAATTAGGGTTTTATTTTTAGAATCTGTGAACATTTATAATGTATGAGGAAAAAGAAATAAAATGTTTCTATTTTGCAGAGATTTTTTTATATTTGTGCATATTTTAAGTTTTAAGAGATTTTTGCTAAAGGTAGACTTAGTAACATTCCAGATAAAAGAATAAAAATACAGTGTAGCTGAATAATTTCTTACGACAGGATTTTAATTTATGAAGTAGCGTAAATAGTATGTCTAAGCACAATATCATTTTATTGAAAGCTTTCTGCAAAAGATGTGAAATCATTTCATGGACCACACTTAATTCAGGTGTTCTGTGCATCAGGAATGCTAGAGTAATGCTGCTGGTAGAGTTGGGCATGAATCGCATATTGATTATACACAACAATTTTGAGATATTTTAGTTCTGATTAATCTAATGACTCTACATGTTTTGGTCTAAGAGCAAATACAAAAGAAACAAGTCCTGATGCATTTTTAATCCTTTTAAATTTAATTCACATATAGTAGTTTGTTCACCATGTTGCAAATCTAAAGTCTTGGGGGATTGAGATAATTTGCCACTTTTTTCTTCCTCTTGTCACTTTGTTGATCAAAATCAATTTTTAACAAGAGAAGGAAACCTGTTTCGAAAATAGACATAGAAACGAAGCGAGGCCCCAGGACTCGTTTGAGGGCTGAAGTTGCGTTGTTATGTATGCACCTTAGATCGCTCTCATAGACGTTGCTACCTTGTGAGTTGCAGTGACAGCCCTGTCAGAATTTTTGGGACAAGGGAGGATACATCCCAAGGATCATTGTTCCAGTGCCGACTTATTTTTGCATGAGTTGGTAAATGCAGCATTTCACTGGTGTGGGAGTGAGTTAAGGGTTGGGAGGGGAGAAGAAAGCAATGATGCATCAAAAGCCCCACAAAGTCATGTTTCAGTAGAGACCGGTGTCGTAGCCAAAAGGAGCAGTCTCTGACTTCTCTCCCATGTGGGAGAAGGATGGTGGGACCAAGGGACTGTGCTTGGTCCTCTGGATGGGAACAGGGGGCTGGCAGACTAAGGGGAAGAAGCTTCTCTCCCATGCCCAGATGGAGGTGAGAACATGGCAGCGGAGTTTGCAAAGCTAGTAATTTTTTCCCTGGTGAAATCTCTTTTGCCCTTCTTAGTCACTTGGGTTGAGCACTGGGGAGAATTTTTGACTTTCAGGGGCTGCTAGAGGCCCTGAGGAAGGGTCTTTCCTTCGGCCATGAGGGTGTTGGGTGCAGTCCCACAGGCACACAGTGGACTAATAAAAGATAGACCCTGTATTTCTCAGCTTTATACCCAACTTTCTACTCAACATCAACTCTCTTCTAACATGGCCTTGAAATTTTACTTGTTCTTGCATAAGAGACTTTGTTAGCTGAACATCACTACGCGAGAAAGAGGCAGTCTTCACAGCATAGAGAGATCTCGGGGTAGAAATCAAGGCAGAAGAGACAGTTCTGCGAAGCACTTTAAAGAGTAAGATATTTGTGCACTTTTTTCTGAGAGAGTCAAGCTAACCAAACCCCATTCCTCTGCATTGGGAAGAAAATCGAGCTTTGTGTACCAGGCCAGAAGCAGATAATGCCACAATATGTGCTTTATGGCAAAATGTGTTTTTATTGCGGGTAACATTTACAGCTTACATGTAGCTGCTGCCTATAAAGTGACTCAATTGTTCTCTGGATTTTAACAAGTCACATTTTTGTGCAAAAATCTTAGTGGTTTTCTATCGATCATCATCGCCTTGTGTACAGTACAGTTAAGCATAATCCACAAAGTGGTCTAGGTTGTGGCAGTGTTACAAACGTCCGCACAGTAAAATCTAGGTGAACATTGTTAAAGAAATATTGTTGTTTGTGATACGGGGGGGGTGGGGGAGTGGGGGGTGGGGGGCTAAAACTCCTTAAAGGCAACTATATATAGATTTTAAAAGTCTGGAAAAAAATGGCACTTCTTATCTATTTTGTGTATGTTTTCATATAGAGAAGGAGGTTTTTATGTGCCAATAACCATCACTGTAGTGTTTTGTAAATGGGTGTTAATGGTGTTCAAGAGTTCTGTATATGAGAATATACTTTAGCCACAATGACCTGTTAGTGTGAACCAGCGGCATGTTTTTAATCTTACTCACACCTCTCATCAGAGGTGCTCACTCGTCGGCTTCAGTAGAGCTCACTCAAGCCAGGGGAAGTTTGACCAGCATCAGGCCTCAAGAATACAGAGTTTATCTAGTGTGTTACATGTGAATCATCTGGCACGTGTAATTATAAAGCTTCAACTCTGGTTCAGTTACACTCCTCGATTCTGTTGAGATACAATTTGTCAAAATTTGGTTTGACCTTTCATCACATTTATATAAATAAGGGGCGCACTGATTAATTATGAATAACATCCACCTATTTCTAAAGGAAACGTCAGTTTCTGAAGTGTTAAAATAAAGGCAAATTTCTCTTGCTGCCTTAAACATTACACAGACTTTGGAGAGGACTGAATGTATGACCATCATCGTGACTTCTGCAGGAGAAACTTCATGGATCCTCAGCAGGTGTGAAACGAGATGGTTTTGTGGTGCTGCGATGCTGTGGTACACCGCCAGGCCCTGCCTACTGCACGCCCACCGTCTGTTAGATTTTAAGTGTTGGAGTAGTCCCCATGAAATCGATAGGATTATTCATATGCTTGAAATTCTCCATGTGCTCAGTGTCCTGCTGGTCCAGGGCATGGCTGGGAAGTGGCACGAGTCACGTCTCCGCTTTCCATTGTGAATCTTGCACCCCTACAAAACTGTTAACGGTATCTTTCTGTGACAAATTCTATGTAGATTATTTGAGACATTATTGGTGACCAAATTGATAGTAATACTTCCATGTTGAATAATAACATGCACATGATGCCATCAGGCACACTGTAATCCCTGGGCACATGTTAGGTATTCAGTACAAAACAGGTTTTGGCAAAACTAATTGTCGGGTTGTCCAAGTTATTTCTTAATCATGTCAAACATGTGCCATTTCCTTTTGCAACCAGTCAAGCCTATAATGTATGAAAGTGTTGTACATTTTCTGAAACTTAAGTGATGTAAAATTATTTAATTGACTTCTGTTCTGATTGCTTTAATGAATTTTGGTCTTTACATAAAAATAAATATCTTCAAAGAATTGTCAGTGCCAGAAGTGTAAATGAACAAAATAAAAGGTGAGATACTTAATTACAGAAACTTTCTCAAGGTTTCCTTTGTTCGGGTATTCGGGTCGCCTATTAGAGTTGCAAGTTGCATTGCTCAGCAAAATGAGCTGAAATAGCCCATGGGCCTGCCTGAAATAAGTGAAGGGTAATAGTAACTTTGAATATGATCTTAATATGATATGTTTCAAACCAGAGAGCGTTTCTGTGATGATGGCGCACCAGACAAGTGTCCCTTCCTTCCTGGAGGATTTGTTCGAAGAGCTGAATGCAGCTATGCAGAGCTGCCGCCTGTCCCGATGTCCCCCCCTGGGTTTCCAATGTCCCCTGCCCAAACACAAACTGGTTTTCTGACAGCAATTTATACCTTCAGACTTGATTATCAACTGGGGAAAGGGCAGAAATGGGGAAATGTCCTAACTCTGTGTGTTTTATTAAGAAAATTGCTTAAACCAGTTTGATGATTAACAAAGAGCAGGAGGCCGTGCTGTGCTGGGGGCTGCCCTGGCTGTGCTCTCCCACGTGGCAGAGGAATCGCACCCGCGAGGCCGAGTGGAAATTGGTCCTGTTACCTCCACCTACCGCAGGTACCGCAACAGAACCCTTGCAAGATCCAGAGTTGTCTCTGACAGAGCTGTAGCMTTTTGGTCCGGGATGCAGAGAGATCACAGCCAGCGGCAGTAGATGGGGAGATGCTGGCAGCAGGAGTCTGCTCAGCAAACCTGTATCTGTGACAGAGCTTATCGCTGGGAGGGGAGGGAGGAAGCTGATCATTTTGCACTGACAGGTTATGTTTTTAGGTTTCTGGCTGATAGTGCTTATAAAGGTGATGAGTGGCTGCAGTTCAGATTACTTGTCACCAAAGCCACACGGCGGCTTTGTGGAATAATGAAAAGCTGGTGGCTCTGCTGTCAAACGCTCTGGTTTTTTGCCTTCTCCCATTCCCCTCGGCTCCAGCTACTATCATGAAACAACTGCTGATGGATTGATTTCTGCCGAACGGAGTCTGCCGTCTGCAGAACTGAACTGCAGGCAGTAGCAGTACTTGCTCGCAAAGATTTGGGAGCATTTTCAGGGTCAGAGCCCAGGCATCCAGGCTGGGTAGTGCTGCGTGCGAACCAAAGTCACCCTTACAGCCCTGCAGGGCCTTTGCTTTGTTCGTGGCATGAAGTGCTTTCTTTAAAGGCTGCTACAGTTGTAGGAAGTAGGTGGAGAAGTTAAAGGTAAGCTTAAAGAAAAAGTGCCTTTCCTTTCCTCTCATCTTGGTGGTCCCCTGCTGAGTCACACTGAGCTGGTTGAAGAGACCTGCCGGTGATCATCCCCTGAGCTGGCGTCCTTCCAGCCGCCCCTGCCCACCCAGAGCTCCCTGCACAAATGTGCCTGGGCTCTTCAGCTGCTGCAGTTTCACTTCCAGCACATTCGCTTGACCCAAAATGAATGGCATCTCAATCCTTACCCTGACAGATAAGGATTCAACCTATTCAACCGATCAAGCAACCAGCTGAAAATGGGTGGAAATAGTCACGCACATTTGCCATAAGCAGTTCCACCAGTCTCGTCGTGGGTCTGTTGATTGGCTGGTCTCCAGGGCAGGTTTTCACTCACTTGTTTAACATCCCTTATCTACCCAGTACCTGCACGTGTGTGTAATTAATAGAGAAGCTCTGCATAGAGCTGAGATTTGGAAAGCTCTTTTCTTTTGAGAGTTAACTCCAGAACCAGCTATGTTTTCTGCATCTTGATTTTGATAGAAAAAAGGCAACAAATCCCCTCTGAGACCTCCCGAGGTGGGGCTTGGGCTTCGTTAGTTGGTTTCATAGGAGATCTTTGGGTCTGGGTTTCAGGAGGACACAATTATCCATCTGTTTTTCACATGACTGAGACTTCTGCCTTTGCTAGCGCACTCTGATGTTTGGTACCATGATATCCCATGAAAGCGCTAATAGAATCCATAAAGCTGAAAAGAAGAGCAGAGCACGATGTCTTATATGGAGCAGTAAGATGTGTATTGTGTGAAGGAAGAAAGAGGATCATGCGTCCAAAATGACTTATAAGATGTTTAGACCATCACCATGCAGGGATGGGCTTAGGTGCATTTTATTGCAACAAGAAAAGGGGCCAGGGAGATGAAAAACTTCCAAGCAAGCCCTACTCTGTGGATTATTCTTAAGAAAAAGATCATGTTGAGTACACAGATCCGCACAAGGATGCAGGAGTTGTGCACGGTTGTTGTGGTTTAACCCGGCAGGCAGCTAAACACCACACAGCCGTTGGCTCACCCCCCCTGCAGTGGGATGGGGGAGAGAATGGGGGAAAAAAAAAGTAAAATTCGTGGGTTGAGATAAAGATGTTTTAATAGGACAAAAAAGGAAGGGAAAATAATAATAATTATCAAAAAATATACAAAATAAGTGATGCACAATGCAATTGCTTACCACCTGCCAACCGATTCCCAGCCAGTTCCCAAGCAGCAGTCACTGCCCCCCAGCCAACTCCTCCTAGTTTATATACTGAGCATGACATCACATGGTATGGAACATCCCTTTGGCCAGTTTGGGTCAGCTGTCCTGGCTGTGCCCCCTCCCAGCTTCTTGTGCACCTGGCAGAGCATGGGAAGCTGAAAAGTCTTTGACCTAGTGTAAGCACTACTTAGCAACAACTAGAACATCGATGTGTTGTCACATTATTCTCATACTAAAGCCAAAACACAGCACTATACCAGCTACTAGGAAGAAAATTAGCTCTATCTCAGCCAAAACCAGGACAACGGTGTAAGGAGAGTACAAGCTGCAGCGCACTGGTGCCAGGGAGCACATCCCTTGGGGGGGGGGTCAGATGTGAGAAGGAAAAATTAAGCCCTCCCCTTCAGCAAAGCGGTGAACTATGTGCCCATCCCCGTTGGAAAAAGAGTTCATGCACTTGCTTAAATTTCATCAAAGGCGGTGAACGGGGGATGGAGGTGGGGAAGCTCCATGCCTGAAGGATCAGTGAGGGTTTCGGGGAGGTGGTTGGCGATACAGTTTGAGGGTGGTGGGGGCTGGATTAGCTGAACTTCGTAATGAAGGTGATATGTGAAACTTGGATTGGATCAGGTTGCCAAGGAAACACGGGCAGAAAGAGCAAGGAGCAAATCTCTAGCAGGGGCTGGAGAAAGGAAGCAGGGCATAAGGTATAGGGGACCGTTGGTGAGGCCAGAGTGTGGGGACGTGGTGCCTCTTTTACACCACCGGTTGATGGCAGGGGACACTGTCAAACCATCCTGGTGGAGGGAAGCAAAGAAGGAAGATGGGCGCTGGGCTGAGGATGCAGCAGCTTCTGCACGAGCACCTCAACACGGATCACAGTGCCCAAGCAAGCGGGATGCAGTGTCGCTTTCCAGAGCCAGTCCCTCTGTGGCGATTGGACACTGAGAAGAGAGCCGGGACGTCTCACCCCGTGAGCCAGTGATGTTTGTTCGCTGTCCCCCTCCTTCCCCTCTGAGGGCAGGTACTGGGCACTGTCACCCTCTGGTAGATCAACTGCACTGGCATCCTTTAGTGCCTGTATTTGCTCCCTGAGATGCCACCTCTACGCAGTAACTGGGTTTCCTTTTGCTCTCCCGATAAGCAGATTGAATGGTCTAAATCTCCTTCTAAAAGGTGGATTTTTTCCAGGGTCTCAAATATTCATAGGCTTGTTCTTCAATTATTATTATTTTTTTACATTTCTTGGGCACTGCACTGCAGTTTGTTCACTGCTTAACCTATCAAGACCACATATAGTGAAAGAATTACCCCTGGTCCCCATTCCCGGCTGCATTTGCCCGTTCATGCATGGTGGCAAGGTGTGGGTGCAGGACGAGCCCTCGGCACCGCGCTCCAGGCCGAGCCCTGCTCTGCCGGCATGTCCTGCCCTTCTCCTCCTTAACAGGGTGCCCTCACACTTGAGGACATTTGGGTGCATTTTGTTTAAATGGACCCAATTTTTGGTCATTTGCTTGTAGCCTCCATCAGCGTCGCTCCTCACCATCTCCCTGATTTTGTGTTGCTGGCATAGTTCATCATCACCCCCAGACCCTTGATGAAAGAGTTCTCCAGTCTCCTAAGGAAGAGGTCCCCACCAGGACCCCTGTGCAAAGCCCCTCCCCAGCTGCTGCAGTGGCCATGGGTGCCCCGAGGGAGGGGCTCGGTGAAGCTCCTGGAGCGTGAGAGGGGACAGCAGTACTCCGGCAGTGTGACACAGGCTCCCAGCATGCCCAGAAACCCCAGTGAGGGGCATGGACTGGGCTGGTTAAGACACCACCAGGCAAAGCATGAAGCATAGGTGCTAAACAAGCAGCCATAGTGCAGCCCACCTGTGTTTGTTTTAGTTCCGTTCTCCAAAACTGTACAGGGGTTTGCATTACTATGCTCAGGGGTGAAGCTGCCCCASCTGACCTGCCTTACCCGTGTCTCTGGTCCCCTTGCACGTTTGCAACCTTCCCATCCCCGCAGCTTTTCCTTCCTCTCCAAGCCGTTCCCAGAGCTGAGGCTGGTGAGACCCCGCGTCCCCAGCCAGCTGTCACCAAATCCCGTGTTCAGGTTGTCCATCTGAAGCCTTCACTCAGCGTCACTTAGCGTCGCTGCAGGTGCAGGAGGGGAGGTTGTCGGCAGCCATGTAAGGTGCCATCCTGCAAACACCGGATGACGTCTCCCTCCCCGAAGTGGCAGTTGTGGCCTGCAGCGGGTGGCCCAGCCCCTGCTGGGAACTGGTGCTTTGGAGTAAGCCTTGCTGTTAAACTGGTGCTTGTTTTAATCTTGTCATGGCATGATGGATCAAACCCCTTCTGATAGCTCCCAACCAACTCCTTTGTTTTGTCCAGGATGTCTGATATGACAGTGTGCCCTCTTACTGGACTGTCACAAGATGTGACCACAGTCAGAGCCAGTCTCTGATGCTATGTGGCTTCTCCCATGCTCTCCCTGGCATTTGGGGTACCCATTGCCCCCAGGTTGGCTGGGGACCAGAGGGGGAGGCAGCTGCACCACATGGCATTGGAGCTAAGGCAGCGGGTGCTGGTGTCCCTCCCGCTCTCCTCTCAGGGGCTGCTAAAAATGATGGCAAAAATCACGAGTAAGCAAGGTTTTTGTAAGCTGGGTGGTGGATGACTGCCGCCCCTAGGCTGGTACCAGCTGAGATAGCTTTTACATTATCTCTGTATGTCAGGTTTCATTATGGTGGGTGGGATTCACAGGGAGACGCTGAGGGCATCCGCCCCCGCGGGTCCCTGGTGGGAGAGCGACCAGTGCCCGTTGGTAGCCCAGGCCCAAGGCGCTGCGGCAGGGCTGCCACGRCTGAGGCACGGCAGCTGCGGCACTCGGGGGCAAGCTGGTGTCGAGGTCAAACACCACTTCCCTTCATAGCTGCAGGGAAACGCGGGTGAGCAGGGGCAGGCGCGATCCGGGGAGATGGGGGCAGAGCCGGACGGCAGCACCCAGCCTCGTTCCTCATGCGCCCCCGGCTCCCCTTCCTCCAGCCCCGGGCTCCTGCCCTGCTCACAGCACAGGGAGGAAACCGCTGCAGGCAGCGGCTGCCTCTGGCTGCAGCAGCCGCTGTGAGCCGGCACAGCTTCCCTGGTGTGGTTTATCCCCCCATCCCCAGCCCGGCTGGGTGAAGCATGCTGCTCCGGCTGGCCCTGCTCTGAGCAGGGCTTGGCCTGGGCAAGCTCAGAGACCCCCGCCAGCTTCAGCTGGTCTGGGGGGGGTCTCCAAAAATTCATCCGTTTGCAGGAAGTGCAGCTTCCCTCAAGAGCAAATCTCCTTACAGACCTCCTGTTTCCTGAGAATTACTCCAGTCCAGGGAACAACAGAGTAAGTTTTCTGCAGTATGATGTATTGGCTTGTCCTACGAACGGCTGCAGCTCTGGGTCCTTTGGCCAGGCCAGCCCCCGTGTGCTGAGCGTGACACAGTGGCAGTAAATCACAGCCCTCCCTCTGCAAGCCTGCACAAACACAGTTGATTTGGAAATGGTTTATCCCAGCTCTGATAAATAATACAACGGGCCTCTTGCAGCCTCCCACCTTATCTTCACTGGCTCTACACCCCCCTGTCCTTCGACTCAGGATTCCCCATCGCCTGACACGGAGCCGGTGTATCAGCATCCTCTGCAGCCGCCTGGGCACTGCACAGGAGCTCACTGCAAGCTGGTTTCCCCTGGGTTTCACACCCACAGAGCTGCAGCGCCCAGAGGAAGCACTGTCGAGGTGTAGGGTGTGAATTTACAGCAGTGTGGCCAAGTGAGAGGGAGAGCATTTGGTATTCTGCTCACAGAGGTGTGAGGCCTTGTTGGAGTTCAGTATCACTAGCCCTGGAGAAGCGAGCTCCGATGCGGGTAGCTGGGACTGTCACCTCTAACCCATCAGAGGCTGTCAGTGAGAAGAGGCTGAAGAAGGGTTGCAGGAAGGTCATTCGCTTTTGTGGGGACAGTTGAGGCATTGGATGCAGAGAGTTGAATGTTTTTTTGGGGAAACCTCATCCTTCCTGAAGCTGTTCTCTGCAAAAACCTTTAAAAAAGCCAATTCATAAACAGTTTCCGCCTAAGAAATAATCACTTGTATGAAGACTTAAGCTTCTCATTTCCCACAATGATAATCCTTCACGAAAATGAAATAAGGATTTCTACAAAGTTTGTGGAGGCTCTTGGCATAATAACATCCAGCAATAAACTGCCCCATTAATGAAACAAAACCTCTGTCAGTGCTTGCCCAGAAAACTTTGCCCAAATACTTACCTTGCAGATTACTGTAATTAGAGTTGATTTTATAGCAAAAAAAGGATACCAGGTGCATATTAAAACTGCTTCTGAATGATTAGGATAACATTTTCAGTGAGAGAGTCTTCCTTTCCATCTATATTTAGAAGCATTTGAGTGCAAATGCTCCCAGTTTTTGGTTAGTTACAGGTACCCTTCCGTCCTTTTCCCCAGCAAAACTCGACTTATAACTGATTCTCACCAAACACAGTTAAAAACATATACATTTCTGTGGCCTCCTCAGAGGCTTAGCACACTTCCAGGAAGGTGAACATGGATGAGCAAGGAACATCTTTGCCTACGCCGTTGCCTCAGAGAAAGCTGGTGGTGCCTGGCTGTGTATAGTGGGAGGATGGTCATTACTGCAGGTTACAAATACTGGTGGCTTCTGCTGAAGTATCAGCTGAATAAAGCACAATTTGAGGCTACCACTGAGAGAGAGGAGATTCCTATTAACCAAACTCAGCTCTTCCCAAAAAAATCAGGTGGAAGAAAGCACCTGAGCAGAGGGGGAGACTGGCATTGAGATAAGGAGGAAGCATGATTCTCTTCTAATGCAATAATAGTAATGTAAATACTTTAAAATACTTCTCTAGTGGCTAAAAAAGAGCTCACTGCCTTACTTATCATCATTGCCAGCACACATGCCACTACAAAGATAGTTTTCTTTCTTCTGATTGCTTTGCAATTACAGGTAAAAATTGTACGGTAATTGGATTTTATATGCTCTCATCCAAAGGCTTTGGAACATGATTATCTACAGTGATTGACATATCCCAAGTGGTGAATTATTGCATTAGAAACATGTATGCAGCTCTTACGTGCAGCCAATCAGAAAACGTGTGTCTGGCACTGAGCTGCGTAATTTCAGTCTTTACGGGGAAATGGTGCAATCTAGGCTGAAACCTGGCTGGAACTGGACAGATTTTGAAAACTTCTATACTAGTGACTGAAGTGAAAATAAGCTATACCCACTGAAAGGCTCTAAACTATGAGAGATATGAGAGATGATAACTTAATAGATGTATTGCTTCAGTTGAAACCCCGACACACATATGTCCACACAGTGCAACCAGCTCCCTTTCCCCAGTTCTGACCTGCACGCTTTGCCCCATAGGTTCACAGGAGCAGACTGGGAATACGTCCCGCTCAGAGGCTAGCTCTGCGGATCAGGAGCATCTGCCTGAACTTGGATAGCTCGCTTCACTGTAAAACAAAACAAAATTTAAAAGTCCTGGCAACGATGCCACTCTCGCAGAAATCAGGAGTATAACTTCCATTGCAAGTTAGTGGCAGTTTACCTCGCGTTGGGTCACTTCAGCATCTCTCTAAGCACAGCTACCAGAGAGCTCTCTGGCCATGCGGTGATTTTACATCTGCCAGTCTAATCGGCAACTCAAATATAAGGTGTACAGCACCGGAGCTTTTAGCTGTAACGTGCCATTCACTGGCCCCTGCCACAGCGTATTGCAGGAGACTGGCAGACCAAGCGAGTTCGAGCAGCGTCGGCCATGGGGAGGGCCGTGAAGCTGGACACGTGCCACTGGAAAGGCTGAGAGGTACGTACCAGGCACGGAGAATCGCTGGGAAAACGCACACCTTAGAGATGTCCTAATTCAGGCCAGTATGGGCTGCCGCTGGTGTGGCACAGTCTGAACGGGCTTCATAACGCTGAGTGAACAACTCTGCCTTACCAACCACTGGTAATGGCTCAGCTTTCAGCAAATCATAGCTGTTATTCAAATAAATTATAGCTCCTGTGAAGAAGATGAACATTGCAGTTTCAGATAAAAAAATTACTAGGGAGCTTGCTTTGACAATAAATTGAGGCAACCTAAAAAAGAAAATCTGCTTATGTCAAGCCTTAGAAAGTGGACAATGAATTGGCTAAATGATAGTCACATTTCAGAAATCCAGCTGTGCAAACCACTTCCCATGTATGCATTTTATATATATAAAAGACAATGCTATTTTCTTCCGAGTACAGAAAAGTCCACTGAAATTTCTGAGATGCTATTTTTAAAATGGCATAGCCGTAAACCTGCAAACTGTTAGGCAATGTAGGCCTTCTTTAAAAAATGGCTCTTAGCTTCAAAAATAAAAGCCAGTAGAAAACACAGCCACTAGTTTGATGATGAGAATGGAGACAAAGAATGGCAACGGATCTCATCAGGGCTGGGTGACACACACCCCTTCCTCTGCAAAACCTTTTATTACAAAATGTAGAAATAAAAGAAACCGACCTGGGGGGAATAAGGGCAGTGAATCTTTCAACAGCTGTCTCCAAGGAAGAAAGCACAACATACTAAAAGCAAATCTCCTGCACTGTTTCAGGAATAGTCTGCAGCATAGCTTTTGCCCAAGGTCAGTTTGTAATGAACAGGATCCTGCACGCAGTCAGCTGGCTAACACCAGTGTATACAGACACAAACTTTTTTATATATATATACACACACACACATATATAAGATCTATAGATATGTATATATAAGTAAAGGTGTATGGATATATAAGTAGAAGAAGTCAGTAAAAGAGTGAGTCTCCCTGCCACCTTTACTAGGAACATTTTTAGAAGGAAAGCATATAACCTAGAAACAATATTATCAGAAACTTTTATTTGTTGTGATTTGTAGCTTCGCACAAATACTGAAATGAAGAGGAAAGCATTTCAGATTTTCAATCTGCAGGCAAAATATATAAACACATAAAATACTTGTCAGTATTAACAGCCAGCGAATGAATGAATAGATCTGCTATGGAAGGAACATTAAGCATTTGGGGTTTTTTTTGTAAAAATTATCAAATTAGTTCTTTTTAAATTACATTTTACTTTATGCGTGTAGATGTACATTTCCTGTTGTTTCCCATTTTCATATTTAGTACAAACATATGGCAAAGGCTAGTTTGCCTGTTAAAATGGATAAGAATCAGACAATAGTTCTGAACTGAGCCACTTCAAATATATTTTGAAGTGAAACAGAATCTTTCCACTACCTTCAAGAGAAGCAAAGTCAATCCCAAACTACAGAATCCTATGGATATACGGTGGGAAAGCAAATGTAATTCCTAAGGTTTATATTTACTAAGCTATTGTAAAATACTATGTTAACAGTTGGAAATCTATAGAAATCCATAGTTAGAGATAGTAGTAGGTAGATAGAGATCCATAGTTAATAATAATTTAAAGCAAACAAACAGAAAAAAAAATATTTTTTCTAACCAGGCTAGAAAAATCAAAATATGCCACTTAAATGAAACACAGTGAGAACAGGACAAAACCTCTGTATTCCTTACGTGCCATTCTAGTTGGTCACTGCTTATCCCTCTCCTTCATTATATCAATGTAGTTCAGTACCTCTAGAGTCCTTCTGCCAGCCAAGCTCAGATACTCGGTTTCAGAAGAAAAGGCCGCTATTCCTGCTGCGCTGCCCGTGCCCGCAGGCTGCAGCGCCTCATGTGCTGGCATTTTGTGCCCTCCAGCGGTGCCTGCGGTGCTGGGAGGAGGGATCCCCCCCGGGCTGCGGGCAGAGGGGAGGGAGCTCCCACAGCTGCACACCTGCATGGTGCCACACTGGGTGGCAACATCCACTTTCTCTACTTCGGTGACAGAGCTCTCAGTCTGCGACCAAACATCACACCTGGTACTGCGAGTGACATGCTCTCTTTTAAGGGGTTGGTGTAATGAGCTGCCCTCAGATGGGGTGGCGTGATTTTTATTTTCCTCCTCTGTGGCACATAAAATAGAGTCTTTCCCCTGAAGATGGTTTGCTGCTTCTCTAGTCAAAATACTGCTGAGCGGGAGAGGCACGGTTCTGGTGCAAGAGGTCTTGGGGGGCTCTGTACTTGCTGAGGCTGAGATTAGGTTGGCATCGTCTATCTTCAAGGACGGTTCATTCAGATATTCCTTCTTTTTGGCTGTGTCTTCCTCTTCAGCCTGTTTGAACAGAATTGTGAATGCAACTCTTTAAATAGTTCAGTAACTAAGGACTAAGTTAATGAAAATGGTTTTAGTTGTTTGGGGATTTTTTTCAGTCTTTCTCCAGGGCTGTACTCCTGGCCTTTGTTGAGGAGCAGGTGGGTTAAGGCAGACCTTCACTCTCACACAGAACTTATATTGTGGCATTTTTGTGTTCAAGAATGGCTGAAAACACACAGTGTGTGTCCTGGTTTTGGCTGGGGTAGAGTTAATTTTCTTTCTAGTAGTTGGTATAGTGCTATGTTTTGGATTTAGTATAAGAAGAATGTTGATAACACACTAATGTTTTTAGTTGTTGCTAGGTAGTCTACGTTCCAAGGACTTTTCAGCTCACATGCTCTGTGAGGTGCACAAGAAGCTGGGAGGGAGCATAGCCGGGACAGCTAGGCCAGCTGGCCAATGGGGTATTCCATACCATGTGATGTCATGCTCAGCATATAAGGCTGGGGGAAGAAGAAGGAAGTGGGGGACGTTCGGGGTGATGGCGCTTGTCTTCCCAAGTAACCGTTACGCGTGATGGAGCCCTGCTTTCCTGGGGATGGCTCAACACCTGCCTGCCCATGGGAAGTAGTGAAGGAATTCCTTGTTTTGCTTTGCTTGCGTGCGCGGCTTTTGCTTTCCCTATTAAACTGTCTTTATCTCAACCCACGAGTTTTCTCACTTTTACCCTTCCGATTCTCTCCCCCGTCCCACCTGGGGGAGAGTGAGCGAGCGGCTGTGTGGTGCTTAGTTGCCGGCTGGGCTTAAACCACGACAGTGTGTCAAATATTTCTGCCTTACAGGCGTGTAGTGTAAGGCAGCTACACATCAAGGAAGAGAGCAGAAGCTTGCTTAGCATCTTCCCACAGTCATGTTATTGTAACTCCACAAGGCCTGGTATTATCAAGAGACCAGACCACATGTCTGTTAAACTACTTAGGAAACTTAACAGCTAATGATTTCTTGTCTTCCTCACACATGAAGTTGCCTTGTACAAAACAAAACCATAAATAAGATTCCAGCTACATCCACCCTTAGATGCACTCAGGCATACAGATATCATTCAAATGAACCCCTACAAACCCATAAAGGCACAGTACTCACTGTGTCAGGACTAGAGCTGAAACAGCTTTCTGTCGGCCTTGGAGAGTAACTGGGAGACTGGCTGCTGAGTGACGACTCCACATCTGAAAAACAAGATGAAAAGGAAAGAAAGGTTACTCACCAAAAATTCCCCAAACGTCCAACTCTCAAGTACAGCATGTAGAATTAAACATTCCTACTTTTGATGCAGTTTTAAGATACTGTTTAATGAATAAAGTGTTAGCAAGGTCAATCCAGGTCTTGGCAATAGCTAATTATTCTCCTCTCAGGACAACACATCTTAACACAAAGCACGAGATGGGTTCCTCAACTAAATAGCTATGCCGTTAATCAGCAGCCTGCACCAGCAGCAGAATTGTGCTACACAAAAGCAAGGTCAGTTTGGACGGGACTCTGAGCAACCTGCTCTAGTTAAAGATGTCCCTGCTCATTGCAGGGACAAGATGACCTTTAAAGGTCCCTTCCAACCCAAACCATCCAATGATTCTATGAAAAGGAGGAAGGACTCTGCAGAGCAAGGGCAGGGAGAGAATGCAGCAAACTCCCTGTACACATTGGCTGCCATACAAGTTACATGGGCTTATGGCCGTGTTTTTCTCTTGGAGGCCCCTGGGAGGTCTTCTGCTGTGAAATGCAGCCAGCACAGCTGACCCCTACAGCTACTGAGGGAGCAAAAAGGACGTGGGATCGCCCTGCTGACTCCTCTCACTCTGTGCACATGTGGAACGACAGCATATAGTCTAATGGAAGAGAATAAAGACTGGTAAAGACTAGACCAGTAAAATGGCACATGTCAAGCATCTAATGAAGATATTAATTAATTGAGAAAACACGACCAAGATTTTTTCCAATCAACAGAGGTCTGCAGGAATAGAAAGAAAGAAAATGACTGGCATTTACTTTGCATTTTACTACGTGGTGATGTTGGGAAACTTGAGTTGTGGTGTTCAGATTAATACTCTTGACCTCTCTCGTAGATTTATTATTTTTTTTTTTAGCAGTTACCCCTAATTTCAGAGCTGGCTTTTCAGTTTAGGGGACAACTTTGGAGGAAACGGGACAATGAAAAATATGTGTGTAATACTCACCAGAGAGAAGTTAACCTGAATTTATCTCTTCAAGGAAAAGCAAATACAGATAGTTCTTAGTTACCTGGTAATGTCAGTCGTCTTTATACAGTGCTGCGTGAATCAAAAATACAAGCCCTCATCAATTGTAACATCCTAAAAAGATCAAAACACTTCTCCCTGGCTTTAAAAGTAACTGTTTCAGTTTCACATGTAGAGAAAAATCTGATTTTTGACTTAATAATGTATAAATGGTACTAACCCTTCTCCATCTCGTGAAGATTTGAACTCACTCCAAACTTATACTCTTTCTCTTGTGCTGTGGTGAACTTTTAAAAATAAGTAAATGTTAACAGTGAGGGGTCAGCTGGATCAGCACCTCAGGTTAAGTGAGGAACATTCAGTTTCTGTATTACATTAAAGGAATCGCTGCACTGTACCACAAATTATTTCAAGAGGTACCACACCCCTGAGCAATACTGTACCAGGGTGACTTCTATGGGCAAAATATCTACAAGATTCTTGATATGTATACTGGCATAAAGTTCCTTTATAATACTGAAGTGTCCTGCATATGATGCCTGGGCATTGCCTGCAGAATCTGATCCTAAGGGTTAATGGGTAATTTACGCAATGTATTTCAGGCATCAGCTTACATGTGAATCAAACCATGTAAATTATGGACCTGAAAGGGCTATCTGGCTGAACTACAAGCTGTTCTTTCTGGCAGCCCTTTCTGGCAGCCCTATGTAAACCATGAAGGAAATGAAGCTTCCACAGAAGTTAATTCAAAGAAGCTAAATTCAGTTTCTAACTGTTATGGGCGTTCCTTTTCTACCTCAAATGAAGGGTGCAAACAGTAGGTTTGACAAAAAAATATGTCTCTTTAAAAAGTTACCTCTTCAAATCCAAAGAGCTGTTTCTGTCTCCAGGCTGATTCTTTCACAGACTCGTCGTCACTGAGGGATGTAAACATAGAGTTCTCTGGTAAGTGGTTTCCCCTCCTGTACTTTTATTTTCTCTCTGAATTAAAATCATTACTGGTGACTTCTTTGTCTTCAGTTTTTATGTTGTCTTCAGTAACCATGAAATGCTTCCCACTATTGAGATCATTGAACTTATTTCTGAACCTGAGATTTAACACCATTCTTCTGTTGAAATGCAAAATGTAATATGAGAGATGACAGAAGATAGTGCTGCTTTGTAAACCGGAAGGTGTTATGGATCGGAGTCTTTGATAAAACCGTCTTTTGTAAAACATGGGGCACTCACATATGCTAACTTTAGCCCAGGGAAGACACTGACTTCCTCTGTAGTCAGTGGAAGGAGACAGGGTCTTTTAGAGGGCCAGTCAGAGCAACAGCTTAACTTCAAGGACTCAAAATTGTCCCATGAAGCAGTCTTCCTCTATACTTATTATAGGCAGATAAACAATGGTACAAAGAGCTTACATGCGCATAAGTTTATGCACATTATTCACTACTATTTTCACCGGGAAAACTTGGGTCCTCAATAATACTGTTTAGAATTTTGCCTTCATGTCCTCTTAGCAGGATTCCTCCAATTCAGCAAGGTCTCTCCAGTTATCACTAGTTAATAGATTGACAATTTCTATGGCACTCACCTTTTTTTTCTTGAATAGTTCTGTACGTTCTCCTTTAAGTTAATCTGCTGATCATGGTGATAAGCAAATGTCTCTAAAATAAAAAAGTAAACCTTGATTTTAAAACACAATAGCATAAATGCAATTTGAAAATAAACGCTTCTGTCAACTTTTAAAACTAATTTAAATAATTGGATTTAAAATTAAATTACTGCATTCTGAAGATTCATGACGTTTTCAGTCAGGGCAGACACATCTCTGGTTATAAAAACTTATGTTTTTAAAAGTAGAATAAAAAACAATATATGTCCTTAAAATATTGACACTCACCAATTTTGTCAAGGTTTGCAGGTTTTTCTTTGTTTTCAGAGGTTATGAAGTAGTGCTCTCCCTCATGACAGTCCTGCAGGTGGATTTTATGAAGTCCACTGGTTTTCTTGTAGCTGGCACTTGAGGCATTGTTACTTTTAAGTAAAACTTGTTCTGGAGCTGTGAAAATGCCTTCAAGTTGTCTGTCTACAGAACTTCTTTTTGCATTGATTGAAGGATAAGACTCTCTAGTATCATAAGGATAATTTCTGTTGGTCATTTGATCTCTATCATCAGGATGAATGAAAAAAATGGCAGTACTGCTTTGGTTAACAAAAGGATTAAAATGCTTTGTGGAAGCATTATTATGGATTGGTTGGCTCTCATCTTCGAACAGTGCTAGAAAGGAACAATCACTTCCATCCTGGGGAGCTTTCAGTTCCGCAGTTTCTTTCACAACATCAAACAATGGTTCTTTTATTCCTTCACTGTTTTCTGAYTCATTACTGGTCATTATCACTGGATTTTTCCTGGCAGAATTAATGTAGTCTAGCCTGGGGGTGAGGTGGAGGGGGGTGGAGGCGGGTAGAAAAGAAAAAACAGTTTGCTCAGTACATAAATAAGCAAAATACTAACTGCTAACACAACAAATTATGATAACTTGGGATAAAAATCTGAAAGACTTTACTCATCACACTTGCTTTTGTCCCAAATGTAGATTATTTCAACTGAAAAGGTGTCCTGTATTTTATTTCCAGTTTATATTAAGGTTGATTTAAAAGGGTTCCTGTTTCATGATGTCTCTAAAGATACCAAGACATCCTCCTGAGCAGGGAACTGTGATTTATAAAATCAGCCACAGTATGTCACTGCTGCTCCACCATCTGACCAAAGCCGACTTTGGGGGGGGGGGAAGAAAAAGAAAAAGAAAAAGAAAAAGAAAAAGAAAAAGAAAAAGAAAAAGAAAAAGAAAAAGAAAAAGAAAAAGAAAAAGAGGAAGACAGCTTCTTCTGTTCATAAAAAATTTTTATTCTTCAAGACTACAGTTCTCTCCTGTACTGAAAGCCCGTAATAAGTTCTGTGTGCTGCTTAAATCCTGGTCTCTTTAGCTAGTAACTGCCATTTGTACCTGAGGTCAGCAATCCTAATTCAGCACAGAATTTTTCTATTCCACTGTCAGGAGGCCAGTCAGACATTTTGTTTTGCCTATACTTCCCTACCCCACTTCTGATGATAGTAGTGGTTTTGAAGATGCTACCACGCTAGCATCATTAGCATGAAACCTATCATGCTTTCACTTCCTTGGCTCTTAATCTAACATTTGTGCTGCTTTTTTATAGGCTTGATCTGCTGACTGACCTTTCAGAAAACCTGAGCAAAAAGTTAAGAGGCTTCTAAAGCACAGAGAATTGGCAAAGACGGTCATTCAAAAAATGCTCTTTCTTTAAAAAATTTTGAGTAATGCTATCAGTGGAACTTGAAAACTGAAATGTAGTACACAAAACTCTTACTGGAGAAAAATTCTGTAATGTTTTGATCAGCAAATACTTGGAACTGGATAAAGCTCCTAAATGAGAAAGTAGTGTCCTCTACTTACAGATCCCCCCCCCCCCCCCCAGAACAGTTTTAAAAGGATAAACACACTACAGTTTGTTTCTGGAGAAACTTGGATAGATCTACGTGGGGAAAGTAAAAACATTTTGGGAAGCAATGCAGAGGCTCCTTCTTCACTCCAGCTGAACATTAATGCTAAGTAAATGTTAATAGTAGATGAGGAAATAGCTAAGCACTATTCAGAGTGAAAGATATCTGCTATTTTTACAAGACATTAAAATTTTTAGTTAATATTTAATGATCTTGAGGTGCCACAGCTCTCAGATGTATGCACATTGATTACATCATCAGTATGTTACAATTACATTAAACGATTGTGTAAGTTTATACTCTACTTTTCACATACAGCGAAAGAAACTCCCTTCCCAGGATAACTGCCAGCTCTTGAGGTATAAGAATTTATGGCTATAATGGATGAAAACAAAACAAGGACAATACAAAGAAATGGATTTGAAGAACAGTTGGAAAGGAGATGTTGTTAGTGAGCCATGAATGGGCAGAGGACTAAGGGAGGTGCCATAAGCAGATGAATGCAGGCCTGAGGGCCTGTGGAGAAATGAAAGGGGAGATGTAGGTGAGATAAGGTTAGGTAGGGCTTTAATGTAAAGATATTCATCGGGAATTCACCAAGATATATAGCAAGGTGAATGTTACCCTCATTTTAGGTTTTGCTGGAGAAAGCCAGGAGAAGCTAGGAGAAGAGAGAAAGAGAAAGTTAAGGTGGCTAGGACTGGAAGCTGATGTGTTCATCTAGTTATCATGTGGTCAGTGAGCTTATCCGTCACTTGACTCACAGGTAAACAGGCTGTAAGTACTTCAGGAACAGCAAAATAATATATGGCCTTTTTATAGCTCTACCCAGCCAAACCTAGAGACTGATAGGAACTTTCAACCACATGGCAGACTTTTACAGAATAAAAAGAGTAAAGGAAGATTAGCCTTGTAAGACCCCTGAAAAGAAACGGAAATAAAATGTTCTGAATAAATGAGTCTGGCCCTAAACCCTCTGTGATTAAAAAGACTTTTAATCAGCACTTACAAAAAGAAATATATTCTAGATTTCTATCCATTCTTTTTTAAAAAAAGTGTATATTCTCATAAAAGTATTATTGAAGCAATTCTAAAAAAATCCGCTACAGTAGGATCACATATGAAAAAGAAGGAAAAAAATGCTTTGTTCCTGGAATCCCAAATAATGTAGGTGGAAAAGTTGCTCAATTGTTACAGCATCAAGGTCATCAGAAAAGCACTTGCAACAGTGACCAGAACTAATGAGAGCTGGGGCAGCTGCTCTCCCTGTGACCTCTTAGTAAATCTGTGCTTCTCACTCGGGATGAATTCAGTAACACCATCATGTGTGTGTCGTTGCAAAAAACAGATCATGGTTCCAAGTGCCTACCTAAAATTCACATTTTGCTGCCTTTCAGCGAGTTTAAATAGCTCGGCATGTTCAGTCTTTCCATTTAATTTCAATTTCTATTTGAAAAGCACCAAAAATCGGTGAAAAATCAAGTAGCAATAAGTTTCAGATTATCTTACTATTTTTCTTACTTAAACTTGACTGTTATTTCTCTCTTCAATGTAAAATCACTGCCTACCTATGCAACGGCTTAAACAGTTCCTGAGGCACTGTATGGGACTTCCTGAAAATACACTGGCTTGGAGGTTTTGTAATCCAAGGGTCTTGAACAGAACTATTTCCTGGCTGAGAAAACAGTAGATGCTGTCAAACTCTGAATATATATAATAGTTATAGTGTTTAAAACTTTAAAGTTGGGTTTGCAAACAATATGCATGTTTTCCCACTATTTTCACTTCTTTTTCTCTTTACAGTAGAAGCCAAAACTTCCTTACAGCCCAACTGAGTTCTGTATAACTCATACTTTTCCATATTTGTGTATCACTGTTAATATGCAAAATGTCCTTTTAGCACCCCATCCTCTCATAATATGAACAAGCTTGATAGACTGTAACAAGCTGAAGTTCCAGGGAAGATCACATAATCATAGAAAGCTGTTGTCTAGAAGGGACCTCAAGAGGTACCTAGTCCAACCTGCTCAAAGCAGGGCCAGCTACAACTTTAGGTCAGATTGTTCAGGATTGTTTGGGACTGAGATTCCACAACCTGTTTGGATGGCCTTTTCTGATGCTTAGCTACTTTTGTGACAATGTTTTTTTCCTATACAAACAAAATTTCAGTTGTTGAAACCTGTGACTTTTACCTCTTGACATTTGACTGTGTACCTCTGGCTCTGTCCTGTCTGTAAGTCTGTTTAGACTGTGGAAGGCAGCTGTTATTTCACCCCACACCCCCACAGCCTTCTCTTCCCCAGGTTATGAAAGCCCTCTTTGCTCAGTCTCTCCACATTCATCATGTGCTCCAATCTCCTAACAATTTTTGTGGCCCTTCATTGGTCTTGCTACAGTTTGTTGATCTCTCTTTTGTACTGTACACAGTATTTCAGATGTGTTCTCACATATGCTGCTGAGAGTGAAATAATCACTTGCCTTTGACTGCTGGGTATGCTCTTTCTAATACAGCCCTCTATGTAGTTGGCCTTCGCTGCTACAAGGGTGCACTGCTGACTCGTACAACTTGTCCACCAGCACCCTCAGGTCCTTCTCTGCAAAATTGCTGCCTACTCAATCAGTCCCCACCTGCACTGATGTGTGGGGTTATTTCTCCAAAGGTGCAGGGCTTTGTATTTCTATGTGTTAAACTCTATGAAGTTCCTGGTGGCCTTCTGCTTGTCAAGTTCCCTCTGAGTAGCAGCCCTGCTACTGTAATGACCACTCTGACAATTTGGTGTCATGCATGAACCTGCTGAGGTGCTGAGGGTGCATTCTGTCCCATTGTCCAACTCTCTAATGAAGATGTACGTAGTATTAATCTCTGGGGATCCCTGCCATTACTGATCTGTTGCCAGTTAGACTTCAGCTCACAGACAACTACTCTGAGCATGATGGTAACAGCCAGTTTTTTACCCATCTTATTGTCCACTCATCTAGTTCATACCTCCCCACTTTGGCTACTAGGACCCTATGGGAAACCTTGTCAAAAGCCTTCCTAAAGTCAAGGTAAATAATAGCTGCTGCTCTCCCTTATTCATAGAGCTAGTCATTTCATCACAGAAGGCAATCAGGTTCATCAGGCACAGTATGGCCTTGGTAAACCTATGCTGGCTGTTCCCAGTCACCTTCTTGTTCTTCATGTGCCTTGGAATTGCCTCCGGGAGGTCTAGTTCCATAATCCTTTCGGGGACAGAGGCGAGATGTACTTTCCTAGATCATGCTTACGTTTTTGCAGATGGGCATAACATTTGTGTACTTCTTGTCACTGAGAAGCTTTCCTGATCACCACAGTCTTTGAAAGATGATAGACATCTGCCCTGCAGTGATGTCATCCAACTCCCTCAATATACTTGGATGCACCCTGTTCAGTCCCATGTATTTCTTTATGTCCAGGTTACTAAGGATTCCCTAACTTGTTCCTTCACTACTGTTTTGTACTACTCTCCCCCAAACTCTCTACTGAGCTTGAAGATGTGCCAGAGAGCAGACCTTGTCAGAAAAGCCTGAAGCAAAGTAGGTCTCGAGTGCCTTAGAATTTTCCATATCCTTTGTCACTAGGTCATCAACTCTAGCTGTGGGCAGCATTTTCCTTCGTTTCCTTTTGCTGATGACATACCTATACAAGTCCTGCTTGCTGCCTTTCTCACCCCTTGTGAGTTTCAGCTCTGGCCATCCTAATGCCACCCCTCCAAGCTCAGGGGTTGCTTCTGTATTCTTCCTGGGTGGCCCATCCCTCCTTCCACACTTCCTTTTTGTATTTGACCTCAGTCCAGGGTTCCCTGATTCAGCCAAACTGGCCTGCAGGACCTACTCATTCTCTTGTACATTCAGGTGGACTGTCCTTGTGTTTTGGACTCCCTTGTCCTTCAGGTCAGCTTCCTGTGGGTTTCTGTTCCCTGAACAACCCGACATCTCCCCTTCTGAAGCTCCGAAGTACTCCTTCCTCACTTACCTCAAGACTTTAAAATACCACTAGTGATAGACGTAGAATTTGTTTTATTATTTTCAATAAATAATACATTTTCTAAAAATAAAGCATATTATGAGAGCCCCCTTATATTTGCTATTACTTTTCTAAGGATGATTCTTTTAATAATCCCAAAGTTAACAGAAAGAAAAAAAAAAGCAACATGCATCAGAACAAATAACTTTAAATCATTTCTTAAACTTAACTTGAGTTAAACAGCAGGCTTTCCTCAATCCTTTTAGGAGCATTGAGAATACTGTAAGAACTATGTTACTCACTGAGACATTGCATGATTAAAAATTAGGTCACAGTGATCAACTGGGATCCTACAATACCCAGTCATTCTAATTATACATTTAAGAAAGCCGTATTTATAACTATAATACATTTCAGCTTTCTTTAACCAACTTTACAAGCCAGAAACAAAAAAAAGCCAGCGGTATGTGACTAACTCTCTTTCTGCAGATATCAGCGATACTGACAGCTCAGGGAACAAAAGCTCAAGTTAAGCATATTTCATAACAATGTAAGAAATGTATTTGTATATGTGGAATATTCATTGCCACCAGCCTACAAGAAATGTTGATCATTCATAATTATCTTAACCATTACACTAATTCTACACTCTAGATAAATGAAAGTTAAAAATAATTCTGCAGAAATGACAAAATGTTAATCAAACCTGGGTTTGCAGCTTCTCTTCATAGGTCTGTTCCCAAGTGTTGCCCATTAGGTTTGTGTTGAAATTTTCTTCTGAAAATCGTGTACAGTTAGAGGACCAAAAAACAGAAGAGGACAATGGACAGGCACTATAAGGTCTTGCTATGTTGTCTTCATGTTCCATACTAGAGTCAGCACACGTTAATTCTGTTACTTGTGATAACTAGACAAAACACAGAAGAGAGACATTTTATTTATCTAAAACTGTTTTGATGTAAGCATAAAGTTCAAAGTAATCAAACCTTTCTATATCTTTTACATCTCTGCACATATACCACATGCAAGAGAAAATTTTCATGTATTCTGATATGATTTTTTCATTAAAAACATAAGGTAACAAGGGCTTATTTCAGGGAAACACATAAGTACCTACTGAAGTTGAAGCATGCACACAAATGTTATCCTGACAAGAGATGGCTATAAACACATTTTTAGCTTTAGACACGTAAGTAAATGATCTGCTGACTTGGTTCTTCAGTAGTAAAATGAAAAATATTTTACTCCATTAAGGAGAGAACTCCAGCATGTTGTGATACCAACAATGCTATCTCAAGCAGATCCAAACACAAGGAAAAATTTGAAGGCAAAACTCATGAAATGTCACTGTATCCACAGCTAATGCCTGTAATCCAGCTTATCCAGTGAAAGCAGCACAAACTACTAATGGAGTGCAAAAGCCTTGTACATTAACTGCACAAAAGCTTTGTACCTCAAAACTGTGCATTTCCAGAAAGCTGAAAATTATGACTTTTATAGCCCCTCTTTCTGCTTAATAAAGTGGATATATCTTAATTACTTAAATTGGATATACTTCAACTTATGAAGATTTTAAAAGCAGTATTTGCAACATACAGGCCTTAAACTTTATTTTTTGATCCATATATTAAATTAGCTTTCTGTGTGTGCACACTGCATTATCACGTGTATTGATGAACTGATGTAAATAACTCCATACAAGTGGAGGTTGAGGAGAAACTTAGCTATCATTTCGATCCGTTATTTCTGGCCACGCTAAATCTAAAATATGTCCTCTCTGTCTGCAAGAAACAGAGTTATAAAGGAAGGCTGACTTAATGTGATATCCAGAAAGAAGTGGTGGCTCACGGTGATCTTGCTTGAAACACATTAGACAGCTAAACTTTTCACCCATACTAAGTAATTCTTCCTGACTCAAAAGAAAGGAACTTCTAACACTAGAAAAACATCTATCTTTCTCACTCTAGCAAAGTGTGCTTTGGCAACATGAATGGGCCAAGAACATACAGAACAATACTGTGCAAGTATCTTTTGCAAGCGTCTTTTCCTCAGAGTCCTATCTGATATGAAAAGCAGGAGTCAGTGGAGCTATATTATCAAGCAAGTCTGAGTAACCTAAACTAAGTGTCTTCTAACATTTACTAACTTGGTTGGGTTTTTTATTTGGTTAGTTTTTTACACAACAGTGGAATGGGTCATAAAAAAACCCCTAAATTCCATCTAGAGAATGTTTTTCACTGCAACCTCAGTAAGTGTATGAACCTCCCAATTATATCACTGAAAGTTGTATTTAAGTTCCCCTGAAAGACTCACTTCTATCTATGCTTCTCACATTTCATCATTTCACATTTCTGCATACTGCTTTTAATTTACCTGCTGTTGGCCTCAGCCTCATTCCCATAATCTCTGTCCTTTGTGACTAGCTTAGAGCACAGATATTCTTAAGTATTTTGGAAAATGCCTAAAACAAGGTGAGCCTTTCAAGAAATATGTAAGAAATAGCAGAAACAAATACAAAATATGACTGGCAAATAGCGTATCAGTATAGCCTTAAAGATGAAGACTTCACATGTTTCTGTATCCATGAGATCTGGTGACTCTTTGAAAAATCACTTAAAAATACAGTCATTGCTGCACATTTTTAGCTTTATATCAGTGAGAACAATAAACTTACTTACATTATGCTGGTATTTTACTTTCTCTGAGAGATGCTGCCTTCTGCTGTCCAATACTTGCTTTTGTAACCTTGTAAAATGAATAAAAAACAGCCTATGAAATGCAAGATATAAGATCTATAAGATTAAAAATGTTCTGAGCATTAATTTCAAAATAATTTAAGAATATTCTTCCACACATCTTAAAAAGACTTGATTCTTAAGCAGTTATGAGCAGCCAGTGTGTGTCAGTCATTTTAGAGTGTCTGAAGTTGGATGGGAAAACAGCGTCAGTGGAAAATGCTGTTTGAATAGCCTGCTCTGTGAGATAAGCTTAGTGTATGTACCTGACATGAGTAAAGAAACATTATTTTTTTACAAATCTCTCAGTTTTTTTCATGTACAGTTTTTTATTTAGAATACATTTATTTACTCTCTCATAGTAAGAGTATCACTGGAATGCCAGGAGTGATTGATTGTGAAACTTCTTCATCTTAGAATGGTATATTTATGTTTACTTAATACCCCAAATATAAGACCATCATGAAATACCTTTCCCAGAACTTCATTATAGCTTAACTACTGCCTATTTTATATAAGTACCTGTTCTGGATGTCATCTAAGTTTGATATATATTGTATACGTAGTGGTGACATGGGAAGCTCTATGTTGTGTCTCCTAACAGGTATTTTTACATCTTCAGTGATATCAACATGGACTGGCTTCCTCATGTTCTCTGCAATGAAAGTATTTGGAAAGTCAGCACTGGGCTTGGAGAAAGTTTTGAGCTTCCTGAATTTTCATTAGAGAACAAAAGCTGTTGTTTTAGGTTTCTTAATCCATTTAAAGCCATATTTTTTGCTTTCTTTGTTACTAGCAATGCAAGAGCTCTATTCTAAATGGCATTATAGTATAAGATTATTTATGGTCAGTTGCTGTGTGTAGACAGGCTCTGTTGCCCTCCTCAGTCACCTTCTAATCTTCCCGAGCATAGGACAACAAATTCTCCACAATCTGGTTTATGAATACATCACAGAGAATAAGAGTTAGGACTCAAGCTGTAGAGATGGTTTTTAGGAGCTTAATGATGGATTTTAAGAAAGATACTCTAGATAGAACTGACAGACTATTCCAAATGCCCCCCAAAAGTGAAAAAGGAAGTGGAATACAAATGGACCCATTCAATGGCAAAGGGAAAAAGAAATGGATGTAGGATAAAATTAATGGATGGAATGAGGAAGGTGCATAAGTGTACAAGGTTTTAAAGGTGAAGTAGGCAGTAGCCAAGGTTGTTTGATTCCTCTTATGTCCTGACTTTTTATTCAATCGTAATGTTTGCATTTACTTACAATGTTTTATTTAAAAAATAAAAAAATTTTTTAAAAAATTATTTAAAATAAATAAATAAAAAAAAGTTTTATTTAAAAAATAAAACAACACTTATTTGAGCATTAAGTTCTAAGTGGAAGAACAAGAACTAAAATAATAGAAGTAATAGTTAAGGATAACTGATTCTGTTAACTGTGAAATCAGAACACTGTTACACTAAACTCACTGGTGTTGTCTTTTTTGGTTGATATCTGGTTAACAACATACAGATTGAGGAGGTCTAAACTGACTGCTGAACTTTTAGGAGATGATACTCCCAGAAGCTTCATCTTTGATTTAAGTTTCTTCTTTTCAAAGAATTCCTAAATTTTTTAAAAGAGAGAATAAGTTTTTGACAGAAGCTTCAACAACATGTTAGCAGCATATATAATTATTAGTAAACAATTCCTAATAATAAAAGCACATGATTAAAACTTGCTGAATTCTCACACCCTGTCTACTCTTACTCAGTTTATTTTTATTGGCTTGAAAATGACTGCAAGTATAATTTGGTCATATTAAAAATAAATCACTCTTCTCCTGATGCCAAAAACTTAGTCCTTAAACAGTCATGCCTCAAGATTTGTGTATGATCATTAAAAATATTTCTTTAAAATAAAAGACATACCAAAATGCTGCAAGGAAAAAGTCTTAAAAAAAAATTAAACTTGGGCTTTTTAGGCAGCTTATAAACTAGCAGGCAAATAAATCAGCAAGATTACATACACATGGCCATCTATAAGGACACAAAGAGTTAATTGTTCTCCAAATTTGTCTTTCTCGACATAGAAAACAGTCTTGTCACAAAACAAAAGAGAAAAAAGTAAAGAAGAAAAACCTCTAAGACTGGGACTTTGGAAAGGCTTTTTGTCGCAAGGAACAAAAAGAGATATGACTGACACTTTGAATATATCAGGCAGATAATTCTGGAAAATATAGGAAACAAAAATCTCCATTTTGTAGGAGACTATTAATAATCATCCTAAAATCATTAGCATCAAGCACAGCAGATGAACAAATAAAACCAGTAAGATTTCTCTGTTTTAACCACAAGAAGGATATTGAAAACTGAAGGCTATGCCAAAACACAAAATAGCATTGGCTTTTCTTCTAAAATGTAATTCCTCTTGTGATTGCAGGTTACACGTAACTAATATATCCAACATGTTTGTTGGTAACTGTTGTCCAGTATAATTTATTATATCACAATCTTTAGCTTTCTAGGATGTTATCATCTGCGGAAAATACCTGTTCTTCAGTTAAGAAGAATATCTGCAGTAAGGTAAATTCAGCCTGTGTACAAATCAACACTTGAAAATTCATATTGCTTTGGAGTCCACACCCCCAAAATGCATCCATGTCCCTTCAGTGTCCCAGATATTTTCTTCCTATCACCTCTAAATTACTAAATTACTATTAATTGTGTAACAGCAATTATAAAATTACCACTGTGTTTAGTAATTTAGTACTAAATTACTAAAAACAATCCTGTATTGGATCCTTTCCTGTTTTCTCTCCTCCACTGAAGCAAATTAGATAGTTGTAACGTAAATTATGTGACTTAGACCAATAAATCCCTGAGAAAACAGACATTTTGAGAGCTCACAGGCCTCCAGGAGACTGGGAAAGCAATGGGGGCAACAAGCTGCTGGTTGGTCCCACATTTCCTTAGGTAAAGGTTTTCATTTCAGAGATTGTCTCCATACTGTCAGCCTGTTTTTCCTCCTCCTGTATATGCCAGTGCATCTGCTCTGGGCATTGGGGGGTACCAGCTTCAGTAGTGGAGCTTCCCTATACTGTCTCTTT
This sequence comes from Oceanodroma leucorhoa, assembly GCA_030449065.1. NCBI lineage: Eukaryota > Metazoa > Chordata > Aves > Procellariiformes > Oceanodroma > Oceanodroma leucorhoa. The sequence goes on along the minus strand of JASVER010000009.1, from coordinate 3,140,070 downwards.
TTTCCAGCTGCTGAGGAGGAAACTGACTTCTCTTACTATGGTTATAACTATCTCCTCTTGGTGTTTTCTTTCTCTTTCCTGTTTGAAATGTCTTCTGCTATGCCAGGGATAAATTTAATTCTATTATTTCACTTTCAAATTCAAAATACAAATAAGCTGGCCTACTTTTGCAAATGCCAGCATAAAGTACTTCAGTGAGCCTAACATTCTTTTATGTAGCCCAGAAAAATAGCTGTGTATATGTGTAAGTGTTAGGCTAGCTGACCATATGGTTGTCACTGTGAGGCTTCAAGCAATCCCGTGTATCAGCACATACCAACAAAATATGGTAACAGAAGTAATTCAGTCAGACTTGAATTGGGCACATTCATTCATTCATTCATGCCTTCTTCTACTCCCTCCTCTTCCTGCTGGAATTCAGTGTAGTAAACTTAGAACAAGACTTCTGCCTTCAAAGTTACATGCAGTCAGGCAAAAGCATTACAACTGTTATGCTACAGTTCTGAGTCTCTTTCCAAATGCTTTGAAAGTTTTCCCTAAGTGAATCAACTAAAGCATTTATATAACAATATAAAATCCAAGATGGCTAGAACTGTTTACCTTTTGCTTTCTCCTTTCCTGCTTTAATATGATTCTGCTCCTGAAAGATGGAAATAATTATTGTTTTAATTGTAAAAATATAATCTTGAGTGATGGCTTGAATTTCTCATCAACGGTATTGAGAATTTAGGACATAAATATGCTATGCTATGCTATGTTATGTTATGTTATGTTATGTTATAATGGATCAACTACTTCAGGTAGTAAAGTCAACATATCTCTGTTGAAGTCACTTCAACTGATCCTGGTTTACTCAGGTAAGGATAGGACCACATTCTATCTTAGGGCTACCAAATACATTGAACATTCAGAAGGAAAAGCTTTTAGGCATTTGACCTGTAAAGCAACTTTTCATCAATTCTTAATTTCTTAAAACAGTATAAGAAATCTTTGTCAATATATTCATTTCTCCTAATTTTCTTTGTCATGCTGCAACATAGTTACAAAACCATATCAGCAAAGAAAAAGAAAACAAAGGAGCACAGTACAAGTTTCTACCTTCTGGGACTTCACAGAATATTGTGAACATTTTGTAAAAAAGGTAAGAGAAATAGATTGTCACTACAAGTTTTATCAACTTGCTGTTTCTTGTGCAATATAGGAGACAGTTATACCTTAAACTACATATCTCAATTGTTAAACATAGTGTTAAATGAATTGCCTACAGGACATGGTGCATAAAATTGGAGCTCTGGGTCACTGCTGTGAGCAGGATGAGCATGGCTGCAATCTTTGGGTCAGTAGGATTAGGACTTTTTTTGAAAATTAGAAATACGGAGTATCCCCATGGAATTACATTTTTTTCTTTTTTCTTTTTTTTTTTACTGCGGTTAAAGTTAGAAGACACTTTTTAAACATATGCACATGACCTTCCCCTTGCAGTGGATAGAAGCCCCAGTAACGAATAGTTTTTTTGACACCTAAAATGCAAATCCCAGACTCACCTGAGGAATCCCGACAGATAATTAACAGCAGCAGAAAGCAGCAGGATGATTTGCTATTTGCTAAGTGAGTGCAATACTCCTACACACTGCTTTTTCTTATAGACAGAGTAGTATGATAGACAGGCATTTAGGACAAAGTTGGGGTTGGTTTTTTTTTTCCAAACTGAAGCTTTGCCTTCCCCCTGCTTCACATAGGCAACTTTCAGAAACCTCATTTTGCTGGGAAGACTTCTGGACGGGTAAGGTATTATTTTAGTTTGATTCTGTAAAGAGTCAGGATGATTATAAAGCTGTGTAGCAGCAAAGTTACTTTCAAATGGCTGACAAAATCTGTGGGGTTTAAATTTCTAGTAGATAGGCAGATAGCATAGCACATGAAGAAACAGAGTATTATCCTTTTTTTTTTAATGTTACAACTCAGTTGGTGATTATTTTACTATTTCAGTGAATCTCAATAACTCTACAACTTTTTCCCCAAATGACAATCGCTGCCATTCGTAAGGGTGGGAGGAAAGGGCCAGGCAGGAGAGCCTCACCCAGCCCCAGTCTGCAGAGCGATACTAGAATCATAGAATCATTAAGGTTGGAAAAGACCTCTAAGATCATCAAGTCCAACTGTCAACCCAACACCACCATGCCCACTAAACCATGTCCCGAAGCGCCACATCTACATGTTTTTTGAATGCCTCTAGTGATGGTGACTCCACCACTTTACCGGGCAGCCTGTTCCAGTGCTTGACAACCCTTTCAGTGAAGAAGTTTTTCATAATATCCAATCTAAACCTCCCCTGGCACAACTTGAAGCCATTTCCTTTTGTCCTATCGCTTGCTACTTGGGAGAAGAGACTGACACCCACCTCGCTACAACCTCCTTTCAGGTAGTTGTAGAGAGCGATAAGGTCTCCCCTCAGCCTCCTCCAGGCTAAACAACCCCAGTTCCCTCAGCCGCTCCTCATAAGACCTGTTCTCCAGACCCTTCACCAGCTTTGTTGCCTTTCTCTGGACGCGCTCCAGCACCTCAGTGTCCTTCTTGTAGTGAGGGGCCCAAAACTGAACACAGTATTCGAGGTGCGGCCTCACCAGTGCTGCGTACAGGGGCACTATCACCCGGCCCAAACGTGACCCACCCTGCCTGGTGTGGGAGGGCATCTGCATCTCCTCACACAGCCTGGTTCAGGAGGGAACACTGGGGCTGTCACACACACCATGGCCTGCTGGTCTGTGAGGGGACACCAGGCTTGAAAGACACACCGTGGCCCTGCCATTCTGTGAGGGGACACCAGGGCTGTTCCACCCACCATGGCTGTGCCCATTCTGTGAGGGGACACCAGGGCTGTTACACCCACCATGGCTGTGCCTGGTCTGTGAGGGGACACTAGCTCAGCGTGGAGCCATTTCTGGCAGCCTTTGAAGAGTTTCACTCACCGGCTGCCGCCGACCCAGTTCATTTTCTGCCGCTGAGGAAGGAGGTAGGGCTACCGTGTGTGGTGCTGGGGATGGCGCGGGCGGGCAATGGCCACCAGAGGGACAGTTTGCCAGCAGGGCCACTCCCAGCAGCGCCACAGCAGGGCCACAGCAGGGCCACAGCAGGGCCACAGAGCCCTCCCGCAGGGCCGCCTCCTCCCTGGGAGTGCCAAGGCAGCTGCTCTCCATGCCCCCAGGCTGCCCAGTGCTGGCAGAGAAGAGGGAAGAAGGTGGTACAGGGACAGAGAGCAAAAGGAGAAGGATGCAGAAAGCCAAGCGGGGCAGGCTGATGGGGAGGAGGCGATGCTCTGGTTGTTGCCACCCTTCCTCTACCACCGGCATTTCCATACAGGCTACTGTCAGAAGCCATTGCCCTTTGGCAAGGGAATCACAAGCCTCTTGCTGTCCCAAGTGAATCAAATTCGCAGTTATTGGAGTGGCTTACACAGCTGTTGATATTTTGTCTTTCAGGCCCAGCTTGTCACGGCTACAATCACGATGATTTTTAGGGCAAGAGAGAAGCAGCACTTCCCTCCCCATCCTGCTCTTCCTCACGTATTTTAGGTGCAACAGGGTCGGGGGGGGGGGGGATCAATGGGCATTTTCTACTAGTGGGCGTTGTTGCCCTTGGAGCTGCCTGATGAGCTTTTGCGTGTAAATAGCAACGAACCCTCGAGGAGGGACGCAGAGCCGTGGGTGCTCCGGGGCATCTCCGCAGCAACGCAGCTCCCCTCGCTCCCTTCCCTGAGACTCACTGCCGTCGTTGCAGCAAGTGAAGGCACCCATTTACAAAACAACCATTAAAATTCTATTTAAATCTTTTCCTGCAGCATTTCCTTACTGAGTTATCTTTAGCCTAACATTTTTCAGAGTACCAATGCTCGATTGTCATTAGTACAACAATGTGGACAGTGCTCACAGCAAGTATTAAGAGCCTGATACTAAAAATGACCCAAGTCTTTTTCTTTCTAATACTTTTAATTTTGCTAGGGTGTTTGTAGAATCCACGGCTAAAAGATCATAAAAGTGAGAAGATCTGCTTCTTTAAAATATCACCAATTAAACTGAATAAACTTACTGGACAGAATGTTTTATCTTTGAGATATCCCCAGTATTTCTGAGTAGTATGCATAATTGTTTCTTGTAACAACACTAGATTAAAATCTTCATAGTTAAATATATCTATATTTTAAGTGTGTGTGCCTCTACAGCTAATATGACAGATGACAGACTGAAAGATTATTTAACTCATTTCATCACTTGAAAGAATCCTTTCTATTTTGTTTGCATTTCCATCTAGTGTAAATTTTTAACTTGTTAATACTATGCCTAAAAGGTAGTTTCAGGCATGACATAATCCAATCCCTTTTACTTTTGTTTTTCTAACATAGTATTGATATTTTCTGTACCACCCTTAATCTTACTCTTCCATGGCATTATCTGGATTTAAAGGAAAAGACTTCACTTTTCTTTATGTTTGATTTATTGAATCTGGTAGATAGCAGTAGCTCACAGAATCCAGAAAAAGTGACATGGCAGCTTCAATCAATTATATTTCAATATAAGAAAACCTTCCCTCCTCAAATTATTTTCTGCAAATAAAGCTAAAATACCTTTCAAATGGTCATAAAATAAAGAATCAGTTCTTTCTTCACCAAAGGCAAACAGTGAAATAAGACCTGAAATACATATGAGACTAGATTTCTAGTGTCTAAATATTGCACCTTGACTGTCAACACTTTGAAATAATTGATTTGAATTTTTGAGTGTTGCCATACTTTCAAAGAATTACAAGACACTATTATTAATCTCAAAAGGTCATAAGAATGAGTTTCATGGAGCTTAGTTGCTTCTCTGAGAAGTGAAGTAAATATAGAACAAGGAGACTTCCTCCATGCATCAGAAACTGAAGTTTAAAGAAGAAAAAGGCCTTGAAGATTTCCCTTTTTTGTAACTTTTTAACAGCCACTCTTCAGAATAACTACATCTCATGTTCCTTTGTTAAGAAAGTATTATACAGGATCTTCTTCAGAACAGCTTTCCAACTGTTGCTAAAATAACCTTCAGCACTTGAGTTTTCCCCTCTGACATGCTGCTTCATTATCAGATCAGCCCTAGATAGAAGTGACGTAGCAAAGCAGTGCAGAGCAGTATACTATCTATCTAAGACCTCATTCCTCCATGAAGGCTGGTGTTGAAACATTGACCGTGCAACTTTTGGCATCCAGCTTTGAGTAAGTCCTCACAGAAGTCCTAAATAATCAAGTAAGGGGGGGGGGGGGGGGGGAGGGGTGTCTTCTGATAGGTGACTCAGAGCACCTAATTTAGGCTCCCACTCTATGTCTCAACACCCAGAGAGGAAGCAGCTAGGTTAGGTAACTGAAACTGCGTGAGGTGAAAGTGTGTGCCGCTGTCTGCAGCATTATTGTACCCTGAAGATTTGAATACCCTTCTTTTCCAAATAATTTCTTAGAACTAACTGCAAATGGTTCTCATGTTTCTTAATGAATCTTATACTTCCCAGCAAGTGTCCTCATCTAATGGTCATTGTAACAAAGGAAGGGATTACTAAACAGATGAACATGTAGTAAAAAAAACCTCTGGGGATTCTCAAGTTGGGTTTAAATATTTTACAACATTACCATTTTTTTTGCTGTTAATTTAACATATTTTAACTTTGATTTTTGCCCAAAATGTTTCATCTTGATATCTAGCATTAGGCAACTAAATCCATCTGTAGATAACTACGTAAAAGATGCAGAGTAATTGAAATGCTTTTGAATCCTCTGCCCAGGGTAGGAATTTCTGGTACTTTTAAATGCCAGGACCCACTTACTTAGGTGCCTAAATATTGACCTAATTATCTAATGCTAGGAATGCATGTCTGAAAAAAACTGAGTCTGTTCCAAGTGAAAGCTTTTGTTTGGCAAACCCAGTGCTTAAATTTTGTTTACAGAGTTGCATGGTCTCCTCCCAGTCAATGCTCCTCTGCCCGTTCCCCTCCTTGAGAGACCAGCTTATGGAGAAATAAAGTAATACTATCCTTGTGGTGTTTTATACTAACCTGGTTGGTGGTTTTACCCTAAAAGAGTTCTTTTTAACAGATTGCTGTGATATTGCAAAATCATGATAGAGTCTGAGGAGGTTTAAAACAGAAGACAAAACTTGTTTTAAAAACAAATTTTCCCCTTTAAAAAATAGTTCCTCTTGAAAGACAGAACTCTCTTTCAATTAATTTAATGAAAAGTCCTTCCGCCATTCACTTTTAAAGGGCAGAGGCCTTTTTTGAAGAAAATTTTCTAGAAATTGCAAAAAGCCCAAGGATTTTTATATTTTACCACAAAACACTGATCTTCAGCCAAACATCTAAAGAAAAACACAGTGGGCTTCCTTATGTTCGTGTACAAGGTATCAGCATTAGATTTGAAAAATGACAGTAAATTGCTGTATGAGATGAGTAGAATTCATTTGGTATGAAACCCCAGTTTAAATACCTACAACATATATTGAAATCAGTGACTACCCAGCCATTCAATAGAAGATCAGTTTTGGCCCTGCCATATTGGAAAAAATGCAATGAGAGACCACCTCTTCTGGTTGTTTCTCCCGATACATGTTCCTTGCTGAGATGGATTCATTACATTAGATTTGAAGGAGTTAGGAGTGAGCATAAATGGAAAGGGATGATGCCATTAGTTCAAAGACTAGATAGTAGAGAGGCTAAATAGTTTCCAAAGATAGCAAATGAGCCACCTCAGAGAGAAGCACATAATCTACATGGGTTGAAATTCAAAGCCCAGTTGGGAAGAACATGGGATTGGATCTACATGTCAATCCACCAGCCAAGACAGTACCATTGACAACAGTATATTGACACATTGCTATATGAAGCAGATGCCGTTCTTAGGTGGTATAATATAGATGGAATTATTTTTCACAGAATGAGCCCTCAAGATGAAGTGCAGTCCTTGGCTTGATGCAGAACAATGCACGAGATCTGGTTCAGGATCTCAATGCTGGAATTGCCACTTTATAAAAACTATTTCTACAAAGAGCAACAAAGACCAAAGAATCATCTATAGTTGTGCTAAACTCCAGTAAGGGAACAATGTGAGGCTTGTTAAAAACAAATTAGGAGAGGGAGCTAAAAGAATTACATCCTTCCATGTGGCTAGGAGAAAGCTGAAGGATACCAGACTTGAAGCAAAGAGACAATCTGAACCATAGCAAAAAGCTATACTGCATTCAAAAGAAGATAACAGAAAGGAACATGAACTTTGATAAACATAAAAATACAATTAGATAGGCCAAAAAGAATTTGGGAAACAACTAGGCAAAGGAACCAAACTACTAAATCATTCTTCTTACACATCAACCAGGAGCAAAAGCCTGCTAGAAAATCTATAGGGCCAGTTGATGACTAAGGTACAATGAGAGTGCTCAGAGGAGACATGGATGTTACAGAAAAGGTAAGTTAGGGTTTTTTGCATCAGTATTCATGGATGAGGAAACTGAGGAGAACTTTATGCAGGAATCCTTTCTGGGGAACTCAGCAGAGGATCTGTCCAAAGTAAAAATAACAGTAGGCAAGGTCAAAATGAGCTTACCAAGACAGAATGAACACTAGCATAGCACCAAGACTAAATGGTATTCACAGAAGAGTTCTATAATGCAGCAGTGCGGAAAGGACCACTTAAAAATTCCTTGGTTTTGGAGACTAGAAGGTAGCAAACGTGACACAATTAAAAAAAAAAAAAAAGATTCTGTGGCAATCCAGAAAGCCTACTTCTGTAGCACAAAAAATAGCAGGAACTATAACATAGGCCAGCACGTGAAGAGCCAGCATAGCTTTGGAAGTGCTGCCTCATAAGCATGTAGAAAAGACTGATTGTTGTAGTCTTGATAGATTTAATTAAGGCTGTTGACAACATCTGTTACTGAAGGTTTTAAGGAAACTAAGAAGCCATGAAATAAAAGAGAAGTTCCTGCCATTGGCTAAAATATAAGAGAGAGTGGAGAGAATATTTAGTTCTTGCATCCATGCACTCAGAGGCTAGGGGCGGATACGGAATTGTCGTGATTTAACCCCAGCCGGCAACTAAGCCCCACCCAGCTGCTCGCTCACTCCCCCCCCTGCCCGGTGGGAAGGGGGAGAGAATCGGAAGGGTAAAAGTGAGGAAACTCATGGGCTGAGATAAAGACAGTTTAATAGGGAAAGCAAAAGCCGCGCACAAGCAAAGCAAAACAAGGAATTCATTCCCTACTTCCCATGGGCAGGCAAGTGTTGAGCCATCCCCAGGAAAGCAGGGCTCCATCACCTGTAACGGTGACTTGGGAAGACAAACGCCATCACTCTGAACGTCCCCCCCTTCCTTCTTCCCCCAGCTTTATATGCTGAGCATGACACCATATGGTGTGGGATATCCCTTTGGTCAGTTGGGGTCAGCTGTCCCAGCCGTGTCCCCTCCCAGCTCCTTGTGCACCCCCAGCCTACTCGCTGGTGGGGTGGGGTGAGAGGCAGAAAAGACCTTGACTCTGTGTAAGCACTGCTCAGCAGTAATGAAAACATCCCTGTGTTATCAGCACTGTTTTCAGCACAAATCCAAAACATAGCCCCATACTAGCTACTCTGAAGACAACTAACACTATCCCAGCCAAAACCAGCACAGGAATAGAGGCTGATAAACTCATGAGTGGTATGCGAAAGGTGGCGGGAGCGGGGCACGGGAGGAGGGGAGAAAGAGAATGAAAGTGAGCTCCGTTGTGGAATGCCTCCTGCAGAACAGGCACAGGTGGCCGTAAAGCAGAGCTTGGGAGAGTCAGGGTCAAAGCAAGCAGAAAGGAGAGGTTCTTCAGTATGGGATAGGAAACTTGCTGAGGAACCGCTTGCCAAAGGATGTTATTATTTATGTAAGAGTTTACATGATTTCAAGAGAGACTCGACAAGTACTTGTAACAGTGGAATATTTCATAGAAAAACCTCTCAGTCTCATGAAATTCTTACAGCTGAAAATCGCCAGAGGTTGGGAGTGTATAGAGCTACAGCAGAGAAAGTAGCATCATATGTAATTGCATATACCTTGGATATCTGCTTAGAGCTATTGTTAGAGATAGAATACTGGGGTCGGTGGGGCACTGGCCTGAACCAGTTTGGTTATTCTTAATATTTAGAAATCTCCCAAATAAAAATTAATTAATAGATTGCAGTAAATGATCTTTTTATTGTCATACCTACCAGCTGCAACCCCTCAAATAAATTCTTGAGGCATGACAAAAGGATGGCAGCACATGTCGTGTTTGGGGTGCATGAGTAGGATAGATTATTTTTGTGGATTTATTCCTTCCTGCACTTTTGCAGAGTAGAGCACTGGCTCTGCTGCAGGCAGTGCCAATATAACCATTGCTAATTGATACCAGCTACATGATTTTACCACTTACACACTATTGCACTTGGCATGTAGCTTGTTTAAGTATTTACAATGCACTTGAGCAAAGGATTAATAAAGAAATGTTAGCATTTTATTCAGATGATCTGAGAGCAGAAACCCTTACAGATTTAAAGCAAAAACAAACAAACAAAAAACCACATACTTGAGACTTCTGAAGGCATGAAATAGACTCATGCTTCCCACAATTGTATTTTTCTGGAATTGCTGGGTTCAGCTGAGTTTTCTGTATGAAATAAGAAATAAATTTAACAAGAGAAATGTGTCTTAAAAATCCAGATATGAAAGCTTTTAAGTATTAAAGCCTAAATATTAAAAATGTAATTCTTCGAGATCATTAGTCAGCAGTTCACTGTGGTTGGAGCAACTGACACTGACCTTCTCTATCCTTGGCCTTTTCCCTCTTCCTCTCTCTCTGTAAAGGGAAAACAACTTGTTTACACTTCTTTCTAGAGCCGTATTGTGTCTAGAATCATGCTGTTTTCAGAAGTCAGAACTGTTTGTGATCCGTCTGCTATTGATTGTGCCTCAGCCAGTCTACTCAAATGTCTTATGGATAAATTCTCATAACCCACAAAACATGCAGGATTTAAATCTACAGTATACAGAATAAGAGGACTACTGGTGCAGGAATATCCCCCATTTACACCATCTCTGTGGTGCCTACACTCTGGAGTCAAACAACAGAGCAGGACCTTCCCACTTCCCCTCTGCTCTCTACCCTCTTGCCATAATACATTTCTGCCTAGTCTGGGTACCGTACAGCCTCATTAGGACCAAAATTGGAACCAACTGCTTGGTAGGATCAGGCCAGTCTCACCACAGTGACACTTCTTCAACAAGTTTCCACATCCATCACCTTAAAACTGAAGCTTCTTGCTTGGCTTAGATCTCCAGATCCTAAACGAATCACAGTGTCTGGCTATTCCACTGAGGTGTATGATTATAGCCAATAGCTTCTCTAAACCAGGCAGAATAAGAAGACAATTTCTGCCGCTATGAATTTGAAATCAAAGGTAAGATGCCTTATTGCCCTTTTCTGATTAAAAGGTCTAATTTGTCATTGGTTTGCCTTGATGTTGCAAACTAGTTCTGTGGGTGTATTTCTGTATTTATGTAAGTGATTACATTAAAGTCAATAGAAACTTTGGAAGTACTTCAGAGCAAGGTATTTACTTGAATAAGGGCTTGTATGATCGTCTTCTGTTGAATTTGACTCAAATCGAGGCCTACTATTCCCACACCAGTATGTAAACATACAGCTCGAGAGTAAAGAAAAAAACACAAATTCCTAGCTCACCACATTACAGTACATCGTATTTTAGAAAGGATTTACAGTTCAGTATCAGTATGTAATTGAAAACAACCGTCACTGTGTGGATTCATATTTTATGTATTTCACGTATACTTCATCCACATATAAACAGTTACGTACTTTATGCATAATATACATGTATTTAAATGTTAAATAACCCAAATAGCAGTGATACAAAAGGCATAATTTATATCTATTTTTCAGTACCTTTATTTTTTATTTTGTATGTCTTTATGGCACAGTGTATGGCACTCTGTAAGCAGTGAGGAAATTCTAGTTTTCTGCAAAGATTGATGTTACAGCCTTTGGACTCTGTGTTAGGAAGATATAAGGCATCAGGGAAGCAGCCTTTTGCTTCAAAAACTGCACATTTTATTTTTTCAAACATTAAATCAAAAGGTTTTAAACAATGATCATTGAGTAAGGCTGACTGGTATCTCTTACATAATAACCTGCATGTTCCAATTCCACTATCTCCACAGCAGTCGCAAAGCTGTGCAAGGATGAAGTGCTGGAGTGGGAGCCAGTGGGCATAAAATAGAAGAGAAAAAAAGAGGCATCAGTGTTGCCATGATTACACTCAAGTTCCTACCTGTTCAACATTCATGGAGTTGAGTCAGTCTGATATTCATTGTTTCTGTTTCTGCTTTGTGGTTGTATCCAAGCACAAATCATTTCTATAGACAGTGATTCTGTTACTACAGTCATCGGAGAAGCACTGTTTGGATAATAATTTTATTTTTGTAGTTGGGAGCAGAATTATGGCATTCTGTTCTGCTGAATATTGACTTAAAATAATGAAAAATTAGTACAGAATATTAGATAATTATAAAAATAGGATAAGCTCCTCTTATTCTTCCTCCACAGCTATTGGGTCCTATATTCAGAAAATGCACACAAGTTATTTTAATGTGTTTGATGAAAACTAATCATATGACTTAAAAACAATCACTTGGCACTAAAAAAAAGTATCTGGTTCTCCTTAAGAGAGGATAAACCCCAAAATATTCTGGTTCTAATATCAACATGCCCCCAACCCCACAGCCCAAGTTACTTGAACTTATTTGATTGCACTTACCTTCAAGAGTCAGTCGACATTGTGGAGACAACAGAGCAATGAACACTGCATCAATATTACTGCAGCTTTGGTAATTATTTTTCCAGTAACACTGAGAAATTTTATTATGACTAAATGTAGTAAAATTGCTGCCTTCACCACTAAAAAGAAAAAATCTACCACCTAAGGTCATGTTCCACAAAGGGGAGTTTGTGCGTGGATTACAGAGTGGGACTCTTACACTTGAGGCAGCAAGAACAGAAGAAAGGGTGTATTTAAAACAACAGTTTAGGCTTTTCTCCATACTTTCAAAGGAAGAAAATACATTACCTTTATTGACTAAAACACTGCATGGTCAGATTTGCTTTACTTAAATGTTCCCACAGATCTGACTGTGGGGTGTATGTCTGCACTTACCGCCAAGACACCAAAAGCTTCAGTCCTCCAGGATCTTGTGAAGTGGAAGGTCAGCAGATATGCAGACCAAAAGAGATCTGTGAACTTTCCCCTTGGTAAGAAAATGCTAGAATAATGGAATATTGCAAATAACTGTGGTTTAGCAAAATCTAAGAGTATGCTGTGATACACACAAGCAGAATGGGAAGTATTCAATTGACGACCATGATTAAAAAATAACAAACCCTAAGCAAAGCAATTTCTTAGCCAGTATGTCAGTGTCTTTGTGTGCTGAAAAACCTTTCTATTTCACTGACAAAATAATCTGCAGTGAAACCAGGCCTACTCAGTAACTGAAAGTTAGCTGTACTGCTCTAGCTCAGATTTTGACATTTTCCTAGCTTTATTTTGAGTTCTGTATTAAAAAAATAAAAGCTAGAAAGACCTCTATCCAGCTCTCTATCCTGTCCCCACTGGCAGAGTATCCAATAAGCTCCAAGATTACCCCACATCTTCTCTACACAACTTTCCAGCACCCCAAGAAGTGAGAAATAGATCTTACTTGGACTTGTCTTGCTGGTCTTGGCTTACTGGGCTTTTTGGAAGGCACCTGGATGTTTTGATAAGTGGTGCCTGATTTTTGAAAACAAAGCGCTTTCTCTTTCAAATCAAAGATATTATTTCTTCATCCTGAAGTTTGCATTGCTGTGTAAACATCATCATTGCACTCTGTCCAAAGAGGACTGTTTTATAACGGTAATGTGACTCGATTTGACCCTGCATATGCCAAGTTACGGCGAAGCAGGTGGCCTCGCTCTCCATTTCTAGGGGAAGGCTGGACTCCTCAGCTCTCCTGTAAATGTCCGATACCACGTTTTTCAAACCTGCTTCTACACACACATCCTAAACTAATGCTTAATCATATACCAGCTGATGCAGTTACCTTACTACTTCATTTTCAAGGTGTGAAAGGACCCGAAGTATTTTTTAAGTACTCTGATCCTGCCCCTGTAATTTCAAATACAATACCTTTTCCAAACAAGTGAAGAAGTAGGAACAAGAAATTAGGGAGAGAGAAAAAATAAAGCGGCAAGACAACTGCCTTTACTGTTAATTCCTTTGTGCGAATTTAGCCTGGTTTTACTGCAGGGACCGTGCGAATCGGTGGGGGTTGTTTTTGTCCAATAACGCTGCAACAGCACAATACCGGTTTCCTTTTGACGAGAGGACAGGAAATAAATTACGCCTATTTTGAAAGCGCTGCCCCGGAGGCGCCGAGCTGCCCGGGTCCCTCCGCGACTGCCGACCCGAGGCTGCCCCTCGGCCACCGGCCCCGCCTGCGCGCTGCCCACGCCCGCGCCGAGCCGCCGCTCGCCCCGCACCGGGCGCCTCCCCCGCCGCGCCGTTACAGCCCCCCCGCCTCGGGGGAGGGCGCGGGCGGGCGCCGCCGGGGCTGCCGCAGGGCCCGAGCTCTCCCCGCCGTCGCCGCCCCCCGTCGTCCCCCCCGCGCCGCTGGCGGGGCCGGGGCCGGAGGCGGTGCCTGCTCCGCGGGGCAGGCGGAAGGAAAGGTCCGGCCGCAGCCTGAGGCGAGCCGCCGCGCCACCGGGCCGAGCTCCGGGGACCCGCCGTGCAGCCGGGGCCGAGCTCCGGGGGAACCCGCTGTCAGCCCGGGGCCGAGCGCCGGAGGACCTGCGCTGCTGCTGCCGCGGCCGGGCCCCGAGCGAGCGGCCGGGGCCGCGGTGCCGGGGGAGCCGGGCCGCAGCCGGTGCCGCCCCGCGCCGCGCAGCCAATGGTGGTCGGCGGGGCGGGCTGCGCGGCGCCGGGCTGCGTTGTGCAACGCGCCGCGCTTTGAAGGCAACCATCGTCCCTCGCAGGCAGGGCTCCTCCGGCATCTGTCACGGCAGGGCGGCCGCGGGGAGCCGGGGCGTGAGCTGCCCCCGCCAGGAGCGGCGCGAAGCGGTGCCTCCGGCGGGGCACGATGACCCACATGCTGCATGCGGCGGCCCGGCGGGTGCAATGGAGCAGGGCGAGCGCCGCGAAGAGGGCTGCCTGCCTGCTGGCTGCGGCGTACGGGCTCAAAATCCTCTATCCCATCATCCGCAGGCGCATGAAGCGGGCGGGCTGCAAAGGCGGCTCGCAGGATGCCGGCCGGGCCGAAGCGGGCCGGGAGGCGCCGCACTGCGCCGGCAGCCGCGGCAGAGCCTCCCCGGCGGTGAACGCGGAATTTTTCAAGCAGCTGCTGGAACTTCGCAAGCTGTTCTTCCCAAAGCTGGTGAGCACCGAGCTGGGCTTGCTCTGCCTCCACTCGGTCGCTCTGGTTTCCAGGACCTTCCTCTCCATCTATGTGGCCGCCCTCGATGGGAAGATTGTGAAAAGCATCGTGGAAAAAAAGCCCAGGAGCTTTGTCTTCAAATTAATCAAATGGTTGATGATTGCGATCCCGGCCACTTTTGTGAACAGCACCATACGGTACCTGGAGTGCAAGCTGGCCCTCGCCTTCCGCACACGCCTGGTGGATCATGCCTATGAGACCTACTTTGCCAACCAGACTTACTACAGAGTGATCAGCATGGACGGGCGGCTGGCCAACCCAGACCAGTCCCTCACCGAGGACATCATGATGTTCTCACAGTCCGTGGCACATCTCTACTCCAACCTCACCAAGCCCATCCTGGATGTCATGCTCACCTCCTACACCCTCATCCGCACAGCGCGGTCTCGGGGGGCTAACCCCATGGGGCCGACRCTCCTGGCTGGGCTCGTTGTCTACGCTACGGCCCGCGTGCTCAAAGCCTGCTCTCCCAAGTTTGGCAAGCTGGTGGCTGAGGAGGCACAGAAGAAGGGCTATCTGCGCTTCATGCATTCACGCATCATTGCCAACGTGGAAGAGATCGCCTTTTACCGAGGGCACAAGGTAAGGAGGAGGGAAATGGGAGGGTGTTGGGGTTGCTCCTGCAGTGCCGGAGTCGACCCACGCTTCCACTGGTGCCCTTCCCGAGCACTTTGGGTCCCTCTGACATTTAAACCTGTTACAGCTAGCACTTCCCGTTTCCTAGGAAAATGCAGTCTCACAGGCGGTTAATCTGGGAGGAGCGGACTGTAGTTCCCTTGTGCTCTGACAATGTTTCTGTTTTGCAGCTGGATCCTATGCTTTTCTAGAAAGCTAATCTCCTTTTTTCCCTCACCCAGTCCATTCTGCTTAACTTTTCCAGGCTTTTTGTTTTTTTCACCCATGTTTATGAACTACCAGATTTAATGCTGCAGAAGTAGCAACCAGGGCACACCAAAAAGTCTAGGGGAGAACTCTATGATAGCACAGAGAGCACTACAACCTTTGACACTCTTTTACATAGCTAAGCAAAGATGTAGTCATCAGAGTCTTAAAATAGCTTAAGTACAGTACTTCAGCAGTCACAGTTACATAAACTAATGGCTTGTTTTAAAGCCACCTTATTAAGGAACTCTTCGTATTTTTATTAGAAGTGAATTTTGTCTAACACCTTTCAAACACAAATTGGAAAAAAAAGTTGTTTCATGTAAGGTGAAAATGAAAGCTGGAAACCAGCCTGAAGTATTGTTCTTTCAGTCCGAGCAATGGTTATATAATGTAAATGGTTTATTTTGGTAGAAGCAATTGTTCTCAAAAGCTGCCTATAGTAATGTTTTAAGTGCAGCTAAATTAAATGTTTTTTCAATTCCCACATATACTGGCATTATATCATATTGACTTCCAACTGTCTTTGACTTGTTAAACCTCTTGGGATAGTTCTCTCTTCCTCCAGACTGCTTGCAAAACCAAGCAGCATTGCATTTCAGGGATCAGCTCTGCAACTTCAAGTCGTTGGAAATAATTGATCCCCAAATGCTTTCCGATATGAGGAGTTTCAGTTACGGTGAAACTCTACAGCTGCAGCTTCATTAAAAGGATGTGGAATCAATCTTGTTTTGGTTGTTAGAATCAGTTGTTGTGACTGCCTTGTATGTTGTTCTTGCGTATATCAGAGATCTTAAAAAAGCTGAAAACCTGCCAATGTGCTATCGAGGGACGATGGTGTAGATAAGAACCAGGTCCGCTGACTTCCGTAAAGCTGTGCACTTCTGCTGTGAGACTGCAGCGCTGTGAAAATAAGGGACCATGCAGCAGAATTGACTCAGAAGTCACAGCTCTGGGTACCCGATTATTTCGTGCACGTATGTGAACGTATCTTGTATGACATGTGCATCTTTGTTGCATTGTATAAATGTTTTATTTTTTAACTGTAGGTAGAAATGAAACAACTGCAAAAAAGCTACAAGGATTTGGCAGATCAAATGAGTCTCATTTTGTCCAAACGTTTATGGTACATCATGATAGAGCAGTTCCTGATGAAGTATGTCTGGAGTAGCTGTGGTATGATTATGGTGGCTGTGCCCATTATCACCGCAACGGGATTTGCAGATGGCGGTAATACCATTTTTTACTTAATTTCTAAATGTTTCTTTAAAGTTATGTCCCCGATAGACTGTATTTCCCCTGAATGCCATTCATATTTATTTATTATTCACAGACTTTATTACAACGTCAGTGTCTTCTGTGTAACTTTCAAGCATAGCGAGTCAGCTGAGGAAAGAGCAACTCAAAAGATCCAACTTTGAACATAAGCCTGATAAACAGTATGAATTCAGGACTTAAAGGATCCTTGTGTCCCACGATATTATAATGATAATTGCAGTCCTTTTTCACTAACCACTGTTGGGATGGCAGGCTGATTTTTGCAACATCTCCTGCTACTTCACAAAATGATACCATTACCTTTCCTAGAGTGCTTATCTCCTTCCATAAACCATAGTGTAATTATAGGTAATTATTCTCTTATGTGTTGACCTGTTAGGAACCACTGTTTTTCCCTGACTCCCTGGGAGAAGAGAAGGTGAAATTCAGAATCCAGGCTTGGATGGTATCATTTTTGACATCCTATCACAACTTCCCAGGAAAGGAAACAAGACTCAAGTATTGTTGTTACTGTACATGCTATTAAAAAAAAAAAAAAAAAAGAGAGCAGAAAGAAATGTGATTAAGGAGGGGTAGTGAAAGACAAATGGGGAAGCTTGCCTCAACAGGCTTCCTTATGCGCAATTAGAACCACAGAATATATTAATATAATTAATATGTTAATTAATAATTAATAGAATTCTGTAGGATTCTTTAAGCACAGATCCTACAGTGTCTGCGGAAGGATCAGCTCTAAGTTGGGTACATTTAAGCAGGAATGAGTGAATTCTTTTCTGTGCAGGTCTTGGTAGTTATATTCCAAATCAGGGCTGTCCAGCTGGACAAGCTTGCTTCGACCTGTAGGATGTCTTCGTGCAGCCCCCACATGGTTTAGCTTACTTGCAGTTGTGTCGGTACATGGCTGGGTCTTCAGCTGTCTGAGCCGCTGCCCATCACATGGCTCAGGAGGGCCCTATAGCAGGGCCCCGCCTGGCATCCTGGTAACACCTTCAAAAATAAGAGGAGGTCCTATTCCAAACAGAAGAGTTTGTACAAAGCCGTTTCACCTCACAGTGAAGATTATCAGCACAACAGAAAAAGTGATGAGTCTTTCTGCTAAGATGGAAATGAATACAGTGAAGAAAAAGATTGTTTAACCACACATTGTAAATATCCCCTTGGTATTACAGCATGAATAAAAAAAAAAAAAAGACTCATATTCATGCTAAACTAACTAACATTCCTGTTACTCATGAGTATTCTTTTGATAAATGCTTTCCAAATGTGGGAGAAAAGGAAGATGCAGTGATGGCTCATGTTGTAAAGCGGAAGAGTATGTGCCATGAGCAACATAAAACATTAAAGCACGGGGCTTTCTATGGAGACCTGAGGCATATCATAATGATGGATTGCAAACATAATACTGACAAACTCACACTGTCAAGACCAGTTCGAAGTATAACAGGTATTCAAAGAATCAAGCAGACCTGAACTTACCATTGGCCTGCTTGGGAAAACAGTACTTTGTGCCTCAGCAGGTCAGATGCAAGTTTGTTCTTATCTGAAGGAACACATAGTGGATTTATTACTTTAGGGTGAATCACCAGAATCAGGGATATGCACAAAACTGGTACCGTGACCAGACCTGAGACTAAAGGTGTAAAGCAATATATTTTGTACACTTTTTTGTACACTTGGGGGGGGGGAGTAAAAAAATAATCCTGCAATAAAAAGAAAAAAGAATCTTCTATGACGGTGATATTTCTGACTGAAACTTGCTAATTCTGTTACATGTTTCAGGGAAGAAATTAACTGGCAAAGCCAAGATTCCCATTTGATAACATTTCTCATTGTTTTTATATTAAACAATCGGTGTTCCAAATGTTGTGTCTTTCATCAGTTTCTGGAAAGTAACTATTTTTGGAAGCAAGACGATTTCTGTAGACACAGTGGACACTTATCTTTGTTTATAAAACAAGTATGACTATCAGTTACATAAATGAAGATGAAGAGGGAAATGTTAGGTTCTGTATGAAACAGAGACAGTCTGTCTGCCCTGTTACAATGCACCACTTCTTCAAACACAGGAGACCAGCCATATGAAAAATGTTTCGGACGAAAAGTTCACAAAAAGTAATCTTGGTGGGTTAGGGATGTGTTTTGGAATGGTGAAATGCTCATAAATTCTCTATAATTTTAATTTTTCAAATACCCCTAGAGCTATGCCTAAAATGACCAATGCAGTGGTTTGTAGAGATCTCTAAACTCTTGCTAGATGAGCTAGCTTGGGTGCTGGAAGCAGCCATCAGTAAATTCTGCATTTACATACAGGAGGAATGCTGCATCAGTGTAGTTAAACTATAGCTGAGTCCTAAATGATTTAATTTTGGTGGTTCTACATAACATGGGCTGCATGGGCTGTAATCCCAACAAGATCAGCAAAAATTGGTCATCTGAGAAGTAAGAAACAAATTTCAATTTAGTTTTTACTAATGAATTAACTGAATTCTCTCTATCCCCTAAGTTTATTCTTCTTGGAGTGGAACTGGCCTTTTAAAATAAGTGAGAACTACACAAGCAAGAGTTTTGTAATCTCTTCGTTTGCAAGAGGTTTTCTGTCTTTTTTTTTAAAAAAGTACGCCTCTCATTGTGTCTCAGGTAGCTAGATTACATCCAACTAGTTGGCAGTGTACTGATGTTGTATAATTTAAGCTAAAAAATTTGAACATGTATCTCAATTATTAAAAACATCTGAGGCCAGAAAGAGTAACATATAGATAGTGTATACATATGCAAAATTATGATGTAAGAATTTTAAAAACATTTTTCCTAAATGATCCATAGTGTATTTCAGTGATTCAGATGTAATTCTGTAGGGATACCTTTATGGATGTGTAAATGAAAACAAAATAACATTTAGATTTAATAATTCTAATTAATGAAGACAGAAAGGTACATCTGGCTTTGGTACTGCATGTACACTTCTAGACACCAGATTTCTAGAATCTGATCTTGTCAGGGAGGTGAGACAGTTACTCAACAAGTAAAAAAATATTGTTTGCTATACTCTTGCATTGCTTGACTTAGCCCATAAAATTTACAGTCACATCACAGCTGCAGGGAATTCCTCCTCGATTTTCTTGACCATAAACACTGTGCAAACATCACAGAGGTTGTTAATAACACTTGCTATCACAGGAGTTGCCACACTGGATCCACCTATTACCCTACCTAGCCTGATGCCTAGCAGCAGCTTAGCTTGAAAAAGAAACATTAAAAAAAACTTTACAAACTTAAAAAAGACTTAAGCAATATATAAAGGTATATATAAATTTATGATACAGAAAACCCTTGAGACCTTTCATTCTAAATCTTGTATGTGAAAAATCTTAAGAGTTGTTTACTACACATTGCTGTCTTCTTTTTTGTAGATGCAACTATTAACACTGAAATAACATTCAGTCTTAAAATATTCAGCCACTTCTTTTTAAATCTTGATTCCTTCAAAAAGCAAACATTGCAAGTTGACTACGCTGTATAAATCTGTAGGTCACATGGTAGCAAGAGTATATGTAGACATGTTAAACGTAATCATATTTATTTCTCACGTATCTTCTATAATTTCTGCTGTTGTTTTCTCCTTGCCTGTTGCTGCTGACATGTTCTTATGAGACAACTCCTTTCTTTGGAGCAAGAGTTTTCTTGCTAATAGGATGTCATAAACAAAGCATCACAACTTTGTTCTGGGGTCAAATGAAGAGAGAAACTGTGGGAGAGAGGTATCCTACTTAAACCATGCCTCTGATAATAAAAGAGCTTATTGCTTTCTTATAGAGATATAATCATGTTGCCAAATTTCCATCAATATGAATGTTTCCTTTTACATGAAGTCAGTAAATAAGTAAGGCTGAAAATGAATAATTGCAAAAGTAGTGAAAATGCTATTAAAAATCTGTTTCAGATCATTGCTTAGGTTTCACTTTTTTAATATTTTGAAAAATTTAGGTTGAATAATGATATATTAAAAGGAAAATTATCTAGGTAGACAAATAGTATAAAAGAAGAGGATGTTTTGCATAAGGAGATGAATTCCATATACTCCCATTTATTCTTTGTCACCAAGCTATCTATGCTAGTTACATTCACCAATTCTTTTTGAAAGGTTGTCTTCATAGAGTTAACTTTTTCTTAATGTAAAAGCTGCTGTATAATGGCTCACATTCTAATCATAATTTAATTTGTAGAGATAATTTTCAGAAGAATATTTTAACAGAAAACTTTTTTTACTTTTAGAATTGGATGATGGCCAGAAACAGGCAATGGTTAGTGAAAGAACAGAAGCTTTTACTACATCACGAAACTTGCTGATCTCTGGAGCAGATGCTATTGAAAGGATTATGTCTTCGTACAAAGAGGTACTGTACATCTGTCATACATGAAACGGAAGAGAAAAAAAGTGAAACAGAATTTACATTTAATATGAAATGTGAAAAAAAAAGTGCAGTTTTTAAAGGCAAATTATATTGCAAATAAATCCATGGAGATCTTTGAACTGATAGTTTGATATTTAGGTAAGTCTACAAAGAGTCTAAAGTGCACAGCTGCCAGTATGGTGCAACATGTAAATGTCGTTTTTAATACCTGTGTTCAGGTGCCATCAGAGAGCAACAGAAGTTCCTGGAATGTGAGTGATAAAGGTTCAAATTCCTCCTCTGTTTGGAGCACAGGCCTGAATTCAGGCTGTCTGCCTCCAATGTGTTGGGACTCTTCTGTTGGAAGTGTCACGTTTTGTATGAAACACAAAGAGAATTGAATACTTATTTCCTGGACACCTAAACTGTAGGGTTGTTTTCAGTGTGAACTTGTTAAATTGTAAGTAATTTTTCTAAGTAGAGAAATTTTAGCACGAAAAAATCCACCTTGGGATGGCAGATAGTTTAAAAGTACAGGATGTTCATCTGGAAGATCAGAGATGTTGTTTCAGGCCCTTGCCCAAATTCCAGTAAAGTTGGGCTTTCATCCGTGGTCTCTCTTGGGGGTTTCTCTAGGTGCCAGCTGTTAAGCGAAAGAAAAGTGAGGCAGTGCTGTTATTCTCCTCAACATTTCCTTCTGAATGTTGGTTCTGCATTTGTTGATTGGTTTTTGCTTGTCCCTTTGGTGGCGACACCTTTTCCCAGTGCAGCGCGAGGAGGCACACATTAGCTAGGCAGCTAATCAAAGACTATGGATTCCGTTACTTGGAATCCAGCCATAATAGCTACAGCTTTGTAAATTGGAGGAGGGGGGGTAGTTTGGCGCCTTCAGATGTGGATTCTGGCAAAGCCAGAGTCTGTGCTTTTTTCAGAAGAAGTTCTAATGGACTGTGATTTTGACCTGTGCTCCTTTAGCTGTTCCCCTGCCTGGCCTCTGCTCTAAAGATACTGCCAGATATAACCTATTATACATTGATATAATTTCTGTTTTATTTTCAACATTTAAGTAATTTTTATAATGTACATGGGGACTTATAAACATTGTGGTTTTATTTTTTGGAAACAAAAATACCCRCAAAGTAGTAGGAACAACTGAACAAACTCACCTTGTTTATAACATGGTGAGGTTTTAACCCAGACAGCATGAGATCAAAGACCAGTTCTCTGAATTTCCATCTTAATTTTACATTTATACTTCTCTTCAAGAGACACCGCGGTACTTTAACCACATTGTCATTCCCATTTTGTGATTCAGGCAGTTTCCAAAGGACAGTGTACTTCAATCCACTTCAAGTGGTAGTGAAGTTCCAGTTCTTGCCCACCTGATCCACCAAAGCAGCCTCCTTCCAGTCAATGTAATTCAACATGCAGATGAGGTGGGCTCAAATTTTCTTTGCAGGTCAATAGTTCAGATGGTAGCATTTAGTGTTTTGACAAAGCGGGGTCATGGTTTAGAAACTTACTAAAAGTTATGTTTCTTCTGGGACACAGTTGGTACAAGTTTCATTCATCACATGCAGAACTCTCTCCA
This sequence comes from Oceanodroma leucorhoa, assembly GCA_030449065.1. Classification (NCBI taxonomy): domain Eukaryota; kingdom Metazoa; phylum Chordata; class Aves; order Procellariiformes; genus Oceanodroma; species Oceanodroma leucorhoa. The sequence continues at coordinate 3,117,374 of JASVER010000009.1, read as the reverse complement.
TCGAATGCCACTGCCGACGCTATGCGGAGTGCTCAGTCCTAGCACCAGCTCCCACTGAAATTGCCAGAAAGACTCCAGTGGGGAGAATGATGTTACAGCTCCTATGTGCTACCTACTGCCTCAAGTGCTGCTAGCCCAATACTTCTCACAGCTGTTAATGCAATTACCAATAGTGCAAAACAACGTACAGCTGATGGAGTTGAAACAATGAGTTTTTTGAGACATTGTATACTTAACTTCCAGTGGAGTGATGGCCATGTGGCCATAACTAGCACTCACTTCTGAATCTGGCACAAATAGTGAAATTTATAGAGGATTTTGTATTGGAATTATGTATGCCCATAGCAGGTGAACACAGTCATAGGGTGTATGTGTTTAACCACAGCAAGCTAATAGTTTTATAATCTTGAACTCATTTTCTAGCTATTCTTGTCTTGCTCTCTGCATTTAGTATGAAAACTCGTCCTTTTAAAAACATCTAATAATACATTTATAATAAGATGCCCGGGTTTAATGCTTTGCTGCCAGCAGATGGAGGCAGTTCTTTGGGAGCTCTTGGTGGTGTCGCTGCCCGCAAATAGGAAGTCACCAGGTCCAGAGATCTGTTGTTTCTGTCTTCATCAGGTGGAAATTGTGACAGAAGGACCAAAAAAAAGGAGAAAGTCTTTTAAGAGACCTCACCATCTTAAAAATGCCCAGTTCTAATCCAAGGTCTCAGATTTAGCTCTGGTACTGTAGCATGCAGTTGGCAGAAGAGTAATTTCTTTTTTGTACCTTTTTTAGATTAGGATGCCCTGGTGCTGCCTGTTTTGCACAGAAAAGCACACCTTTCCCGCAGGAGGTTTTGGGAATACGGGGAAGTAAACATAAATAATTATAGATGCCAAATTTTCTCACTTCTGTGGACCTTTATTTTGCTGGCAAATGCAGAGATTTTGTTTTTCTCTTATATGATAGGCTCTCTATTTTCAGATACGCTGATAGCTATTCTCTGCTGGTTGAAGACTCTACTGATCCATGGAAAAGAGCAGTCTCTGCAACCTCCTCATTTACTGGAGCTATCATAGCTTACATTGGCTGAAATCTGTCCCTCTCAAACTGTCTCTGTCTCCTGGCTGGTGGGAGCTGTGGGTGGCATATGGGTTAGCACAGAATCTCAAGGAATGAAAACTGATAGGCGTCAAAAGACGCATCATTGATCCTTCCAGAATAGCATTTGAGAAGCACTGACTCAGAATAGCTGGGAATGTTTTTCATGAACCTTTGGCCAAACATTTCATTTATAGAATTTGTGAAGTATAACTGAAATGAGGCATTTGTTGTTTCTCAGGTTACTGAGCTAGCAGGCTACACCACCCGTGTCTACAACATGTTTTCAGTCTTTGATGAGGTGAAGAGAGGCATCTACAAAAGAACTGCCGTTGTTCAAGGGTCTGAAAACAACAGCAAGAATGAAGATAAAGCAGAATTACACATTGATGGGCCCTTAGAAATTAAAGGTAATTAATTAATATTTGTATGTATTCCTCTGTGTGTGGGGCCGATGCTGTGGGACAGGAGGTGAACAGAGGTTTTGTTTCTACAACAAATCATCCTCTCAGCCTTAATACCCCAGAGACCATGTTGCCTTCCATTTTAACCTCCTGCTATTTTGTAACTCTGTGCTTATGCAGTGCTTTTCTAATACACAAAATTGCTCAAATGTTTTCTGTGAAAACTTTCAATGAAAAAGGCATTTCAACTATACTATTATTGGTGGTGATGATATTATTGTTCTTACATGGACAGTGCCTGCTTTCCTCAGACAATTTTTTTCAGAAAACTGAGACTGTAACATTTTCATCTTCAAACACCACATTATTTTGTTTAGGGTAGGAGGGAAAGACAGATTGGTTCAGTAGTTTTTGACAAAAATACTACTTTGTTTTCAGCGACTGAAAATCAGCCTGTGCTCATTTTTTCATAATTTAGTGGGAATTTTCATCAATATATACCTTATCCCTCCCGTCCTTGTCCTGTATCTTTCTGGTGCCACTACCTTTCTGCCTCCACCCTCCCCAAAGCATTTTCTGTGTACATCCATTTCTTATTGTGCTCCGTTATGTGCCACCTCTCTCTTCCTCTTGCGTCCAGCTTTTCTCTGAGGTACTTACAGGCATCTTTTGCAATGGGCTTTTCCCAATTTTCCCAACAGAATCCTTCTGCTTCTCCCCTCTGTGGTGTTGAAAAGCTTCATTCCCTCCCTTTGGCTTCTGAAAACTTAAACCTCGGTAGAGTTGAAGGCACCAAAGTGCTCTTCATGAAACAACTTCTTTCAACAATGTCAACAGTGCTGCCCTTCAGCACAGATTTCTCAAAGGCCCTCTGACAAGGTTCTTCATAACAAACAGTCCGATGCGGCATGGTGGATAGCTGTGGAAACAGCTGATGTCTTAATCCTGTAGATCTTGGCAGTATTTGGCAGACATTAAAAGAAACGGCGTTTAATAACTGTTACATTTTGTCATGTACAAGAGAAATGGTTTGTAGTTCCTGGAGCAACAAAGTAATTTGGGGGCTCTTTTTAGATAACTATGTTTTAAAAACAAAACCAAATACAGTTCAGATATGCCAGCATGCTGTTCATGTTCCCTTTTGGTATACTTATACCGCGCTCCTTTTTTCTCTGCAGCCTTTTCGCAAGATTTGATTCCACTACAGTCACACATTTCACCCAGCCTGAATTCCTCCTAAGTCGCGGTGTCTAGCGTTTGCCCCTGAGTGGTTGTAGGCTCTCAGAGGCAGCTAGCCAATGCCAAGCATTGTGCACAAGGACTTAAGTAGAATTTAGGCCGGATGAATGTAGGCCACAGGCTCCACAATTTTTATGACAAGTCCCATTGTAATACTGTTTTTCCTCCTTTGTTTTGGTCTTGATACTTCAGAAATCCCTGCAGAGTGGATTTGTATGTGGGTAAAAGTACACGTGCTCACAATTTGTTAGCATTTTTGTGAACCCGTCAAAAAACACATGCCTGGTGTAGTGTCGCTGATCTCTCAGTTGCCTGTCAAGTGCCTTTGTAGGAGTCTGAAGGCAATAGAGCCTCAGTGTGATGAGAATGCTGCAATAATTTTTTTTAACAGAAAAATACTTCTGTTTTCCATAATCTCATGTTGGACACCACAGAACTGTTTTAAATAAAACTTATTTTAGGAAAAAAAGAATGCTTGGGCTGATACACGGCACAGAAATTTTTGCCCAGGTTGTTATAATTCGGCAAAGTCAGAAGCAATTGAACAAAGAGCCTCTTAATGGAAAATGTAAAACTAACCTTAACTGAAGGAAATGCTACCGGATCCTTTTGTAATACACTCAGCTTTTCCTTAGTTCCATTTTTATTTGTTCAGATTAGTCTCAGTTATAAAATAAGCAGCCTTGTAATACAAAGAGAAATCTCTTTCCTTTGCATCTTGTCTGTAAAGGTAATTTCTGGTATTTGTCTAGGAGCCCAGCTGTTTGGGTTCTGTTAGAGAAGCCCATTAACAGGCAACTGAGAAGTTAGAGTTGGTTTCATTTTTTCACTGTTTCCAGAAAAAATTATTTCAGAGTCCTTGTGTTACAGAGTATCCAAATGTTCGACTGAGATTGTATATTTAAATTTGCCAGAAATCCAAATAGCAAGTGTAGCTACTGGAGCGAAACATTATATGCGTTTCCGCAAATACTTACAAGACACGTTTACAGCGTCTGTGGCTTCAAAAAGAAAAGCCACTAAATGTTTTCTCCTTTGCCCTCGTTGCTGGAGGAGGCTGAACTGGGCTCTGGTAGTGAAAGTAGATTCCATTTCCTATTTAAATCCTCAAGGCAAACTGGTCTGTCTGTGGCTAAGGCTGTCCTTGAACTTTTTTACTGGTTGATATTGACCACCTATTTAAAACAAAATACACTAAATACAGGTAGGATGTGAATAAACATGTCTTTATAGTGCATTTTATATTTATGATGCATATTGTGCATTGTATTTATGATCAAATTTAGGATTCATTGCACACTCTTGGCTACTGCTGACGGTGTCTTTCTGACTAGCTAAGATTTATTTTCCAGATTTTCCACTAGGGCAACCTGGAGCACATAGGAGAGTTGTTTGAAACTCACCAATTTATACTTCTCAGCCGTGCACAGAGACTGTCACATATTGTCCTGGGTCTGGCTGGGACAGAGTTAACTCTCTTCCCAGTAGCTGGAGGGAGTGCTGTCTTGGGTTTGGTATGAGAGGAACGTTGATGGCCCGTTGATGGCCCATTGATGTCTGGGGACTTTTCGTCCTCCCATGCTCTGCCAGGTGCAGGGTGGGGAGCGTAGCCGAGGCGGCTGACCCAGCTGGCCAATGGGGTATTCCATACCGTGTGATGTCATGCTCAGTATATAATTAGGAGGCRTGGTCCGGGAAAAAGGGGGGGCTCTCGCGGTTTGAGACACGCGGGGCGTCGGTCGGCGGGTGGTGAGCAGTTGCATTGTGCGTCGCCTGCTTTGAATATGCTGTTATTGTTGTTGTTATCATTGTTATTATCACTGTTCTACTTTGTTTCATTTCAATTATTAAACTGTTTTTACCTCAACCCGCGAGTTTTCCTACTTGTGCCCTCCCGATTCTCTCCCCCATCCTACCAGAGGAGGGGGGGGTGAGTGAGCAGCTGCGTGGTGTTTAGTTGCTGGCTGGGGTTAAACCACGACACATATCATTGCTTAATGGAAGGTTTCACAAACTCTAATTATTTTTTCTTCTTTTTAGGGAAAGTTATTGATGTTGATCATGGAATTATTTGTGAAAATGTTCCTATTATTACTCCGAATGGCGATGTGGTGGTTTCCAGACTAAACTTCAAAGTAAGATGATATGCAAGAATCATATCATTGATTGTTGCCATCACATTAACATAAACAGCACAGAATTCATGTACCTTATGTTAAGTACTTGGAGGAGCATATGGATAAAAGGGGAAGTCCAGAAAGGTAGGCATAGTAGCTCAATATAGGCAGACATATGTAGTTTATCCTGCTCAAAGAAAGAGAAGAGAGGATTTCTGGTACTGTTGCCAGGTGGAAAACCAACCTGAGATTTTCAAAGGTGTATATGGAAGTCTGCATCCATCTTTATTTAATTTCAATGAAATTGGGATGCTTTACTCACATAGGCTCCTTTAAAAGTCCGAGTTCACAGCAACAGTGAAAAAATTGAGTCTGTAGTTTTGCTTGATCACCACAAAGAGCAGTAGTAACTAATAGTTGACAGCACAGTCCACAAGCCCATCTGTGGAGTCTTTACTCATTAAAAACTTGTATTGTTTTTAAAAAGCTATTCCAGATACCACTCGGTACCTGCTCACAGTTTTAATGGATGACCTTTAATGAATTACTCCCACATATATCCTGATCTTATGTTCCACTGCAGATGTTATTATTTTAAAAGAATAGTTGAAGTTATCAGAACACTAACATGAATAATTTCAGCAGGTCCTTTAATTTAGCTAAGGCAGAGTGTTCCTCTTGCCACCTCTATTGGTATAGGAATTAGCAACTAGGAGGACAGGGTCATAGCTATGGCAAAACTTGGAATGGCTGCAGTGTAGCAATTTCAGATTTGTAAAATTACAACTTTATGGTCAAGGAGACAATTATATTTATTCATTTGGCTCAAGAGACAAAAACAACAGAAAATATAACATAGTCAATATATTTATGTAAAGCGTAGACAATGACATTGTGATTATACATAAATATACACTCATATATACACAGGGTAATATCAAATGAATAAAACCAAGTGCATCACACCCAAAATAACACTGGTAATTAAGCAGGAAAGGGCAATGTGAAGTAAATTTTCCAAATCATTTGACCGGGCTCCCATAGCTTAAATTAATATCACTGGTGGGCCTAGCACTGCTCTGTATGCCGTTAACACCTTTGGACCTAATCTGCATTAGAATAATTGATTCTGACTGTGGTATATTGACATTGTGATATAATCAGTGTAGTTTATGGAAATACTCAGACATTATAGAAATTATTTTCATTATTTTAGCCCACATATTATATCTAATGCCACTGTTCCCAGAATAGTTGCAGAAATATGTGCAGGTAATCAATGAAATGGGTTGATAATTTGATATAAATACTCATGTAACTCCCTCTAGGGGTTTTTGACTGTCTTGTGCCACATATACTGCATGGTAACATCTTTGCATTTTCATTGCTATTGTAGGTCCAGGAGGGGATGAATCTTTTAATCACTGGACCCAATGGCTGTGGAAAGAGTTCGCTTTTCAGAATTCTAAGTGGTTTGTGGCCTGTGTATGGAGGAGTTCTCTACAAACCCCCACCACAACACATGTTTTATATACCACAAAGGTATGTGTTTTGCTCAAGGCGATACCTTTTCTCTGGTTTTGACCCTGCTTCTCTCATTTTCAGTCTGTGATATCTACAGCCAAGTTAAAAGGTGGTAAGCACAACCTCAGCTCTGTGGAGACTGCTAAAAAAAAAGATCACTTGTCGTTGGTGATGCAAATCTTCAGTCATTGGAGAGGGCTCACATACCCTCGTAATGGAGCCTATGCTCCCCTGATGGCTAAAGTCCTGAATGATTGGGATCATGGGAACAGACTAGAATTTGAAAGAAATTTGAAATAGACCTAATAGATCTTATTTCTGATTTCACTTTAAAACCAAAGATCAAAACAAGTGAGAGTGTTTTGGTTCCTAATTGTTGAATTGTTCAAAATAATTTTCAGAACTTCAACTTTTACACTACAAAACCAGAATCCAATCCAATATTAACTGCAAATTGCTTTTTTTATAATATGTGCTCATTTCACTAAGAGAAACATGGCTTTTTTGTGCTTTGTTTGTATTCTGACTTGCTGTTGGACTCTCAGAACATAATTTAATGCAATTGATTCTAGAATATCTCCTTAGAGACTTCTAACTAGGTTGTTTTGCAAGGGCAGAATCAAACACTGAGAATCTTTGATTGCTTTCTGTAGTTCATTTCTTCCCATGGGCAAAAGAAGTATTCATGGTACAGTTTGTAGTCTTGTTTAAAAAGTATAAGCTGTTAAGCTGAATGGAAAATATTAACTGATGAGTAGATTTTCCTTGCTGCAGGTGAAAGTAACAAAGAACTTTTACCTATAATTTTTTCAAATATATATATAATTTATTGTTAGTCATTGTCATTTTTCTGAACCACTCGAGGGTTTCATTCAGGAATTTGGAGCAAAATGCTTTATTAAATGTTTTTCAAAACAATATTTCATAATTCCCATTGTGCGGGTCATTCTTAGAATCAGTTTTATTCTTAGGCAGAACAAAAGCTGTTCTGAATTTTTTTCTTGCAGAAAATCTTGAGTTTCAGCCACTTCTGTCCTCTGTGTGATCCCAGCCCCTTCTCAGTTCAACATCTGTGTCTGGCTTGCCTACAGCCCTTCCCCTTTACTTATGTCCCCTTTATTCTGTGAAAGCAAACAGACTCACATTGTGTTCAGGGAGATTTGCCAAGGTGCTGGTTGAGGGGATTGAATCACATCTGCTGGGGTTTCTTTTCCATAAACATGGTTCTTTGTTAGCTGCTTCCCCTAACTTTGCAGTGCTGGGCAAGTTTGTCCAGCAGACCTCTTCTTCATAACATTTCAAAACTTTTGGTCAGAAATGGAGATTCAACCAGTGTCTTTGCAGCCGTCTGTGACAGAAGCCATGTAGGGATTGGCTTATCATCCTTGCAGTGTACCCTGAAGGTATCACTCATATGCAGTCCATCCTAATAGCATCCACCAGGAGGAAGGGTGCTGCCGTGATGTCTTTGGGACTCATCTAAGTGACGTTGCCATGGCTCAGCTCTGTGGCTCTGTGTGAGCTCTGCGCTCCTGGAGGGTTTTTTAGGCAGTACAGAGGTATTCCCTTCCCAAGGGACAGAGCAGTGTCTGGGTAAATGGGGGCAACAGTGAGTGACAAAGAGGGCTCTTCTGCAAAAGTGCTACACCTTGACTGTGGCTGAAGATTGTGAAGTCTACTTTGGGGGACAGTTCAGCTGTGTCAGTATGGGTTCTGTAGGCTTGGAAGTGTGGCTTGTCACTCATAAGTGTCTTTGACATAAGTGTATTTGGAAAGGGACTGTGAGACTGTCTTGTAGGGATTTCTGGGTGAATGTGGCTGAAGGGGTTGATATAGGACAGAAGTCAATCAGGTTTGTTTGTTATGATGTCCTTGAGGATCCTGAGTTGCTTTTTTGCCCAATGTATTTGTTCTTTGGGCTTACAGCGTCTTAGATGAATATCTGAGGCACTAAGAATGACTTGAAGGAGATTCAGTTTTAAATTGAAGTTTATACCTTTCTGGACCAGATTTGCAACAGATCTGCTGGATTTTTAGGGCTTTTGGGTGGATTGCTTTATGTGGTCCAGGCATTTTTTTCTTCCTGTATTCTACTTCTGAGTGTTTTAACAGTTCATTCATTTATGGCCTAAATAAATCATTCAGTTGGTTTTTTTGCCTGTCCCTGGCTCTAGAATACATTTAGAATTTCTGTAGTGGTTTGTAAGTTGTTCTGAAGTCCTGAAATTAAAGCAGCTTGTTTTGGAAGGTCCTGCTGGTGCAACCATTTTGCTTATTAACCCTGTGCAAATTGCTGCTTGGTCAGAATTACCTTCCGTTTATTTATTTTTTTAGACATAATTCTAAAACTTCAGACTGGAAAAGATAGTGCCCTGCCTACATTTCAGCGTAACTTTAGGGAAAATTTGTGTTCTGGACTGAGAGGATCTGGGAGGTGGTAGGGTGGTATCACCTGGATTCAACCTACCTCACTCTTTTGTTTGGTGGGTAGGTGAAAACTGTGGTGTAGCAGAAGGCTCTTGAATTGGTGGATGTCTGTCAGAGCAGGGAATTAGAATGACATCGGTGTGTTTAAGTGTATACATTATGTCTCTGGTCTAAGAACATGGGAGACGGCTCTCCATGAGTGGACACAGTTACCACTGAGCCTGGTAAGAGCTTACTCCTGCGTGCCTGTGGCTGAATGTAATTCTGCATCATCCCTCTTTGCATCTTTGAGTCAAACGTAGGAACCTCGGCTGCACGTGGTGAATGGTGGAGAATACAGTGACTCCTAAGTAACAAAATACGCCACAGTGAATATAAGCTCACTGAAAAGATTATTTTTTCATCTCTGTTTGCAACGTTCTAGCATAGTATTCCAGAAATGTGTGCGAAATCATGTCTTTGCTGAGTTCAAAAACTACACACAAAAGTATGATTTATTAAAAAGTGAATTATCTCGTTGTACACTCCAAATTTCATCAGCACTGCAAACACTTTGTAGTTAGCTTTACTTAGCAGTATGTAGGCTTTAAAACAGAGCCTTAACAGTCCCTGTCTTTTTGTCTTTTTAGATTGCTTAGCATCATTATACTGCTTTTTTTAGATTTTATCTCTGTGAATCATTGTGAGATTTTTTTTCTCCCCTTATATAGAGCCAGGCCATGCAGAATTTGTCCTTGATCAGTCACAGTTCTGGTGAATGCTGATGGGACAAACTGCCCTTTCAGGGAGCAGGGAGAGAGAAGCCCAGGGATTTCTGTGAGTGTGGCTCTGCTGCTGTCCGTGACAGGCCTGTAAAAGAGGAAGGTGGGCAGAAGAGAGGGAGGCTTTAAGAGGCTTTAAGCAGTCCAGCATCATACTGGTGCCAAAAGCAGCTTGTTTTCAAGGATGGATCAGTGCTAGGAACTGGTCACAGCTCAACAAGTTGTCACATCTCATTGGAGCCTCAGTAACTGGCAGAGTATATGCTCTTACCCCTTCTTCTGCTTCTCTGTCCCTCTTTTGCAAAGTAAAATTCATTTTTGTTAACCACTTCTTTGCATTTCTCTTTTAATTAACTGGTCAAGAAGGTAGCATGAATGAAAAAATAAATGCTTGTGGGTGCTCTAGTTGGTAAGGAATCATGATTCAAATCAGAATTCAGAAACATCATTTTAAATAATAAATAATTAAAAAAAAATATGTAGTGGGTAGCATGAGTACCGATGCTAAAGATAACACCACAAGACGTATATGTAGCACTTAAGATATTAAAGAAGCAGTCAATCCTTTCATAGTATATCAGCAGTGTATCTGAAGGTAGCCTGATTTCTCCAGGCTGTTCCCTGTTCCTACTCTGTTGGTCTTAAACATGGGAGAAGACTCTATCTCTGTGGAGTTAGTGAGCTCTAGCATACAATTCCTCCTAACATTTACTCCAGCTCTTCTTGCTCTCCAGCTAAAAGTCACATCACAATAGTATTCGTTACTCGTTTGGATCTTTGGATAACTGCTAGTTGTCCATGTCACTATAAATGACCTCCAGCACGGCTAATTCCCTCAGGTACTGGATACCTCTCTCCATGGTGGTCCACTTGCCTGGGTGATATATAACATCTTCCTTGAAGGGATACCTTTCCTTCACACCTGACAGGAGTTGCCTCCAGAGGCTGAGGACTTGTGCGCCTTGTCCAATCGCTTTGTCAATGCCCCCTTCCCTAGAAAGGGATCCCAGCTGCTTGGCTTCCTGTCGTGGTTTAACCCCACTCAGCCCCACCCAGCCGCTCGCTCACTCCCCCCGGTGGGAAGGGGGAGAGAATCGGAAGAGTAAAAGTGAGAAAACTCATGGGCTGAGGTAAAGACAGTTTAATAGGGAAAGCAAAAGCTGCGCACACAAGCAAAGCAAACCAAGGAATTCATTCAATGTTTCCCATGGGCAGGCAGGTGTTCAGCCATCTCCAGGAAAGCAGGGCTCCATCACACGTAACGGTTACTTGGGAAGACAAACGCCATCACTCCGAACGTCCCCCACTTCCTTCTTCCCCCAGCTTTATATGCTGAGCATGACACCATGTGGTGTGGGATATCCCTTTGGTCAGTTGGGGTCAGCTGTCCCAGCCGTGTCCCCTCCCAACTCCTTGTGCCCCCCCAGCCTACTCGCTGGTGGGGTGGGGTGAGAGGCAGAAAAGGCCTTGACTGTGTGTAAGCACTGCTCAGCAGTAACGAAAACATCCCTGTGTTATCAGCACTGTTTTCAGCACAAATCCAAACATAGCCCCATACTAGCTACTCTGAAGACAATTAACTCTGTCCCAGCCAAAACCAGCACACTTCCCTACCCTCTAATTCCAGGACTGTTTAACCTGGCAGGCTGCTAAACACCACACAGCCGTTTGCTCACTCCCCACCCCCAGTGGGATGGGGGAGAGAAGATTCGTGGGTTGAGATAAAGTCAGTTTAATAGGACAGAAAGGGAAGGGAAAATAATAATAATAATAATGATAAAAGAATATACAAAATAAGTGATGCACAATACAGTTGCTCACCACCCGCCAACCAATGCCCAGCCAGTCCCCGAGCAGTGCCCCCCAGCCAGCTTTCCCCCAGTTATATACTGAGCATGACATCATATGGTATGGAATATCCCATTGGCCAGTCTGGGTCAGCTGTCCTGCCTGTGCCCCCTCACAGCTTCTTGTGTATCTCCAGCCTTCTCAGTCAGTAGAGCATGAGAAGCTGAAAAGTCCTTGACTTAGTGTAAGCACTACTTAGCAACAACTAAAACATCGGTGTGTTATCAACATTAGTCTCACACTAAATCCAAAACACAGCATTATACCAGCTAGTAGGAAGAAAATTAACTCTATCCCAGCCAAAACCAGGACAATATTCATCACATGGATGAAACCAAGTAAGAATATTTCACTTCTAAGTGATATAAATACTAAAGTGATAAAATAGAAGTCATTTTTACATTATAATCACATGAAACTTTGAAGGTTGTAGCGTGATTCAAATGTTATCTTAAGCATGGAGGGAGGTAGTAGTGGCCACTCATTAAAATATGGTTGTTTCCTAAGACAATTCTTGATTACCTGAACAATTTAATCTTGCAAAATTGTTGTGTGCACTTTCAGATACCCTATATTACATATGAAAGGATGTGCATATGTAGTCTGTATATGTATGGTTCTTTTGTATTAGAGTACTTTCTCGTTAGCATGGGGTCTGTTAGAGAAGTAGCCCAAGTGAAACTCTGTGCAAATATGCCTGTGTGAGTTCTGTTGCCTCATCACATTTAGATTGGTTCAGATGTCTCTATGCTATGTTGTATTTTGCACATTCCAGTTTCTTGTCAGCTCATACTACTCTGTCTTTAACTATGATCCCTTTAGTTGGGTCAGCTGGAGTTAAACTGTACTCTGACTGCACATGCCAACACCGCACTAGCAATTGTCACTGCCCTTCAGCATTTTGCTGATAGTACACCACCACATTGACTTGTTCCTTCAGTACTTTGCCGGGGCACAGCTTTTCCCATTTCATCTTACTGGGACTCATATAGAAATGCTTGCACTTCTTCCTGATGGAAGGAAGTCCTGTGTTGTCTCACCTAGAGCAGAAAAGTTCTTGTCTTGCTGCCCTGTAGGTTAGCTGAAGCTTTGCCTGCCATGATCACTGGGAGACCTCTCCGTTTCCACTGAAGGGTCACTCACAGCTGTAAAGTTTGAAGGTTTTTAATTAGGTCCATGTGCTGACTGATCATAAGTAATGACTGTATCTCTTAGTAGCACGTTGTGAACAAGATTCACTTACGCTAATAGTCAGAGGTGGAAAATGGCTTTATAGATTAGCTGCTACTCCCTCTCAAGCTGTGCGAGGTGCCTTCCTTACTGGCCAGACACAAGAGTCAGCTAATTAAAGCACAGCTTACAAGTCTTTTCTGTTATTAGGCAAAGAGAGACATCCCAGACTGAAGGCTTTAGTCAGCTTGCTGCATTGGGGTTTAGTTTAGATTTAAAATGTATTTACATAAATCCAACACTGGTCTTAAAGGCTGCAGCTGAACTGATGTTTGTGAAGGACTTCAGCATGCTCTAGGGTTTTGGTCCCTCAATCCCTTCAGACTGGGGGCCTGTCTGGAGCAAGCTGTGGCTATGGGAGATACCAAGAGGACTGAACGTAGGTGAGGAATTGAGTTGTGTTGATACGTACTCAACTTTTACTCCATAAGGAGACTAGTGCATTTCCTAGTGGGCAGTTTTCTGAAGCACAGAAGCCAGTACCACACTTGAGACCAATGAAGACCCTTGTTGACAAGTTTGAATCTCCAGGGAAGTCCAGGCTTGATTTGATACAGAGATTTCAGTATCGTCTCTTGTCTACTGGTGGTCTTTTCAGTTGAAGCAGGTTCTATTATTACCACTTTCTGTATAGATGGATGGAGAGACTTCATTCTCCAGACTTATGGAGATGGCTCACTTAAAGCACTGTGGTCACTTAACTTGGTGCAAGCCAACTTCCTTTTATTTGTGATCCATAAAGAACTTGAACATTCAGAGGATTTAAGATCCATTCAGTAAATCATTGCATTCCCACCAAGTCACAGATACACAGAGGTATAATGTTAAAGTGCTGTCAACTGCATGGCTGATTAAATACCATGATACGTATGCAACTAAAAGATGAAATCTATTTTTGTAATCAAAGCAGCATCCCTCCTATGTTGARTATTGCTTCACTACTAATCACATAAATCTTGTTTTGGCTCTGCACAAAAGTGGGTTTCACTAATATGCAGAACTTCCTCCAGATACATTCTTTTGAGATGTTTCCTCATTGTTACAGAAGAGCTAAGTTTTTGTCTGTGAGGATGCCCAGTTGCAGGAATATTTCTACTAGGATCTCTGGCAATCAGCTGCTCTGTGTTTCATAACGTATTTTGGACACCATGTTCTTGCCAGCATGAACTTGCAATGCTTCCACCCTCCACTTGCTTTTTTTTATGGGATTTTGAATATCAAAAGTCCTCATTCAGCACCAATAGTTACGTGTTGCCTGTACCACCTTTCCAGGCATCCACATATGTGCCAAACTGTTTATGGAACTTCATTTAAGAGCTAGGAAAACTAGGCTTTGAAATTTTTTTTAAGTACATTGTCAGGTTAAGCTTGACAAACATTTTATAAATATGAAGTCACTAAAGAGATTATAAGAACTGAGTACATGGCTTTTATTTATAGGATCCATCTAGCAAAGCAATCGACAATCTATTTAATCTGTGCTAGGTTCATTTTGCTCAGACAAACAGCTCACTTGCCTTTAAAATTCAGTTTTGGTAGCAGTGCCAAGGGAACAAATTCACCTACAGGTTAACTGATATCGCTGTGTAACTTAGTCGTGGTATGGACAAACTTACATGTTAAGGAGTAATCTGGTGGTTGCGTTTACATGACCTAGCTTCTGCAGAGGTGCCATTACTGTGTCCAGCTTGAGCAGTTACCTCCAGCTTAATGCCCTACATTGCAACTGTGCAACAAAGGATCTTTGACAGATGAACAGAATGGCAAATGTTTACTATTTCAATAGTATCTTACCTAGGAATGTCAAAAAGCATGCTTCAAATGCCTTATGCATATCAAATTATGAGAAGCAACTTGGCTACATAACACTGGGAAGCACTGGGAAAAAATCAACTACAAAACCTTCCTGACATAAAAAGCTTGATATGAAAAGACTGAAAGGATGCTGGCTTTTGTGAGGGAGGACAACTGAAAGCTCTAATAACAACTGTATCATCTTCCTTGGGAAGAAGTCCTTTCTTCTCCTTCTTACTACAGTTTTCAATCAGAAACTCTCATTACAGTGTCCTGTGCTTTTACATATCCACATAGTAGACATAGCCAACACCTCCCTCTTGAGGAGAAGGTGGTAGTCCTTCCCATGCACTATAGGCTCTGCCTTTTGCCTGCCCCTGTGTACAGGGCTCCAGAACTGTGTCCCAGCTCCAAGGCGAACAGAATCTTCAGCCCTCTCCCAGCCTCTCCATGGTCTGCTCACTCAGACACATTTCTTAGGGTCTAGTCCCATGTTTGCCTGCCTGCAGGCTGAGGATCTCACCTTCTGTCCCTCCTCCAACTCACTGTGGTTTCCAAGGTAAATGTAAGTTTTATTCAGCACGGTGATTCTGTTCTGCATTTCTTGGAGACAATGCAGTATTCACTAGTAACTACCCACCTTCCAGAGAGAAGACTATTAGCTATTTTTGTATATAAGTGTTCAACCCCCACCCCCGCAAGTTAAAACAATAAACTGTCAACTCATGCACCAACGGCAGAATTTGTCTATGTTCATTCAGGCAGCTAAAAGTTAGACATCCTTGTGTGTCCTTTATAATGAGTGAACAATCCACCTCCGGAGGGTGATTCACCGTTGCAGTGCACCAGTGAAAGTATTCATTGTCAATCCCAGTAAGAAAGGTATTTGAACTCTGTAATGCATTAATTAAAATTCCTTTTATTAGAGGTAAGGAATAAGTCAATAGCATAGATAATCACAAAATCACAGAATGGTTGTGATTGGAAGGGACCTCTGGAGGTCATCTGGTCCAACCCCTGTGCTCAAGCAGGGCCACCTAGAGCTATTTGCCCAGGACCGCGGCCAGACGGCTTTTGAGTATCTCCAAGGACTGAGACTCCACAACCTCTCTGAGCAACTTGTTCCAGTGTGTGATCACCCTCACAGTGAAAAATTGTTTCCTGATGCTCAGATGGCATCTCCTAAGTTTCATTTTGTGGCCATTGTCTCTGGTCCTGTCCCTGGGCACCACTGAGAAGAGCCTGGCTCCACCTTCTTTGCACCCTCCTTTCAGGTATTTATGTACATTGATGAGATCCCCCTGAGCCTTCTCTTCTCCAAGCTGAACAGTCCCAGCTCCATCAGCCTTTCCTCACAGGAGAGATGCTCCAGTCCCTTCATCATCTTTGTGATACTTATGTCCCATCAGATGCTAGGAACCCAGTGTTGTGCAGCATCAGATGGACCTCTAGTCACAGCGTGGCATGCTGCACTTGATCCCATCCGTGCTAAGGTTCGTTGGCATTATGGTCTTTAGCGCTCTGATAGAATTTTCTTAGAAGAAATAATTCCATTTATCATTTCTGCTGTCAAGCAAAAGGATGTTAGCATGAGAATGTGCTGCTTCACTTCAAGATAAAGACAAGGACACACAGGTGGCATAATTGCCGATGCCAAGTGGGAGCTGCCTGCAGGCTCCTCCGTTATGATTAGCCAGCAAAGTTTATCCTGCAGCCAAGTGATAAGTGCAGCACAGCACAGGCCTGAAGACCAATTCATATGTGCAGCACAGCCCAAAACGGTGCAGCAAGGCATAGCACAGGCCTGTGCCCACTCAGGTCAACTGTTAGGTGGATCGCTAACTCCTCAATGCGCAATAGTCTTCCAGTTCAGACCACTGCCTGTGGTCCTAGGACAAACATCTGTTCATCCTGTGTCCTAGGACAAACATCTAAGACACATGAGACCTACTGGAGGTACCAGTTCACTAGAGGACTCCACTGCCTACAAAGGGAGCCTGGGGTGACTAACTCAGACTCGGATGAGTAACTTTTAGGTGAGATGAGTCTCTTCTGCAAATAATGCTGAGCAGTCCCCAGAACACTGGATTTTCAGTTCTTTGTTTTTGAGCCATTAATTATATCATGGTCTCGTGGGAGCATGTAGCAGGTGGGTTTCTTTCTGCAGTTCAGCGTGTGTGCGCTAGCCTAGCTTAGATGGGAGCGTGTCTTTCCCAAGAGGAAAGGCTTTTCCAGACTTGTTTATCTGCCTAGCATTTTGCATTAATTATACCCTATCAATTTTAGTTTCTGCTAGAGATTGGCCACTTCAGGTACCTATAACACTTATAAAATGGCTATAATAATGTTCCATGTATCCATATACATGGTGCCTCTATGTATTCTGCGCTGTCACGTTCTGTCCTGTGTAACGCAGTGTTTCACAGAGGATTAGAGAGGGGAGTCAGTGCAGTGTATGACTTCCCACTTGTTGGCAGGGTGTCTCACTGGCGACACGCTATTGCTCTAGTATTACTTGCACATTCATATCCCAGTGCATGCAAAAAATGTTGCCATGGACAGCTAAGCATTGTAGAAACCCAGAGCAAAAGCAGCCTCTGCTCTAGAGGCTTCACTGTCTACACTTCCTCTTCTCTGTGAAGTAAGGTGTCGCTTCTCATCTGCAAAACCATGAATAATTTGAGATCTTTCTAAAAGATCTGCCTTGCTCATTGTGTTACATTGCTGTGATAAAAATCAGAAACACCTCTTAGGCTGGGGTATGCCTGGTGGGACTGGCAGGCTAGACTCGTGTCCAGAAGAGCTCATTATTCTTTCTTCAATTCATTGATCTTCATGATCATCCATCCAAATAATCCTTTTGTCATCAGGATTGCCAGAGGTATGAAAAGACTGGGCCTGCAAAAATTGGATGTTTAGGAAAAGGAGAGTATTTTTCCTTCATCTGTCTGGTTGATTTGATTCATTGCAGGAGGTATTATTATTTCAGATTGCATTAGGTGCTCATATTTTGTAGAAATTGTCTGGGTTTTGTTTTTAATTATACATGTGTTCTTGTGTTCTTTCTGTTGTTTCTGCCTATCATGAGATACAAGTAGACTGAACCAGATAGTTTTGTGAATTGTTCATCTTAAACTTTTATGCCATCTGACCAGTTCTAGTTATATTGTAAGTGATCTTGGTAATGGTGAATAAGTAAATCATGAGATGCGATGATACCTGACCATGAGTAGCACTTTAAATTAAAGGCTTCTTTAGCCTTTCTGGTTATTATTTCCTCCCAGATTATTTTCTTGCAGAGATGTGCATAGCTTCTTTGCAAAGAAAGCCACAGAGTGATTAGTGTGATTTTTTTCAGCCTTTGATATCAGATTCTAATTAGATGCATTGAGAATTCAGTCTTTCATACTGCGCATTTTATTTCCTGTTAACTATGTTAATGGCTATAAGCTGACATTCCACTCTGGTAACTGATCTATCTGAAATATTTAGAGGATGTTCATGGCTAGTTCTGTATGAGTGGAGAGGAGAGTTCAGTGTAGGGTATTTTAAAGAGAGATAAATTATTTATAACTTTAGAAGGGTTGCTGAAACTTTAGCTGACCCTAAAATCCCTTGAACTAGATAAAATGTCTGTTGCTTTTTTAACATTTTGCTAAATATTGTATTATTTATCATTTTTTAACTCTTTGGTGATACCACCTTCTGTGTGAGAGTAGTAGATACAACACTACTTAAAAAGAACTTAATTCACATTCATTCAAGACATTTTATTTTCTCAGAGTTGTAGTGGTGGTGCCATCATTGGTTTTTTACTGTTTATTTTATTAACGTCATCAAAGAACTATTAGGAATCCAGATCACTTTACTTAGGGAAGGTTGACATTACTTAAGCATCACTGTTGATCAAGCTTTGCTGCTGTTGAAAACCGTGGAGCACTACTATTGACCTATATCAGGAGCATGGCAAGAGCCACAGTTCTGCTGAGGTGATTCCAGCCGAGGTATTACAGCACCTGAAAATTAGGATCTTGGCACCAGCAAGGTGATGGAAAGTTCTAAATATAGGTGGATTCCCTAGATAGTCAGGCAGAGGTTTAGGGCTTTTGGAAAATTATCCAAAAAAACTTGTGTGGTAGGTAAAGGGAGCCACCTAGAGTTAATCCATAGGAATCTCTAAATACAAATGTATATCTGAACTCCTGCCTCTTACCGAAGTTTAGGTGCCAAACTGAGAGCTAAACGTTAAACCCCTTTATCTGTAACAAGCCCTCTCCTGAGAGCAGGCACCTAAATAAGATTAGAACCCCCTTCAATAGGTTTTTACAATGCTACTGAAGGATTAGGATTAGGATGGTTACTGCATTTTATATTAAAGAGCACTGGGAAAAAAGGAATAACATAATATATGGCACAAGGATTGGTACTAAAGTCTCCCTCCTTCCACTTGAGGACTCTGACTAGTATAGTATATAATTAGGCTCTTTCCCATAACTATCTCTTCAGACACATGGTTCCTGCCTCTTAGCAGCAGTTTTCTTGCTTCAGTGAGAAGACTAGAGGGTGCCCTCCCTTTGACTCCTCTTTAGCCTGGACGCTAGCCTAGAAAAATGGGAATCTGATGCCCTGCAAGCTGAGAAGAACTTAGCCTGAACCCAGTTCTTGGAAGAGATTGACTAACCATTAGCTTGTCATACAGCCCCTCATCTTGCATCTCTAGTATATGCAGTGTTTTGTGCTGGACTTCAAACTGTTGCTTTCATATTCCATGCTGTACTGGACCTTCTGGGGAATTAGACAGCATTGGGGCACAACTGTAGGTGTGAGCTGTGCCCTTGGCTTTCTGGCCTGGAGATTCTTCAGTGCAAGCACTGATTCCTTAAGATCTTCGAAGTTTCCTGGGAAGATACTTCCATGGCTGGAGCTTGGGCTCCAGTATCATCTTCTTGAATACTGGTGCCTACATTTGGAATACATTTTACTTTAGATGTCAAAGCAAGCACTCTGAATTGCACTCTGAAGCCATCCCAATCTCCTTTGAAAATCCAAACTGCAACTTATATGAAAAGGAGAATCTCAGGTGTAGTGTTCCCCTTTCTCTGTCCTACTTAGAGTGTATTAGAGAGTGTGGCACCTTGTCAGCCAGAGACAGAAACTTAAAAGATGGGTCAGTCAAGAGTTTATAGTTGCATTGCACATAATTTTCCCACATAACTTTGTATATCTGTGAGAATAATAGTGCAATAATAACCGCAAACACGCTTGGACAGCAAATGGCAAGTCAGGTCCTGACTTGGGGTCAGTTGGGGGCATGCAGATGATTTCCAGAATCACAAGCCACATGTTTTTAGACTTTACCTTCCATGGAGGAAGTGTTAATCACAGCCTATGCCAAGGAAGGCGAGGTGAACTTCAAACTGTACCTGGAAGCAGTTCCTTGGACACTTACATTGGACTAATATCCCTTAACTTCTGATGCCAGCCACTTAATTAAGATATATTTTTGGTCCCTTTCTTATTCCAGGGTGCTTATAATTAAGACTCTGACCATTCAGATTACTTTATAGACTCTCAAAGTGCATATTGATTAGTTGCTATAATTCTTTAAAATAATATTATGGATGTCAGAACAGGTTATCGGTTCTGTCAGCTCAGTTTATTTTGCATGGAAGATGTAAACACCTTTGAATATATTCAGGAAGTATTTGTAAACATTTCAAGTGGATACAGCTTGTTCTGATTTTGGAACAGAAATTTCTTAACATCTAAGCAAGTCATCTTCCTTAACTTCCTACCCAAAAGAGTGAAGCCCTCTGCTCTTCAAGACGTCAGAGAATTACTAGGTGTTAGTACTGCCGGGCTGCAGTGTGCAGTGTTAATCTACAATCCYTTTGAACTGGCATTATACCTCTTTCTTTATGCCTAACAGCTCCAGTGTGTAAGTCCTCTGTTTGGAAAGACAAGTGACTGGTATGTACTCCAGTATGTTTTGTAGCACCTGCCCCCTTCTCCCTCCCCAAAGCTAATCRCACTAAAGAGACCATATCATCGGCAACACTTGCCCTTCCTCCCCCTGTGCTTTCTCTAATATTTTGCCAACTTGTACACAATGTCATGTGTCAATAGGGCACTGGGGAATTGTCCGTACCACAGGCTTCAGATTACAGCATATCTTGATATCATCTWTCTTTAAAGCCTGCACTGCAAGGGGGAAGCTGTAAGCCTTAGGGTTGATGGCTAGCACAATGAAGTTACAACTCTGCAAAGCGAGATGCTAAGTGCCCCAAACAGAAATCRGTGATGCAATAAAACCATCAAACTGACTGAAAAAAGGTCAGTTTATGAGAACTGAAAGTGTCTCTTCCAATAAATGCCTTGAAATTCCAGAAAACCAGGCAAGAATCAGTAAGTTTTCTTAGCTTTCTGGAGGTTTGATAGCAAAGCTTTAAAAAAGCATTACTGATCTTAAACCCTGTCTCTCAAAAACAGTGTAGGAATCTTTTTTTCAGAGAGCAAAGAAAGAAAACAATTGCAGAGCTATTGCCGTCAAAGACATGACCTCCGCACGGCAGAGGAGTTGCTTTCGCAGTCTGTAAGAGTGCTTTCTTTGAGACTGGAATCCAGACACTCTGGCTGAAAGGAAAAACTCCATCAGAAATCAATTAAGTCCAGTTAAACTCGAGTATTACTTCAGGACAAAAAGACTTGTTTTGCTGTTTGAACTGCTAAAAATTTAATGAAAACAGTATTTTAACAAGGAGCTTACTGGTAAAGCCAAAATTTCACTGTTGCTGTATCCAGTTACCCATACTTCTTACTACTTAATGTCTAGCTATCACACAYGTGTAACCTCAATTACAATAACATCTGATGTTTAACAGGTTTTAGTGTGTTTGACTTTGTGGCACCCATGGTAGGTAAGGAGGTTATTGTCTTCAAGTTACGGATAGAGAAGTCTGCTTTAGTATGAGATTATGAGAGTATGAGTTAGATGAGATCTCATCTAACTTTAGCACTTTAGAAGTTAGTTATCTCAGTTAGTTGTCTGGGCTCTGTCCCCCAYTGAGGGAGAAGACACCCCCAGGAGGCAATCCATCCCCACCCTAAAATAAATGGGGTGAACCAACCACAGAGGTGCCTCTCTTTGTTGTCAGGAGCTGGAGCCCCAAACGAGACTTCTCATGCCRTGCAAGATGAAGTGTCCCCTCAGGGACATGAGTGGCTTCTATAGGATGGAGGAAGCAGAATGTGCTGTCCCACCTCCCAGGACAGACCCGTAACCATAAGCCATTCTTCCTCTCTGCTAGTTAGTCAGTAATTGACGGGGTTTGCTATTCCACTCCAGGCTGGGCTTTTCTTTAACTTTTACAAACTAGGTGGGGAGAGGCGTGCTTGGTAGTACTGGTGTGTTTAAATGGGAGGCCACAAGGAAAATCCAGTTGTACCAGGAAGCGGTGCTGGTGACTCAATAAACAGCATGGCAGCAAGTGTCCTGGCACGGTGCTTTTGAGCATTGCCTTCCCGGTTGTGCTGTAGGTTAAATCTCGGAGCTGCTAATCATTACATGGATCATACTTCACAAGAGTAAGGTATTAAACCCCAGACAAATTATATGGTAGGTAACTCTGTCCTCCTTGCCCTTACCTGCAGCTTCACCTAAATTACACAGTCTTATGCACAACCTGATCTCAACTTTTCTGAGCCCAGGTGGAGTTGCTGTCTTCTGTCCCGGAGATGGCAGCAATCTGGAGCAAGTGAAGTGATTTCCACATATGCAAGAAGTAAAGCCCTTTGGGTTTTTAGATAGAGAGCACTATAGAAGTGTAATATATCATTACTTCATGAAGTTACATAATTTTTAGAGCTGAGATTTTGCAATATCCCTATTAATGTAAATGGTTCACTGCACTTGATGCTAGTGTTCGTGCAGCAGCCCAGAGCGGCACTCTTCTCACAATAAGCACAAAGCAAAACAATAAGCAAAGAGGAGCAGCAATGCTTGTATTTGACTTGTGGTTCTGGTTTTGCTTCATCTAGGTGCCTGCCCACAACAGGGAGATGACCAAATATTTGTGAGCAGTTGAGATCCTCTGCCCTTCCCACCCTCACCCATAGTGGTAAAAGTAGTTTAACTACAGCGGGTACAGGCAGTTCACCATGGATGTCTGCAGCACTAAAACCAATGCAGCTGATGCCAGCTTGAATGTGACTTTCAGTTCATGTTGCAGCTTTAGTTCTGTAATTCTACATCTGTAGCATCTACATTTGAAGGATTCAAATTACTCTGTGGTGTATTTTAGGGACGCTCAGAATAACAATGGGTAGATCCACCCCTTCTGCAGAGACACCTCCAAGGGAAGGGAAGAAATCTGCTAAGGTATTACACATCTCTGTCGGGGAAGGCCTCTGCATGGCTGAGACCTTCCCACCTCGCAGGTCCAGAGCTCTTCAGGGAAGAAAACTGACCCCTCGTCAACGCGCTGTGAAGTTGTTGGAAGCAGTTCTCAGTGGCAAGAGCAAGCTGCCTGGAAGCCTCCTCATTGCTGGCCCAATTTTAACTGCTCCTCTCTGTCATCATTCCCTGGCACCACAGCTTTAATAAGACTAGCATTGTTTTGGCAGATGAACCCAGAGGGAGTTAGCGTAACTCTTGGCACAGAAGGCAGGACAGAGTCTGGAGCCTGACTGTTCTTCGGCTCTGGCCTTCCCTTTCACACTCAGAATCGCACAGATCATTGCTGGGGTGTTTCCAGCTTCCAGGAGCTATCAGTCAGCAGTGTCTGTGGGACAGGATGGATATTTGTCCTTCACAAGAAATCCTTAGAACAAGAGCAGCAAAAGAGATGGCCGAATAGATGTGTCTTAGATTGCCTTTGCTATCCTAGCCTGAATGGCCTGATATCTTTGAGAGAGCTGTAAAACTTTTTTTTTTGAGCTGACTTTGTTTAGAGACTGGGAGGATTTTTGGGGCCTGGGCTGTACCAGAGGCTGGGCACAGCTCATGACATTGTGGAGACTGTTMATAACCATTCCAGGGACATGGCCATGATTGAGGACTCTGGCTCCAAAGTGGAGACAGCTTGTTTTAGTAAGACGGTTGGTATTACCTGGGAACGTGGTGATTCAGAAGCTGCTTCACGTACAGCTCGGCAATGTGTTTGGCAAAGGGAGGCTGATGCTGGGAGGTTTAAGCTGATCAACTTCTCTAACGTATGCCTTTTTGCAATTCAGAAGTGTTACACTGGCTTCTAGAGCCAGCTAAGTTACTCCTGCATCCAGTTCTGCAGTCCAGAATAGCAGTGTGCAAAGGAGGCTCTCGGTGCGCTCCTGTCTGACTTGGGTGTCTCCTGCTGCACCATGRAAGTCTTTCGCAGTTTGAGCTGCAACTTTTTTGTTACAATTTGCTTTTAACATGCGAGTGTTTAATTCGATTTCTAAATCTCTAAGCGTACCAAACCTTTAATACAGCATAGAGTTTCCCTGATTCCAAGTGAAAGCATTCAGAATGGGCTATGAAGTGGGTGTTTATTCTGCCTGATCTGTCATTTTGTTTTCAGGCTAATACTACCCCTGTTGCTACCCTGTAATCAGCTGTTATGGAAACAATACATTGTCCATAGGGTAAGTTTAGAAAAACATTCGCCCACAATGCACCCACAGAGAAATCCAGTTCTAGTAACATGGTGTTTAAAGCATTATACTCTGCTCATAGAGCATCAGCAAGATGCACTTGCTTGGAGCCAGCTCCAGATTACCGGTTTCTCGGTATTGTTTCTCAGGCCCTACATGTCCATTGGAACGCTGCGTGATCAAGTCATCTATCCAGACTCAGTGGATGACATGCATGAGAAAGGCTACCAAGATCAAGATCTGGAGTGTATCCTGCATATGGTTCATCTGTACCACATAGTTCAAAGAGAAGGAGGTAAATTGCATATTTTTGTAAAAAGCTTTAAAAAATCCGTTCCTTGCGTGTGTGTCTTAGTGTGACTGACCTTTACTTACTGAACTGGCAAAACTGGATCCAGACCTTTTGTGGTTGTGAGAGCTGCACAACCACATTGTTGTTGCTCCTGATGCTAACGGAGGGAGAAGAGCTAAGTGCTCCTCTCCTCCCCAGTAAATCCATGCCCAAGCTGAACATCCTTGTTCTCTTGTAATGGACAGTCTTTTCATGGTATTGTGAGATCACTGACCTTCCTTCATTTTCTTAGAAAATGTAACCTGTCTTAAAACCTTGTAATGTCACTGACTACATCAACTCGAAAGTGTGTGAATGAAAAGAGAGTCAGGTCTGCTTTCACCTCCCTGGTTTGTGGGATCAGCAGGACTATGTGCCATACAAGAAGTGTCTGATACCACACCACCAGGGTGAACAAGTTAAAAATAACCAAACGACACTGGCTGGCAGTAGTGTTGCCATCTACCACTTGCTATTTAAGTTGCCATGTGTTCTCAGCATTGTTTGCCCTAAGAGTAGGGGACAGTGTAAATACACTGGCACAGTAAATGTCAAGATGCTAAAGGCTTCTCTTGTGTCTAAGGAACGGGAGCATTTCATGGCTTTTTTCCCCAAGCATAACAATAATTTTCATCCTTTTGTTCCCACSAGCCACTAATCTCTAGTTTGAATTTCCTCTCCATAATTATGCTTTTAAAACAGACATAGGACAAAGTTGGTAACATTTAGAGAGAAGAAGCAGGATCTTCAAACCTCTCTAAGGAGCTGACRTCGGCAGTGCTGGATGTACCCTGCCTCTCTCTGCCAGCTGTCAGTGCTCCTTTTTGAGAGGGTACTTCGGGTGCATTGCCGTGTAATGTCTGTGCTTGGTGTCTCTCAGGATCATTCTGACAATAGAGAGTAGTGCTTCAGCCATTGGGAATCCCAAGGCAACGTCTAAATTCTCATTCCTGGATGGCAGCCTCTTGCTCTGTTCAAAAGGCATGAGGTGTATTTTATTTTTGAGGTATGCATGGACACTCATCTGGTGTCTTTTCTGCACATTTTAGAGTAGGGAGTAGTAATCATTTACAGCAGCAAAATGGACCTACAGATACTTCTCCACCTCACAGTCCTGTTGATAGACTCTTATCTTTCCATGGGTTAATGCTTCTTTGTTAAGAATGTAATAATGACTGTTGGCCCTCAAGTTGCAATAGAAAATAAGAATCTGCCATCATTCTGATTCATATTATTATTCAGATCTGATACTATGACACAAGGATTGAAAAAGTGGGCAGAGAGCTAAACTCAGTGACCAGAATAATTGCAGAGGTGGCCTCTACTCCCTACACTGACATTATAACTATCCCTGTTAGTATTCCTGAGTCACTTACTTTACTAAGTGAAGTGCCCAGATTGCATAAAAACAAGCAGATGTGTTGGAATGGGGAGCTGGAAAAAGAGGAGCAGTTAAATTGTCAGTGGCAAGAAGCCACTGTGGAGTGTGCATTCATAGCCTGCTGGTACTTGTAGATGTACTGAACAACACATGACCCTCAGAGGCCAAAACCATATCCCCAGCAGTCTCTGAATGCACATCGTTGTGGTTTATAACCCTGCAGCTGGAGCCTGTAACTGATGATGGGGCAGTTATTGTGCTCCACGTAGGAGATGCCGTTGGCTAGGGTCGGTGTTCTGTATTGCCAAACTGAAAACCTGGGTTTGCTCTACTTACTGTGCCAAAGAAAGTATTTATTGCTGACCCCATTCTTGCTCTTCTGCTTGTCTGACTGTGCATGCAAGACACACACAATCTATAAAAAAGTCTAGAGGACACTGTTAATGTTCACTGATGCTCTATTGAAACTCCGCTCAGGAAAAAAGCACACTGTTCAAAAGTCTGCATAAACAAATGGTTAAAAAAAAAGTGTCTTAGGTACTTTGCGATCTAAAATGACAGAAGTGGGCAAAGCCGGAAAACAGGGGGAGAGATTACCGCATACCAGGAAGTTTTTAGGACCATAATACACTTACTTGTTCCCGTTTCTCCTTGGGCATTTGCAGGAGACAAGTGCCAAGGCAGGAGCAGAGAGGAAATCCGTGACTTATGATTTGACACGTTACACGGATTTCATATGCTTACATATTCTTTAGAGCTCCCCCAGTCTGCRACAAAGACTTATATTCTGTTCTTTTGAACCAGCCAGCCAGAGAAATACTTGTTGAAAGTGTACAATTGAAATTTTTGTTTATATATAGCTGAATTATTTTTTATTCCAATTTTTATTTTATTCTTTTACTTAAAATTAGATTTTTAAACTAAAACCTTTTTCTTTGCAAAATAATGAAAAATCCCATATGAAGCTTGTAGAACAAGGGATTTGCCCCAAACTGTCTTCTTCCTTTTTGCAAACTGCTTTGATGGTTACAAACACTGGCATTTTCCAACAGAAAAAAGTTTTGCTGAAAAATTCCCAGCAAGTTTCTATTTATATATTATAGACACTTTTTTAAAATGCACTATATCTGAAAAAAAATCAGTGAAACCATTTTTAGTTATTCAGGTTCTTGTGGATATATGGCATATGTCCATGCTATTTTGAACCATTTCCATAAACTGTTCTAMGAATGGACCTAACTATCTGTCGGTCATTAAGTTACAGAAATCTAATATAATTCTTCAATWTTTTTTTCTGTGGATCCTCTTCTCTTTCAGAGCCTTACCTCTGTCTCTTCCCCTTTCACCTATCCCCTGCAGTATTAAGCCTCTACCAGACAGCAGGCTCCGTAGGGCATGACCCTGTTGTGCTTTAATTGACCATGAATGT
Source organism: Oceanodroma leucorhoa (assembly GCA_030449065.1). Classification (NCBI taxonomy): domain Eukaryota; kingdom Metazoa; phylum Chordata; class Aves; order Procellariiformes; genus Oceanodroma; species Oceanodroma leucorhoa. Next base: position 3,090,170 of record JASVER010000009.1, on the reverse strand, counting down.
CCTGCGTGTATAATATGATGCTTTGCAGTTTTGTGTTCTGCTCTCTGTGGGCAGTTATGAAAAAGCCAGATGGAGCCAGAAGCACGCAACTCTGACTCAATTTATTTATCCTGGTGTAATTTTATTGTCTTTAGCTGAATTACTTCCACATTGCATCAGTACAAGGGACACCAGATTCCAAGGGTAAAGTAGCCAACAAGAGCGTGACATTGTTCTTGTGGCTGTCAATGGCAGAAATTCTTTTTCTAGCAATCAGGTTTGACCCAGTTAGAAGTAAATAGAATGGTTACAAGAGTAAGTAGCCCAGTTTGGCGTTTAGCTTCTATGTTACCCTCATGAAACCTTTTTCAGTCAGCAGCAACAGAATACATCAAAACCACCAAAGCAACAATTCCCCTCCCCACCACCACCGTTCCGCATGCCCATGAGCCCAAGCCCCAGAAGAACCCAGTGCAATTGCTGTTGACAGTAGCCCCCCTTGCTGCTAGGGGCAGAATTTCCTTCCCACTGGGGCCCACACCGATGTTTTTCTCACCTGCTGGATATTAGAGGGATGTCATTTTGTTACTTAACTTTATATTATCAATAAGGTGCCCCCGTCAACACCTGCAAAGTTGCTAGCTCTACCAGAACAATAATTTCATACAAAATGAGAGTAGCAAAGAAGGTTGTATTCAGCACGGGGGGGTGAAAAGGCATATCCAGAAATCGTGGGTAATAGCATGGAGATGTGCAGTAGATATACATAAAGTGGTTCCTTTTTGACCTGCTTTGAAAATCTATGTATATTTAGCAAGTGTCAATCGTGATGCAGCCTTAGGCTGCCGATAGCCTGTCACATGAGAGGAGCCATGAGTACGTGTAGCAGCACGCTGAATGCATGACCGGGCCTGTCGGGTTGGGGCTGATGACATTACTGAACAAGTTCAACCTGTTTATGGTTTCTCAGCACCACGGATTATAATTATTCCTCATTATTTTGCACATTTGTCATATCTTTGGGTCTTGCCCAGGGAACCTTTGTGCTAGGCCACATATAAACACATAGACAAGCACATTTCCTCGCTCCGAGATTTTTTCATCTATCATTTTAGCCCTGGATTTGCTTTTGTTACTGGTACCAGCAGGAGCTCTGGAGTGCTCTGCTGGCTTTTCCAGTGGCTCTGAAATCCAGAGACACAAATCCCTGCAGAGCCATGCTGAGCTGGGGCTCACGCAATTGATGGTTGCTTTGTTCCTTCCTCAGCTAAGGATTGCCCTTGCATATTCATCCTGCACAGCAGCCRGGCTCTCTTCTATTTTGACAACTGCCTGCAGATATACGCTGTGCAAGAGGCCTCCATGTTCAAAGACTCACCAGGGGTGGACTCTCTGGCTGTAGTTTGCTGCGGTAGCCTTTCTCCTGACATGAAGCTGTAACACTCCAGTCCGTGTCTGATGAGGTGCATTGGAATATAGATCTGGAAAAGGAACTTTTAAGTGCATATTTTTACGGCAGCTGAATGCTCTGTCTTGCATGTAAGTGCGAGGATTCACAAGGATGAAGGATACACAGCACTACAGACCCCAGGTGTAACCCTTTTCTTGTTGTCAAATTTAGCTTACTTTTTCCTTCAGAAGATCGAGGTAAAAGGAATTATAAAAGAAGCCATGCAAGAAAATGAAATGCTGCTATCATGAGGCTATCACTAGTTTCTGCTGACAGCTGTATGTATTTCTACTGCTGTTGCTCTGCCCCAGCACATTACACATGCTCTTTGTCTTACTGGTTGCAAAAGGCATTTCTGTGACATGCAGTGTTCATCACATCTACATCATACCATGTGCCATCAAAGGCTATGTGTAACAAGAAGCTGGGCAAGGAATTTGGACTCTGAAAGCCAGGATTATGTTTGTACCCACTGAAAGATTTGTGCTGCATTCATGGACAAGCCATTTCATTTCTGTGTTCATGGACAAGCCATTTCATTTCTTCATTTGTAAAGTGGCTGATATTTTCAGAACACTAATGACCTTTACTGACCTGTGCCATGCCAGCAGGAAGAAAAGAGAAACAAGTAGGTGTTTTATTGTTAATGCACAGTAGGGAGTCAGTTTATTGTGAGTTACAATGCCTAAGTGTTCAGAGGAAATTGTTCAGACATTAGAAAATAATTTTTAAAAGGGCTAATATTAAAACAGATCCTTCCTATCTGTTGTTTGAGACATTCCGAGTGGCAAATAGGAAAGTTCAGGAAGGGAGCTAGGCAGGAAGAGACAAGACACACTTCTAATACTCAGTTAGAATGTAAGTTGATCACTGTGTCCCATTGTGTCCTGGTAAAGAGAGGCTAAATCTTACACCTTTAGAGGAAATAATAGAAGGATTTTGCTGAAAAGATGATGCTGCTTCTTGAACTTCATTCCCTTTTTGTCTTTTAATAAGTCTCCATAAACCAGCTGATCTGGAAGAAACTATAGGAACGCAGGCACTGCTTCCCCAGGCACATGTGCACACATGCACACCCACACATACCCTACCTCAGATCCAGATCCCTGGAGCCTGTCTATATTCTCAGCTTAAAAATAACAGAATATAAGTAGCAGCCTGAACGTTGTCTTCAGAAGCGTAGTTGTTGCTATGGCTTTCATGAAGGACCATTCCCATCCCTTGCCCCTAAACCCCTTTGCCAAAAAGGAGTGCTCCAGGTATTTTACAGTCTTTTTTGGAAGCTGAGGGTGTCGGTGGAACAGCACTCCAGCTCCCTGTGTGGTCCCAGCACCGGGACTGCTCACCAGCAGCAGCCTTTGTGTATCTGTTCCCTTTACCAGAGTTCATCCAAATGGTGATTCAGTTAATCATTACACAACTCCATCTTTGCTAGGAGCCCGCTGATAGAGAGCACTGTATGTGCCCCTGGGGGGGTGTCCACTGGGATCCTTAAACAAGAATGGAAGGAAACTTAAGGAAAAACAATAGGATCACTAAAGGTGATGTATTTCTGCTGTGTGCATGCTTGGTTTCTAAAACTAACTATATACACATATATTAAAAAATCATGACATTATATTTTACAATTTTACGTAGAGAAAATTCTTGGAATTCAGGCTCTAGCATTATCAGTTCCTGTTTTCAGTCACACAGCCTCTCACCAGATGCTTCACTGAGGCTTTGTTCAGACCTACCAAGCCCTGGTGTAGCACCAAGCACGGGCAGAGACTCCCCAGCCTCCTGCACCTTCACAAGCCCCACTTGTCTCACCTTTGTTCAGGTATCATCCCACCCTCCTTGCTTGACCTTGTTTATAGTCTTTTCTGGCAAATGTGTATTTTCAGTTGGGCAGTGGCAGAAAAGGGGTTTTGRTTGTGGTGTTAATTTTTTAGTTACAGTGCTTCTGGGCTGATTTGGAAAAATGTTCTCTTCCTCGCTCGGCCCTGCTCCAGCTGCCTGTCTCATGAATAAATGATCTATTGAGAGAAATGTCTTATCAGATTTTCTCTACATCCACACTCTCCCTTTTCAAAACTCATCTGTTTTGCTACTCTATCCATCTGGATTGTTTGATTGAAAACTTATTTTCAGGAGGGTAATTTGGCATTTGAAGTTTTTCATTAGTGGGAATGAATCACGTCAGAGTACTCACAGAAACACCAATCTGCTGTAAGATCGCAGATAAAACGCATCACGCTCCTGTTGCATGTATCTGAAAGTGATAGAGAAAAAAATCAGTTAGAGGCCATGCAGAATAAAATAAGGATACCTGGTGTTATAACAGTTGTGGGTCATTTCTAAATATGAGGTAGCGGGAAGTTTGTATAGAAAATCCTCCTGTCTTACGCAGTTTTGTATGTTAGCTGCTTGTCTGTGCACACAGAATGCATCCCTGTGTCTGCATCTGTGTTTCTGTTGAGTTGCTGACAGTTATTCTTAGCTTACAGTCGTGAGTGGAGTCTGGCACTGCTCTTTATGTTTTTTACACTTTATTTCTTTGAATTTGTTTTTAAATGTCCACTCACACCTTTCAAGAAGGAATTGTTCCATAAAACAAACATGACAGAATAAAATGATTAGTTATACACAGTTAAAAGATGTTTTTTCAAAGAGATGGTAAGTAAAGTTTTTTGACAATACCTACATGACCAAGAAGGTTAAATTCCACTTTCAAAATTGACATGATATTTGGGACGTTTTTCCAATTGAGTGCCAGTGGAAAGGCATTGAGGTATTTCAGAAGATGTGATCCAGAACCCTGAGCTGTCTCTTCTGCAATGGAAATGCTCTTTATGCTTTTGGTTGCAGACTGCAGAGATGTTGCAAGTGAAGCTGCATTTCCTTCATAAACTTACATTGTCCTGATGCGTTTTGTTTGCATTTTTTYAAAAGGCTGGGATGCCATCATGGATTGGAAAGATGTCTTATCAGGAGGAGAAAAACAAAGGATGGGCATGGCTCGGATGTTTTACCATAAGTAAGCATTTTGATTTCTTCTTTAAGTAGCATCTGAAAATGAGGAAGAGTTTTGCAGATTTGCTGTAATAGTTTGAGCAATAGTAGACTATAATCTCCACGCAATGTGCGATACTGCTAGACAGTTGCATGGGACCGCAGACCTTGTCATTTACATACAAGCTCTGCTTTTAGTTTGGGCAATGCTTCTTACTTAAGCTTTGCTTTTGGCAACATAKCATTACATTTTCCAGATGTTCCTTTCTTTAACATCTCAGGCACAAACATCTTCCCTGCATCTGTCCTACAAATATTGCTGAAGTCTTACGGACTCTTGCAGAGGCTATGGTAGTTTGAAAGCCCAGCTCCAAAACTTTTTGGTTTTGGAGACTGCAGRCATGCAAAGGCAGCCCAGTCCATAGCAGCAGTGGCTAGGAAGTTTCTGAGTTGGCTGTAGCTACTGCATGACTTGATGACAGGACCGAATAATAYTATGTCAAACTAGAACGTAGAAGTTAGATCACTGTGTACTCAGATGGACCAGGAAATAAAACCCATTTTTCCTGGAAGCTGGCTCTGCACCTGAATAATGCATGGAAACTTTATGATGTTGCTAGCCAGCTTCTAGCTGTAGATGAGAGACAGCTGTCTGGCAAAAATAGCGCTCTCCTTTCTGTTGTTCTTTCAATTAAACATCATACATGGGAATTCTGTCCAAAACATAGAAGAGTAATGTTCTTTATCTGCTTCTTAAAGGCCGAAATATGCGTTGCTGGATGAATGCACGAGTGCTGTAAGCATTGAYGTTGAAGGAAAGATATTCCAAGCTGCAAAAGCTGCTGGGATATCCCTGCTTTCTATCACACACAGACCTTCTCTTTGGTAAGTATGTTCAGGGATTTATCATGGTCCTTGCTTTTAGCTTTCTGATAGGCAGTGAATTGGCCTTTATTCTTTGTACTAGGGCAGTTGTTTAATCAATATCTACTACACTTTCTAATATAACTTATCTACAATAATAGTGATGTAAATGCATTTAGCACTGATGTTTTTCATTCTTTGACACATATTTATTCCTCCCTCTTATTTTTTTAAAATATGTTTCAGTTATTAACTCTTAATAACAACATGCAGGTATCTAAGAGGCAACTAACTAGTCCACCACACCACAGCCACAACAGATGTCACCAGATTATTCTGTAAAGGTGACAAGATACATGAGCTGTCCTGGGGAAGTTTACCAGAGCAGGGAGAAGATGGGAAACCTGGCAAGTGGTTAAACTACTCTTTGTTCTTCCATAGGAATAATACATCTGATGTTTTAACTTCGGTTGTGTCCTCTATCTGCAGGGTTTGTGAGCTTTCAAAATTTGATTGTCTGTTAAAAAAARAAATATTGGAATTCTGAGAAACATCAGTCTAGTCAGAGAATACTAAGTATGGAAGAGTTCCTCTAAGGAAATAAATGTAGTTACTGAATACATAAAACAACCAAATACTTTAAAGGACRAAAGGAGATGAAGAAGATGTAGGCTAACATTAGCAGAGACTATTTGTTCTGAACTCCTTGATCTCTACTGTCAGATTGTTTGCTTTTTCAAAACTGGTAACAAAAAATCCATCACCAGTCTGTTGCCTCAAAGGAAAGAAATTGTATCAGTGTCTGCTTCTCTGAAAAAGAACAGTTTCCCCAGCATTCCTCCTTCCTCTGTGTAGATGGTGACAGTGGAAATGGCTTTTGTTGGATTGGGACCTAAACGTTAAGAAAAAATGGGTATTCTGATAGGAAAAAAAAGTCACATAGATATTTGTTTTCAAAATAATGTAAATTACACTTRAAAAGAAAAGTAGTATTTAGCTTTTTTAAAGTTTGGCATTACTTTAAAACCATTGCTCAAGAAAACAGGAATTTGAGAGCATCGCATCTATAAGTAATGATGATGCAGAGGGAAGTGRTGCAAAAGAACTTGTGAGAAAGATCTTTTGAGTTCAGTTTCCTACCAACATTTTTTGTTTCCTAGTACTAGTGCTATTCAGGAAGGTTTGGGATTGTTCTTGTAACCTCCACAGTATTACTGAAATTATCAGAAATCTGATGACTTGTGGGGTTCTGGAGAAGTAAACAGAAGTGCTGAGTATTTAGAAATATGCATCAAATGCCTTTAACTTAGGTATGCTTCCACAGGGACTGCACTGCATAGACAAAAACCGGGTTCACATGCTGTTTTTTCCTCCTCAATATCAGACCAGGAAATATTTGCTCTTTTAATCAAAATATTGGCTACTTTCCGAGACCACAAACATTGGACATCTCAATCAGCTATCTTAGCTTCCTGATTTTTTTGGTTTTTGGTGGGGGAAAAAATAGAGGGATAGGTTAAGTATTTGTTGTCACAAAAAATAATATGCAAGAAGTGGTGAGTGTAAGCCTGGAGTTGAATCTCTTTTGAGTCCCATGTCATAAGCTATTGAGTTTATTAAACTGTCACATTCCCTGGATGGGATTTATAATCACTGTTTTATGATATGTCTCATTTTCTATAATTTATAGTGATAAATTACACAGTCATAAAAGCWGCTCCGAGGGAACTCTCTGCTCTTCCCCTTGCACCTCCTGATAAATGTCTTGTCAGGTCTTGACAAACTCCACATATACACCTTTGAATATTTTCGGTGCACACACCCTGATACTCACTGAAGGATCTGTGACTCCTACACAGACTTTTTTATTTTGGCCCCTTGCAAACTGAACCATGTTTTAGGACTGGGGGTTTCTTTAGCCAACCTGATAAGATACAGGGGAACAAACTGAGGTGTAATTTGAACAAACTAGACTTTTATCAGTAGCATCAGGTTTACCGTGCCTGCCTGAATGTATTTTCTGCTAAGGAGGTAAAATGTCTCTCAGAAAATGAGGTAAATAATAAAATAAACTGGGACTAGCATTCCAGGGGGAGAAGGGAACCTGTCTGCTGCTGCTGTTCAAGCTCCTAGAGCAAAAGGAGCCTGKTGGAGTTGCAATGAAGGCAACTGTAGCTACAGACCATGTTTCTAAAAGGGAGGCAGAAGGAGGGAGGCTGCCACCTTGGCCAGGGACAGCAGATGATGAGGAGACCCTCCACAGCCCTGCGGCCCGCTCCTGCCAGCACCACCGCCGGGGAGGGCCTCGGCGAGCCTGGCCGCGCGGGCTGCTGGAGGCCATGACCACCCCAGCTGGGGAGCCCACACCATGCTGATAGCTTACAGCTGGCACCTCRCTGCTGAATTTCACTAAATGGCCTAGGGAGGTCCTGGTGACAGGCTTTGAAATACCCAAATCCCTTACGAAAGAGTGTCCTGGGATCATGAGTCACTGAAAAAAACTCTTACCCAGTGACCCAAAACTGGATGACTCTCAATGTCCTGAGAGGCACCATTGAAAAGAGACACAGACAGCCAAATTTGTGTGCAAAAATGAACCATCTGTTCCCTGAGCCATTACTAATGAGTTAATTTCTACTGCAGGAAGTACCACACTCACTTGCTGCAGTTTGACGGACAAGGCGGCTGGCGTTTCGAGCAGTTGGACACCGCTATCCGTTTATCACTGAGTGAGGAAAAACAGAGACTGGAATCCCAACTTGCAGGAATTCCTAAAATGCAGCAGAGACTGAACGAACTGTGTAAAATCTTGGGAGAAGACTCAGTGCTTAAAACAATGGACAAAGAGGAATAAATAATTTACATTTTATGTTTTTAAAAGTATTTTTTTAGTTAAAAGCATTATAAATTCAGCCATTATCCTTTGCATGCATTGTGATAGAGACTTAGAGCATAGAGAAACACAGCCAGCAGAAAATAATGCTCTGAATGCTATGTAAGACTTTAGCGTTTTAGTATTAAGGAAGAAGGTGGTTGAACTGTGAAAAGAAAATAAGCAAGTGCACAGAGTATAAGATTAGTCATTGCAGCTTATGTTAATTCCTAGTGAAAGCCCGATTCACTGCAAAAAACTACCAACACACTTAGGATTTGTAGGTGAATTTTTGCTTGAGACTTGGCCTGCAGAATGTGCTCTTGTACCAGGTGACTGTGTGCGTATGATATGCCTGCTACGCAGAGCAAACCTGGCATGAAACTCAGGCATGGAGCACGGCAGAGGCAGCATCTGGGTGAGTATGCAGATGCATGCAAAAATCTCATTTGGGTATAAGAAACATTCTTTCAGCCCTTTCTTCAGTAGAACAGGAGAACCAAACTCCTGTTCTACTACTGAATCGTATACACACCTTTACCTGCATTTCCATAGGAAATAACGTAATAGGCTGACCAGAAGACAACTGTCTGGGCAACCCACTGCCCTCACGACAGAGAAGCAGGGATAGAGCTAAATATGTAATATGCTTGTGCTGTACTTTATGCCATTATGCATAGCTTCAGAGGCTCTTGGCCTTTCATGATACATCAGTTCCTTTGGGGAATTATTTCTGTCCCCTATTTAGTAACCTCTGGTGGGGGGGATGGACACTGGGCCTGGCATCAAATGACTTAGTTTTTGCTTGMCTAAGTCATGCGTCTGCTCCATGGGTCTGATCCAGCCGGCGTCCATCTCTGACCCAGTTCCTCCATTGGTAAAATCACAATATAGACACTTGTTTGTTCCATGAGGCACTTTGTGACGGGAAGGACTGTAGGAGAGGAAAATGTCAGTTTCTAACAATACACTGAATTCCCAGGCACGGCTGTCCTGACGATTAAAATGCCGAGGACTTATAAAGGTCTGTGAAAACCTAGAGCATTTTGTAACCACTAATTAATATGCCTGCCATATTTTGGTAGAGTGGCTGAACACTGCCCTCCCCGTGAGCAAACGCACCAGTTAACAGCTTTGCTTGCAGATGCACTCACTGATTGTCCCATCTGCTTTTCAGTTCAGTAGGAACCTGGTCCCCAGTCAGTYAGAAGGTACTTTAAACAGAAACCCCTAAGACAGTGCTGGCCGGAGTGCCTTGCCAGAGGCAAAACCCAGTGAATTAGAAATAAAGATGTGAATGGATTTCAGAGCTCCTGATCTGCTCTCTCTGACTGCAAGTGCATGGCAAATGGGCAGCTCAGGAGTGAAGATCAGGAGGGGTAAGAGGCTTTGCAGATGGGTAGATGAGGCTTAGCCAAGATGTAGGAATTCTGAAGCTTGTTGGTTCTTTTTTTCCTAGAAGAAGTGTGATTTCTTAGAAGATTTCTGTCTGGTGTGCTTAGTCTGAGAGGGGCAATGCATAAGCTGTTAAGAGCCGTTAAGAGAGGAGAAAGCTTTTGGGGGTATTTGCTGAGCTGGGAATATTTGAGYACCCTGAAGTTAATATAAACTGTTTCCTTTTTCTGATTGCTTCAAGAACAAGGGGAAGGTGAATTAACTCCATCTGCCAGATCCCAGTCCAGTACACTAGCCATTAGCCCATCTTCTCACTGTGTGGTCGTCTTGCTGCTTGGTGTGGCACTTGCATCAGAAAATGGAATAAGTCTGCTCCCTGTCCTGCTCCTCCAGAGTCTGTGGCTTGAATGTAACCCTGTAACTTGTCCTGGTGACAACTGTTTGTTCTTCTCATTAGTTTTCTCTGTAGAGTCCCCTGGGACGTCTCACTGACACAGAAAGGAATGCTCTTGGGAACCTTTGAACGGGATCAGAAATTAAGGTTCAAGATAATAAGATGTTGTGTTGTAAAGTGCAGACTGGAGGTYACTGCTGTGGTGGATGACATGTGCATGCATTTTAATTTGCAAGTGTCTCTGCTTGTCCCTCTCCCTGAAGGCTAACTTTCCTCCTTCTAATCTTCAAAGAAAAATTCAGAACTCCTAAGGAAAAAAAAAAAGTCAGCCAAGAATCTGTTCTCGGTGAGCATAAGTGAGATGACTGATGATTTTAAAGGCTTGCACATTTCTGAGTTATGTTTCTCTAAGATGGTGATGAATCAGGCACGCACCATATGCATGCCCTTGTCCCACCTGCAGCGTATCCTTCTGCTAGCGCAAAGCAGCYGCAAAGCCACCTTTCCACAAGCCTCTCCTGAGGCAGGAGCTGAGGTGGAGGAAGGGGCATTAGCGTTCCCCACCCCTCTGTTAAGCACTTTACCATGTGGCTGGGAGCTAAACGTGGGTTGTCCAGTCCCTGAATGAGGAGGACACTGAAAAGTGCTGAACCATTGGCCCAGTTCGGCACAGCTCCAGGTACGGCCCTGCACGCTCCCAGCCTCCCACCAAAGCTCTGCCATGGCCCTTGACTTGTTGGGAGCCATTATGGGCAAGTGCAGCGCCTGCAATCTGCTGTACCACCTCGCAGAGATCCAAGGTGGCCATCCCTCACAGCACAACAGAAACACGTCTTCTGAGGAAACCATGTTTAGAAGAAGAAAGTTTGTTTGATGTTTTTTTAAATAAGATCATGCATAAAACATACAAAAGAGACGTACATTACTGATGAAATTTTAATGAAAACTGAAATCACACCAGGATCAATGTAATAMTATTTTCCTTGAAGTTTGATACATATTTCTTGGATCCAGTAATAGATTTAACCATTCCCATTCAGTAATATAGCATAAAATATCCTAGCATCTCCCTCAGTTACTTACCTTCTTGTAGACATGACTAGAACATTAGAGGCTGGTATGAGAAGAAACCCTTCTCTAAACAGGAACTTTCTGAGTAATACTGAGCCAGTTTTAGAAGGATTTTCTGTACCGGTGGCTCATTATTTTTAAAGTTAGTTTTGTGGCTGGAAGAGAAGCTGCGCTGGAGATTTTCTCTGCAAACTTTGTGAGTTGTTCCAAGGGCTAATTGAGATGGGAGTCTCTGGTTCTGAGATGGAGTTTCTGGAGAGTTTTACCTCTGGTGTAATACAGGGCATAAGCCAGCTCATTTTGTGCTGCTTCGGACCCAGCTGGAAAGCAGGAGCAGAGGTGCACGCTCCCTGCACAGGGAATAGCTCAGGGAGATGCTGTTCTGGAGCCGAGGCATAGGGAGCACTTGGCCCTTGCAGTGTGAGAGGGTCAGAGCAGGGCAGGATGMCTTGGTGGAATCCTTTTTTGTGGTGCAATGAGAGCTGCTCATCAATGTTCATTCCCTTTCTGGCGTTCAGGAGCTGTGACTTCCCGGGAGGTCGAGGAAGTGACTTTTTGGCCTTCCTTCTGCCTGTCATATCTAGCTGAAGCTAGCCAGATCCAGCTGGTTGTGTCACGGCATCTATGCATTCAGGGCTGGATACTGCAAAGTGCTCAGTGCACCTTGCCTCCCGTGAGCACCCTCTCGTCCCCCAGGACTCAGGACAGACTGGACTTGCCTGGGTCTACATCCTARAGCAGTACAGGTGCTGAGCAAGATTGATACCAGTCTCAGGCATGGAGTAACTGTACAATAAAAATATGAATTATCCACATCAGTTAGTTCAGATAATGTTGGGATTTTTTGGAAGAATCTTCAGAATGTGAGGACACATTTTTTGTGCATGGGATYTCAGTATTTTAACCTAGGAGGAGTTTGTTTTTCACTTAGTTTTGGGATCAGACTCATTCCTGGTTTAGACTTGGAAGCCYTCCTTCTGCAGGGGTAGAAAACCCCACACGTCTTTTAAAGGAGTTTTTTGAAACCAGTGGGATTTGTATTTGAGTGAAGAATAAAGGACTGGGTATTCAATGGGATATTTTAGGGAAAAATGCAATAAAAATTATATCCTAAAGCAAATGAACACGTCTACAGTCCCCTCAGTATGTCTGAATGCATGTCAAAGTCAAGTTTATGAGCCTGTGATCAGAGATTTCAGTCRTATATAGAATGAAATCCCCCTACTGAACTGTTCATGAAGCTTAAGAGAACTGAACTGCTAATTGAATGTGTCTTTGTTTTGTTTATGTTTSATATTAATGCCTTTTAAGAGCAGACAATTTATAAAGCAATAAATTATGCTTTACAGTTGTAATTTATTCCAACCTCAAATAAAACATGTTGCATTTACTTTGAGTTTACAGTGTTCCTTATGAATCATTCACAAAGCAGTCAGGACCTGCCTGCGTGTGCTCTGGGAGCCCCTTCTCGTCCCTCGTTTCTGTGATGGGGTAGGAAAGCTTGTGGTGGATGTTGCGTGTTTGCAAGTTAAAACAAGTGTTTCATTCCTAGATCAGGCTGGCGTCAAAGGCTGCTGTGAGGTTTCTCGTGTCTCACACCCATCCACTTCAGCGTGGACCTGATTTGTGACAGGAAGGTGAGAAGAGCTGCCACCACTTGCTGGGGAGTTCTGCAGGGAGGCTGGGCACCAGCCCAGTGTGCCAGAGGACGGTGTCAGTAGCACAACATCAGGTGGCCTCAGCAGCACCTCTCCCAAAGGTTGTTATTATGGTCTTTGTAAGATAAAAGTTATGCAGAAAGCATCACTGTCACAAATATTGCAAACAAGTGCCCATGTTGGCCTAGAAAAGGAGGGTTTTTTTTTCTTAGGGATTAAGATAAAAARTACAGTTTCTCTAGCCCTTCAGACTACCAGGAGGGCATGGGCTGACTCGGCACCCAGAGCTGGCTTGTGTCTAGCCCCTTCCCAGCTGTGTGGCAGGGGATGGTGAGGTACTGTGCGGGGCTGCAGGACCTGCATTATGCAGCTGAGGAGYCCATGGCGCTGGTGGTCACTTGAGAACTAGATCCTTACGGGTGACTGAAGGCCTGTCCCCCRAGCCTCCCTTCCAGCTGCTGCACCCACTCAGAGAGCAAAGTCCAAGACACGAGCCATGAGAAATGCGTTTTTGGGGGTCTTTGGGGGGGCTGTAGGACCACGCTGGGGCTCATGCATCAGAGCAGGAGGAGAGAGGCTATACTGGGGGGGGGGAGGTAAGCTGAGAGCTGCGAGGTTGCACTTCAGTTTCACTTTTTTTGGTAAGACAGGCTTTGGTGTCTGCTCTTTGGAGAGTGTTCCTGCTTTCTGATCAGGCCACCAGAGCACSGGCGCCATGTGTTCCCTGTGAAGTGCCGGAGCCCTGAGCCTCTGTACAAGGGTTACGTATTCCCAGGAGAGACGGGACAGCAAGGCTCACACCACGGGAGCAAAAAGGCCTCGGGAAATATTCAGAGCAGAGGTGTTCAAAGACTTCCCACAGGTGAAATTTTCTAGTAAGTGGGGAATATCAGGAAGAACACCTTATGCTCTCTCTCTATGGTCTTATTTCTGATTATGGCTCATTCTGCAGCACCTGCTTTGTATTTTTTAAATTAGTGTCTTYAACCTCATGTAAGTGAGACCATCTATGAGAGGGTAACAGTGATGTATTAAAAATACTGCACCCACCCAGTGCAAGTTTGATGTGTATGAACAATCAGTCTTTAAACAGGTAATTAAAAAAGGGAGAAAGAGATTGTGATGGTGGCTATGCAGGGCTGAGGAGCCAGCTGCGTCCTGGGGCTGAGCCCCCAGTGAGAAACCAGGCTCGGATCAGGTCTGYGAAAAACCAGTCCAAGAGAGCCCATGGGAGGAGCCAGGTGCTGGAAAAAGGGAATAATGAAACCTGTCTTGGACATAAAATAATTATGCAATAGCACATTACTTTTCTTCTGTTGTCATCAAACATATGGAGACAAGCTGGCCCTGACACAGCATTTGTAGGATAACACAAACAACAAGAGAAACAAAAGTGTTCATTTATTGATCAATTTTAGCATGAAAATTATCATAAAAGTTATTTAGATTGAAAYGTCTTTGAAAGAGAGTTTGTTTGTTGTGTTTTAGAGCTTCATTTCAAATAGATCAGATTCATAATGCTTTTTCAACCTATTTAATATTTAAAGCAATAAATATTTAATATTTAAATCTTTAAAAATTGCACTCAGTAATTCTAATATTCTTGTCCTCTGCATCTCAGTTAAAATGTTCTTCCCCTCAATTATAGCCACACTGTGCTATAAATACATGAAGTTTATGAGAGACTTTTCTATCAGTTGGTGTTTCCTGTGCCGGTGTGTTTGGAGATCTCTATCTTTATTATACGGGTTGCACTAAGTCTTCCTTCCCACCCTTTTGGCCTGCTTTCTGTCCCCGCCGGGGTGGGTGCAGCGCTGAGACATCCGGGTGCTGGTGCCCTCCTCCCCAGGAAACTGTCGTGGTTTAACCTCAGCC